>CM076581.1:1367347486-1367814070 GCA_034641835.2 Pinus albicaulis
TTGTTAAATTTGGACAACTAGGTCCAAACTCCATATTAAGATGCTCAGATTAAGAGGCTAATATTTTTGTTGGATTCCTCTTTCGGAGAGGTGTAAAATCCATATATAATATGTCTTAATCCGATGAGCAGAACATTTATTTTTAATTTATTATTCTTAATAAATTATATGTGCAGGTCGGCCTTAAGGTTGCACGCCCCCAGCAGATGTGTCACACGCCCCAATGATGGATATAAATACAGGAAAAGTTGGAGAGCATATCATCACAACACAACTCACATCTTCCTCTCTCATCTGAAATAGTACGAGCTACCTGGAGGACGAGTTTCAGCCACACGTGGGAAGGAGAAGGAGGACAAATCGTACGGCTGAGTTGAAGTACGATTTTTCTGCAGCTAGGGTTTCGCAGAAAGTTTGACCAGCGTTGACTTTGGTCAACGCATGGTCCAATCAAGCTGAAAACTTGTGGGAAGTTTGATTTTGGAAGGCCGTACTACTTGGCACAGAAATCGAGGTCAAAGGGTTGACCAATCTGCTGCTGCGTTGACTTTTAGCTTGCTGCCCTGCGTTGACTTTTTCAGGACAACGTTGACTTTTTGGAGTTGACTTGGGTTGACTCGTTTGCTGATTGGAGGACTGTTGTGACACATGCTGGGTTGGCTGACCAAGGAGACTTTGCTGGTTGAAGCATCCTGTTGACCGCCGTAACGAACCAACACATTTTTCCTGTTTCTGATTTGTCTTCTGTAAGATCCACTTATATGTTCTATCTGCATTTTGCTTAACTATTTGTATAATTGCTGTGAGAAAAGTAAAATTGCTCCTAGCATAGAACATCTACAAAAATTTACATGGTATCAGAGGTGAGGTGAAGACAAACTCTATCTTTAGCAATCATCACCGGAAGAAATGGGTTCCACTAGTCTTGAATTCAAGGAGAATGACAAGCTGACTGGGAGAGATGACTTCCATGCCTGGAAGATGATATTAGACCTTAAATTGGAAGATCATGATCTCCTGGATCATGTGACAGGGAAGGTTCAAGAACCTCCATCCAATGCCTCTGCTGCTGTTAGAAACAAGTATAAGAAGGGAGAAATCAGAGCAAAGCTACTAATCAGGGAATCCATACATAAGAGTCTGGTTGCCTATATATCTGAACTAGGCACATCCAAGGAGATGTATGATAAATTGATCCTTATGTTCAAAGTAAACAATGTGAACCAAGTGCTATTCCTCAAGAATAAGTTGAAGAATATGAAGAAGAGCCGGGATGAGTCTGTTCAAACTTACTTTCTGAAATTGACCGAAACAAGGAACAATCTGCTGGCTATTGGGGAGACAATAGCTGATCGTGAGATGGTTCTCAGCGCACTTGGAGGACTCCCATATGAATGGCAAGTATTCACAACTACCATTCTCAATAATAATACCATTCCTAACTTTGATGAGCACGCTCTAGATGTATGCAAGAAGAAACAAGGATGAAGGAATTCGATAATGAAAGAAATGCTGCCTATGGTGCTCATTCCCGAAGGAAGAACTCTGGTGGTTCTAAGGACAAAGGAAGGACAAAGACTCAAGAGAAGAAGGGTAAAGGTTTCACCTGCCATAGGCCTGGACACTATGCTGGAGAATGCCCCTTCAAGGAGGATTCTCCCGATGGTGACGATAACAACAACAATCGAAGGAATGGGAATCGAAGAAATGACAAATCCAATGGAAAGAGGAAGGCTCACTTTGGAGGAAACAATCAACCTTCTATAAGGACCAGAAATACCAGGTATGAGGAGTCTAATGTTGTTGATAAAAGAAATGAGTATATTCTAGTATCTGCTCTCTCGGGTGCATCTCACTTGAGCATGGATGTACGGCTAATCGATAGTGGTGCCTCAAGACACATCACCGGATTCAAGGAAGCACTTTCGACATGGTTAAAAGGGATACTAATCTAGAAATTATCCTTGGGGATAATGCCACTTATCTGTGAAAGGGACGGGGTGTTTGTGACCCTCCACTTGTCTCAAGGAATAGTCCTACATTTTGCAAGATGTACTCTATGTACCTAAATTGAAGAAGAACCTTGTGTACATGCTCATGCATGGAAGACAAAGGATTCAATGTAACTTTCTACGATGGAAAGGTACTCATGTGGAAGAAGAGCTTCAAGGAAGCTATCTCAATGGGTTTTAGGTTGGTACACTCTACTAGGTTGGAGGAAGTCCACTGGGAGCGATGACATGTGATACTATTCGACAGACTGAACTATGGCACCGAAGGTTTGGACACCTTCACTACAAGGCCCTTCCCAAAGCAAGGAAGGTGGTGACAAGGATGCCCGAGTTTTCAAATAATCATGAAGGTGTATGTAAGGGTTGTGCCGAAGGAAAGCATACAAGGGACCTTTCCCCTCAAGTGTCTAAAAGAGATGTCTTACAATTGATCCATTCTAATCTATCTGGTATGCTACCCATGACATCCTTGGGAGGATGTTCTTATTATATGACGTTCACAGATGACTTCGCTCGCAAAACCTGGATATACTTCTTAAAGAAGAAGGATGAGGCTTTCATATGGTTCAGTACCTTCAAAGCCTTGGGGGAAAATATGACAGGGAAGAAGATCAAGATTTTGAGAATTTGACATTAGCCCGAATATGAGTCAAATGAGTTCAAAAAGACTTTTGCGAGAGAAGGCGGCATTAGAGGGAGACTACCTTTGCATATACTCACAGGCGAATGGTGTTCTTCGAACGCAAGAATAGGACTATTGTGGAAGGCTTGCCCGTGCCATGCTATGTGACCGCGGGGTCTGAGGATTCTTTGTGGGAGTGGGTTTGCAAATCTTTGCGTAGTTTGTCGATTCACTAGTGTTACATTCCGCTTTGGACTCCAAAACTCAGAAGAGGTTTTCTGCAGTAAGAAACAAGATGTCTCACACATTTAGAATTTTTGGATGTCTGTCTAGATTCATGTGCCGAAAGAAAAGAGAAGTAAGGTTTGGATGCTGCGGGAAGAAAGGAATGTTTGTAGACTCTGAGTGAGACCTAAGGCATATATAGAGTACATGTACCTGGTCAAAGGAAGTAGAGATAAGCCATGATGTCACTTTTGACGAAGATGCTTCCCTGAGGAAAGTAGTCAATCTTCCGAGATCTGAGGAAGATCATGAAGCAAGGCCTAGAAATCAAGAAGAACCGAAGGATGAGACGATGCCCGATGTTGAAGGACCGATGGACCCAATTGATCCACCTCCTTCGATGAAGAAGAGACCATCATGGCTCAGGGACACTCTCAAGTATGTCGAGGGACATATGGCCCCATGGGGGACATTCCGTGAAAGCAAGAAGTCGAGTATATACCAAGGGCATCTAGCAGCCATGAGTACTATTGTACAATTTGAGCCTAGATCTTTTGAGGAAGCCATAAAGCATCAAGTCTGGAAGGATGATATACACGAAGAGTATGAGTCCATAATGAAGAATGATGTCTGGGATGTGGTTCCAAGACTGAAGGGAAAAGCGGTTGTCACCTCGAAATGGCTCTACAAGATCAAGCATGGATCTGATGGAAGTGCTGAAAAGTTCAAGGCAAGATTCGTTGCCCATGGCTTCTCTCAAAAGGAAGGCATAGACTATGATGACATATTTGCACATGTGGCCCGATATACCAACATTCGATCTATCATAGCCCTTGCTGCTACGCAAGGATGAGTCTTCATTAGATGGATATGAGGACCGCATTTCTGCATGATGCGATAAAGGAGGAGGTGTATGTAGAGCAACCTGGGATTTGAAGTTCAAGATCGAGACGCTTATGTGCAGGGTTGAAGAAAGCCCTCTATGGGTTAAAGCAAGCACCCAGGCTTGGTACGAGAGGATGGATAGTTGCCAGTGAAAGGCCCGGGCTTCACTCGAAGTAATCTTTGATCCAACCCTTTACTTCAGGTTGTGCGGGGGAAGCCTCTCATTCTAGTCTTTGTATGTGGATCGGATGACCTCTTCTGATAGGCAGGTGATGACCCTCTCATTCATCAATGTAAGAGGGAGCTTGCTGCTGAATTCGAGATGAAGGATCTAGGACTGATGCACTATTTCCTAGGCCTGGAGGTCTGGCAGAGACCTGGAGAGATTTTCTTTTCTCAAGGAAAATATATTGTGAAGCTTCTGGAAAGATTTGGAATGGTGGACTGTAAGTCCGTGTCGACACCAATGGAACTCAACTTTAAAAAGTTGAGTGGCAGCGCTACTGGGCCTATCTTGGCCAATCCTACTGAGTATCGTCAACTCATAGGAGCCTTGATGTTCTTAGTGAACACACGTCCGGACATATGTTTTGCAGTGAACACTTTGAGTCAACAGATGGTTGAGCCTCATCATTTTCACTGGGTTGGTGCCAAGAATCTTTTGAGATATCTTCGGGGCACGATAAACCATGGGCTGAGATACATTGCCGGGAGTGTGATACTCCGTGGATATACTGATGCCGATTGGGCTGGCAGTGTGGTGGATCGTAAGAGCACATCGGGATGCTGCTTCAATCTTGGTTCTGCTTCGATCTCATGGATGAGCAGGAAGGAGAAGTCGGTGGCTTTGAGCACCGCGGAGGCCGAATACATTGCTGCTAGTATGGCCTGTTGTGAAGCAGTTTGGTTGCGAAAGCTCTTTAGTGAGCTGTTTGGACATGTGCTAGATACCACTGTGATACTCTGTGATAATCAGAGTGGGATTCGTATGACTAAGAATCCTGTGTTCCACGACCGATCCAAGCATATTGATATCAGGTACCACTTTATCCGGGATATGGTACAGCGAGGCGCCGTAAGGCTCGATCATATAGGAACTGATGAGCGGGTCGCGGATATTCTCACTAAGCCCCTGGGGAAGGTCAAGTTCCTAACCTTCCGTGAGAATCTTGGTGTCGTGGAAAGACCCTATGATGTGGGTCCTGTTGGACGATGAGCTCTGGGAGCTCTGGGGGGCTTTGGGGATAGCTTCTCGGAGCTATAAGCACTCATAATGCTTCTGCCCCACCCTTGTGATTATTGAGCTAGTTCGCCACTCATTTATCTGTGCCCCGTATGCATCCTACCCATTGAGTTCAGGGCTCATGGGAAGTACCTCTCATTTGGCCAATGAGGTGGGAAAAGCTAGAGACTATTAGCAAAGACTGATGGACGCATCAGAGATTGCCGTACTCTCTATCTAGGATGGCACGGTCCAACTACTTGATCTGGGATCAAGTTTTGTGAGGTCTGGGACCTCTGCCTGACTTCGGGTCAGATGAATCAACCTTGGGTTGATTGGATACTCTTCATGAGTTTGATAGAGGTTTGGAACCTCTGGACTGATTATGTCAGTCGGGGGATGATGTCTTTGTGACTGACCCACTTCAGTTCTGAAATAAAGAGGCCAGCAAAGCAAGTTACGGCGGGATGACGCACGATGTTTGATTGCACTGATGGATGGAGTTCTCCCTAGTTGAGAGGGAGTGTTAAATTTGGACAACTAGGTCCAAACTCCATGTTGTGATGCTCAAATTAAGAGGCTAATATTTTTGTTGGAATCCTCTTTCGGAGAGGTGTAAAATCCATATATAATATGTCTTAATCCGATGAGCAGAACATTTATTTTGAATTTATTATTCTTAATAAATTATATGTGCAGGTCGGCCTTAAGGTTTCACGCCCCCAGCAGATGTGTCACACGCCCCAATGATGGATATAAATACAGGAAAAGTTGGAGAGCATTTCAACACAACACAACTCACATCTTCCTCTCTCATCTGAAATAGTACGAGCTACCTGGAGGACGAGTTCAGCCACACGTGTGAAAGAGAAAGAGGACAAACCGTACGGCTGAGTTGAAGGACGATTTTCTGCAGCTAGGGTTTCGCAGAAAGTTTGACCAGCGTTGACTTTGGTCAACGCATGGTCCAATCAAGCTGAAAACTTGTGGGAAGTTCGATTTTGGACGGCCGTACTACTTGGCACAGAAATCGAGGTCAAAGGGTTGACCAATTTGCTGCTGCGTTGACTTTTAGCTTGCTGCCCTGCGTTGACTTTTTCAGGACAGCGTTGACTTTTTGGGAGTTGACTTGGGTTGACTCATTTTCTGATTGGAGGTCTGTTGTGACACATGCTGGGCTGGCTGACCAAGGAGACTTTGCTGGTTGAAGCATCCTGTTGACCGCCGTAACGAACACACACATTTTTCCTGTTTCTGATTTGTCTTCTATAAGATCTACTTATATGTTCTATCTGCATTTTGCTTAACTATTTGTATGATTGCTGTGAGAAAAGTAAAATTGCTCCTAGCATAGAACATCTACAAAAACTTACAAGATCCAACCAATCATGTCCGATCTTTCCACATGTGGTGTTCCTCCAATTCCATTACCGATGACTCCATCCTTCTTCGTTTGTTCCAACGCACGCTTACCGGCGAAGCTTCTAAATGGTATGTTGAACAAGCCACCTCTTCCCATACCACCTTTGCGACCCTTGCCCAAGCCTTTTTATCTTATTTCCAACTCCCTCTCCGATACGATACTGGCACGGAGCTCTTGACTTCATTCAAGCAAACCTCTTCGACCCGCCTTTCCGCCCATGTTCAGGAATGGCGACGAAGACGGAGCTTATGTCAAGCCCCCCCCTTCAAAGATTGGGTTTACATGGACTGGTTCCTTTGCACCCTCTTAGCTCCTATCGGCAAAGATGTCGCCTCTCACTTTCCTCAAACCGAAGAAGCCGCCCTCCAAATAGCCTTGAAATATGACCTGATCTACGTTCAATCTAGTTATGTTTATACCGTTCTTCCTGACCTCCCTAGGCCCGGTGGCACTAATGCCTCGGGGGCATCTCATTCCGCCGACGGTATCGTTGGAGCCATTTCCCATCCATACGCTCAACCTCCTATGGGCTATGGTCTCCCTCAGGGAGGGGCCAGCACCTCTAGCACTCTTCCCCGTCCCGGTAGCATGTATCCAGGATACGGCATGCCTCCTCCTTTTGCCCAACCTCCTGCTTACCTCAATGTTGCCCAACCTAACCATTACCCTTATCCGCAGCTTGGTGTGCCAGCTCCTCCAGCATATGCGCTTCCATCTCCCTTGCCTCCTCAAAACCCACAACAACACTTACAGCCCCCTCCAGGCAACCTAAACCAATCTTCCCCTGGTACCTGTGGACCCAATCCTGGTGTTGACCCTAACACTGCCACCCAGCAACAAGGCACTCAGCCCAAGCCGGACAGGCCGCTTCGCACAAATAAGCCTTATTCGTGTTGCAGTGTTTATGGTCATTACACCCACGATTGTCCCCTCTTACCCCAGATGCGGCAGATGTGGGAGTCTCAAGCCACATTGCGCGGAAAACACGCCTCCCCTCATGCTCCTCCTAATGTGGCCACTACCCAACCAGCTGTGTTTACTGATCCTTTCCCTCAGCAAGGTTTTGTGGCTACCCAACCGCCTGACAGCTAGGTCGCCACTCCCCCTTCCCTTTCTGGTTCCTCCGATTACCAGATCCTTATGATGCACTCCGATCCTTCCCCGACCGTCGACCTTCACCTTCAAACTCGGTCTCGCCAGTACCCCAAGCCTCCTGCTCAGTCTGCCCCCGAGCCTCCTTCTTCAGGTTCTACAGAGCCTCTTTCGACATCGAGTGGCCCCTTACATATCCCTCAACCCAAAGTTGAGGTTCATACCAAGATTCCTAAGGGACCCCTACGTCAAAATGCTGCTTCCGGTCGAGCTGCTCATTCGTATAGTATAGTAGATGATTTGGTGCAATCTCCTGCTGCCATTTCCACACGGGAACTCCTCCAGTCGTGCCCTTCCAAAAAGAAGGCTCTACTATCTTCCGTGGGTGCTGTAGATCCTGCTGATGACCAAATGATTGTTTTCGACGCCACTCAATCGGACCATCCCCCTCTTCCTGCTTCTGTCGCCTTCCAAATCCCAGTCAAAATCCGGAATGCCAACGTTTCACGGTGCATAATTGATGAGGGGGCATCCACCTGTGTGATGTCCACTTCGGTTTGAAAACAACTCGGATCCCCTGAGCTGGCCCCTTCCACGATCACCCTTCGAGCGTGGGATGGCCATGCCTCCCAGCCCATTGGCCTTTTCCGTAATTGTCCTATCACCCTCGCCGATAAGACTGTTTGCATTGACGTCGAAGTCATCGACACCCCGCTAAACTACAAAATTCTATTGGGGCGAAGCTACACCTATGCTATGTCTGTTGTCCCATCCGCGGTTTTCCGCAAGATGTCTTTCCCCCATAATGGAAAGATAGTCACCATTGACCAGTTGACATATCATGAGCCAAAATCTCAGACCTCACCTGAGACGACCATCTCTTCTGTAGCCAACAAGCAAACCGTCGATTCCTTGACCAGTGTCTCCCCTGGCGTTTACAAATATTCCTCCCTGCTTGGAACTTTTCCTAATCTCCCTCCTCCTCCCATCACTGATCCCAGCTTATCAAATGTTTGCATGATGCAATCATCTCAGGCTGCCCGTAAGCGGCCTGCCTCGGCTAGTCAGCAACCTCCACCTCGCCCTCCGCAACCCGCTCCTAGCCATTCATCTCCGCCAGCCGGACTGCCTCCTTCTGGCCCTCCCCCTACAGCTGGTATCCCTGAACCTCTTTATCCTCCTGGATCGGTTCCCCCAGGCCTTAACCATCTTGGAGCTGTCCCTCCTAGTCATTTCCCTGCTGGGCAGATCCCTTTCCTGGCTCCCCCTCCCGGAGTATATTATGTCCCCGTCATGGCCACCCTCTCTCTCCCTAACCTGACCTTGGGCATACCTGTCTGGTACCTTGATCCTCCAGCAACTACCCCTCCTGGTCACCCTAAACCCTACATGGCTTTGACACCGGTCCAACCGGTCCTCCTCGCTTCCTCCATTGCCCCTGTGCCCCCAGCACCTCCACAGGACCCCTCTCCTGTCGTGACGGCTCCCGGGAAGAAAGGCAAAGCCCGCAAGGGGTCACCCAAAGACAAGACCACCGCAACTGACCCGGCCCCTCCTCCGCCCGCAAAACCTTGTGCCTTATGTGATGTTGCCAGTCATGCCACCCATGCTTGTCCCGAGTTGCCCCGTATTCAGCCCATGGTTAAAGTCGCGTTCCCTGAAGCTACGGCCCCTGAAGCCTCCATTCCTTCTTCGTCCGTAGCCAAGAACCCCAAGACTCTCCGCACCAACAAACCCTGTGCTTTGTGCGGAGTTCATGGCCATTACTCCCACCATTGTCCTCACCTGACGCATTACTGCGCCTCTTTAGAGGTGGTCCCCGAGTATGAGGTTGAACAAAATCAATCTGCCTCTCCCATCCTCGCGCAGTATGCTTCAGGTCAGCTTGAGGATCCCCCCGCTCCCATCGACATTTCCCCCCTTGATGTTCAGATGACAGAGTCTACTGTAACCATTCTTTACCTATCCTCCTCTGCGAGACACTCGGAGCCTAGCCACCCTACATTCTCCCCTGTTGTGTCACCTGACCACCTCTTTTCTACCCATACACGAGATCACTCCACCCGTGTCTCTGTTGACCTCCGCAGCCCGAGTCCTTACCATAGTTCTGATAGCCCTCATATACCACCCTCTAGTTTGTATATGAGTCATAGTCATCCTGCTCCTTGCACTCCCTCCCGCAGTTGCCGCTCGATGTCTTCTATGCACTCACGCTACCGTCATTGCCTCTCCTCCCCTCATTTGTTGTCTTGTAACACCATTCCGCAGGACCCCCCGTCCACACCCTTTATCGGTTACGCCGATGGTGCAAGTCGTTACTCTCGGAATCTAGCCTCGGCAGGTTGGGCCATCTTCACCCCCTTGCATGCCCTTGTTCTCTCTAACAGGGTCTGCATTGGTTCTGCCACCAACAATCAGGCTGAATATGATGCAGTGCGTGGTCTCTTAGCCGATGCCCTATTTCATCGCATCCTCCATCTGCACGTTCGTTTGGATTCCCTACTTCTTGTAATGAAACTAAATGGTGTTTATCTTGTGCATAACCCTGTGCTATTTAGACGCTATTTACGAGTGAAACTCTTGATACGTGCATTTGAAACCATAACTTTCAACCATGTACCTCGAGAACATAATCACTATGTAGATAATATTGCAAACAATGTTCTAGATTGGCATTTATCAGACAATAACATTCATAATAATTACAAATGATGCATATCCATAATATGTGTCACAAAAACATGTGTTTAGAGTCCATCTACTCTGATACATACGACATGCCCATAGCATGTTACAAAAAACTCAAAACTGGGGGCACCACCGGCCCCTACATACACACTAGGGGGCACCACATGCCCCACACCTAATCACTATCTGGCGGATCCCGAGCCAATGGCTCTGCCCCTGCAGCCTGTAGATCACGTATCCCCTGATCGGCCATCGCCATGCGCCACATGACCCCTCGTCATTCCGAGGGTAGACCAATACATGGCTCTATGTACTGGTCGTCTAAGTCCTGCCACCCGCGCTCTGATACTCCGGTTAGCAACCTTTCGCATCTACGGTGGATGTCCTCCAGCAGGGCGGCAGCATCCTCATTATGTGCTTCTCTCGACCCACTCGGACCTGTAGCTCCAGATGCTGCCGGTCGTCCCATGTATCCGGCCGGTTTTACCGGTGCTATATTTGCATACCAAAAGTACATGAATCAGCACCCTAGCTAATATTCAAAAAACTTTAACATGCCCATACAAGAATAGCAATCTGTCACTTACCATCGGGCCCCCAGACTCGACCAGGCGGAAGTGGCAGGTCCGGATCTCCACAATAACTCATCCCACTATAGGGATAGTCGTCTATGTATAACAGCATCTGATCCCAATGGGCAAAAAACTTAGGTCAAAACACTCGCCCGACCGCCCCTCCTCCTCCTCTGCACAGTAGGCGCCCCCACCAGCGCATCCTGGGCTCTCTCGGGCCCCCATCTGGAAGCTGTATACGAGGCCTCAAGGTCGGGATCTTCTCAAAGAAGAAGGCGCATAATAAAGTCCCATACGAGCAATCATGGTTCACTTGCCGCTTGCAGAGTGACAACTGTCGTTTTAGCGATACCAGCATCATTTGGGCCCACCCATAGTAGGTCCCACTCAACACACTTTCTACAATCATCATCTGCCCCCCAGTGATGTGATGGAATGCCTGGCTGCCCAGGATACGCAGCACAGCTACGGCCACTGCATGGGTTTCTAGCCTCTCTAGATCCTCGATCAGTACGCGAGTCCCCTTGACTTGGAGACCCGGTCGACAATGTCGTTCCACAAACTCCATGATATGCCGCCCCCGCGGTAATACTGGCTGCGTGTTTCCCACCATCCCCAGTGGTGGGAGACCCGTCAGGAAATATACATCCTGGACTGTCAGTTCGATCCTGTGCCCCTGCACTACAAAGACCTCATGCTCTGGATCCCAATAACTGAGAATCCGGGCCAACAAGGGCTCTCCTGCTCTCATCAACAGGTTCTCCAAAAACTTTAGAACCCCAAACCTGGCCAACACACGACGGACACCCTGATCCGCCTGGATCTCTGCCCGTAATGTACCCAGGTCTCTCTCTCTCCATTTAACCCGTAAATCTGCCATACCTGTACAAAAACATCATCTTTGTCATCATACAGTTCAGGAATACCATCACCAAACACAAAAACCCAACTCCCAGCCATAAACATCACCAAAACCCCCTCATCTCCTAGGTCACAGTTTTCTGCCCAGTTCTGGACCAGGTCGCAGTTTTTGCCCTGAAACCTGCGTCCCAGGTCGCACTTTTTGGCCCAAAAAGTGTGACCCGGCCGTAGAGATGAAGGAGGATCTGTTTCTGGGATTTTGGGTCCTAAAATGAACTTTCAATCCATCAAAATGAAAGAGTAAGGTTAGGCCTCTTACCTGCAACTGACGGATCTCGATTCCAACGGTCGATTTGTCCGCTATGCTCGCCGCAAGATTTAGGGCCTTCTCTCCTCTCTACATTCACCACAGCAACAATAGCAAATGAGTGAATTTGGAGGGAAAACTGCCTTATTAAAAGAGAACCCCTGTTTCTTCTTTCGACTGCTGCGACCACACCGTAGCCCCGTTTGATAAACCGTCTACACCGTTGGAAAGCTCTCACCGAGCCCTCAAATGGGTATCTGTTAGTTTTTTATGATCTGATACTTCACCAGGACACATTTTGTCCAAGAAGGGTCACTTCCCCCCTCATTAAAATCGAACTTCCTCACTTACGACACTTGTACTCGGGGCACCACTTCGCCTCCTTACTTGTCTTTGTTCGTGTCAATTTTCGTCATGAGTTCCCATCTTGTACTCATGTTTTGATGGCCCCCCACTAGGCCTTTACTGTGTGGCATCACCATCGAGTCGCCCTTGTTTAGAGCATCCAAGTTGAGTCATCATCGCATCCATGGAGTCTATCCCGAGTCCCTTTGTGCCCCGCTATAGCCCTCCATCCTTCATTGCTTGGTCTCTCTCTTGCGTCGCACTTTATGACCTTCAGTCCCACTGTTCCCTATCCCTTATGATCTTGTGTCAGTCGCTGCCATGTCATTCATGCCCTTTATGCTCTAACAAGGGAAGTCATCCATTCGCTACTCAGTCCTTTCCATTTCCCTATCATCATTAGTTTCATTCTGTCCGTCGCTCCACTATTTTCTCTCGTGCCTTAGTTGAGGATGTCTCATTGCCTCACCTATGGCGGACCTCCTTCTATCAACATCAGCTCATTCCTTCCAGAAGCCAGGTCTAGAGGGCGGTGTACCTTGGTTCCAACTTCCACTCTTGTTCGGTGCCTCAGATCAGGCAAAGGGACGTCTCGTTTCCCTTTGACTTGATTGTTTCTCCAGCTCCTTTCAGCATGATCGAGATCCATATACTTGATGGTCCAGTGATCCAGCTGCAGCTCTTGATGATTCCCGGGTGTGTGTGAGATGTCTCAACCCTCATGAGGGCGTGGCCTTGCAGGTAGCCCCCCACATGCCCGGATGACCTCTTCCTTGCAGCCTTCGATGCAGCTCCAGATATTTGATGATGTTGGCCTTAGCCACTTGCAGCGCCTCTTTGATTTGCATGTATCAGTCAGATTTTGTGAGCCCTTCCCCATTTTCAGGGGGCATTTGGGTTGTATTTGTATCTCATGTACTCAGATATTATTGTACAAGTCCTGGCTGTTATCCCAGGCACAACATGTATATGGGATTCCTCATTGTATTTTTATCTGGCTCATGATTATGCCAGCTGTACTTTATGGTTCGGTCCCTTGTTTACTGGACACACTATTCTTTTGTACTTTGTCTCGGCGGGCATAGGTATGCCTCCCCCGCCGCCTTCAGCACAGGTACCCTCTCATAAAAAAGAGATTTGTTGCACCTGCGAGTCTCGTCTCCTCCGGGTCTAGTCCTTCAGCACACTATCTACCTCACCTTTCTCTCTCTGACTTCCCTTTTGTTGTCTAGTGATTGAGTTCTTACAACGTACTTCGGTCATACGATTTGCTCATGACACTCGCACGCTGGGGGGCAATCTGTTACACCATTTTTTGGTCATCTAACCTATTATCATTAGATGGACCCAAGTACACCATGTAAGACCAATTTTACCTAAGTAAAATTGCCTTCACTATGTTAAATAACTTAATAAACCACATTTATTAGGTTGTTTATGGTCTAAACAGGAAACCCCAAAAGGAAATATTAAACAAACCTATATTTGTTTGATTTTCCTCATGGAGTAATTAATTAAACCATAATTTAATTATTATTCCCAGTCATGTTTAACCCAAAAACAAAGAAATTAATTAGATAAACCTTTATTTATCTTATTATTTTCTAGGAATAATTATTTAAATCTTATTTAGATAATATTCCTTGTTAAATATGACCAAATCACCCACAAATAATTAAATAAATCATTATTTATTTAGTTATTTTTCAACCACTTCCTTAAATAATTAAATAAATCATTATTTATTTGATTATCTTCTAACCGCTTCCTTAAAAAGATAAATAAATCATTTATTTATTTATTTTTGACAAATTAAGGGATTTGACCCTAGTCAAATACCTTTTCCCTCCAACAAATATAATAAAATATTCCATAAAAAGTGGATCTAGATCTGGTTAACCCATGCACCAAGATCTAGAATGACCCAATATTTTGTTATAAATAGGAGGGTTTTCCTACCATTCTTCACCTTTTGTTGCCTATTAGATCACTCTGGATCTATACACTTGGTCCCATTTTTCTACCATTTGCTGTGTGAGCTCCCTTTGAGTTCCATTCTTTGTGTGGGTTCTCTACACCAACAAGAGAGAGAGATCTTAGATCTGAAGTGCTGAGGACTTCCAAGAACCCATCCCACTGAGGAGAATTGGATACACCTTCTTGTTTTCCTCCCAGGTGCCCAATTAATATAAAAATTCTTTCAAAAATTGTTCTTGTCTTGTCTATTCGTATATGGAGCAAACCCTTGTTTTTTCTGCTTAATGTCTTTCCATGCATAGATCTGGTTTTTTGCAGCTCTTTTATGTTCAACTAACTGCAGATATGAAGATATCGGCAGCCACTTTTGTTGTTAGGGCTATTAGTTATGCGTAGCTAAAGTGGTCCTTTTTCGTACACTTCGACAAAGGATTCATACTAACACATATTACTTAAAGGATATTAACAAGTTTTCAGGAGCATATTGTTACACCATTTTTTGGTCATCTAACCTATTATCATTAGATGGACCCAAGTACACCATGTAAGACCAATTTTACCCTAAGTAAAATTTCTTTCACTATGTAAAATAACTTAATAAACCACATTTATTAGGTTGTTTATGGTCCAAACAGGAAACCCCAAAAGGAAATATTAAACAAACCTATTTTTTTTAATTTTCCTCATGGAGTAATTAATTAAACCATAATTTAATTGTTATTCCCAGTCATGTTTAACCCAAAAACAAAGAAATTAATTAGATAAACCTTTATTTATCTTATTATTTTCTAGGAATAATTATTTAAATCTTATTTAGATAATATTCCTTGTTAAATATGACCAAATTACCCACAAATAATTAAATAAATCATTATTTATTTAGTTATTTTTCAACCACTTCCTTAAATAATTAAATAAATCATTATTTATTTGATTATCTTCTGATCACTTCCTTAAAAAGATAAATAAATCATTTATTTATTTATTTTTGACAATTAAGGGATTTGACCCAAGTCAAATACCTTTTCCCTCCAACAAATATAATAAAATATTCCATAAAAAGTGGATCTAGATCTGGTTAACCCATGCACCAAGATCTAGAATGACCCAATATTTCGTTATAAATAGGAGGGTTTTTCATACCATTCTTCACCTTTTGTTGCCTATTAGATCACTCTGGATCTATACACTTGGTCCCATTTTTCTACCATTTGCTGTGTGAGCTCCCTTTGAGTTCCATTCTTTGTGTGGGTTCTCTACACCAACAAGAGAGAGAGACCTTAGATCTGAAGTGCTGAGGACTTCCAAGAACCCATCCCACTGAGGAGAATTGGATACACCTTCTTGTTTTCCTCCCAGGTGCCCAATTAATATAAAAATTCTTTCAAAAATTGTTCTTGTCTTGTCTATTGGTATATGGAGCAAACCCTTATTTTTTCTGCTTAATGTCTTTCCATGCATAGATCTAGTTTTTGCAGCTCTTTTATGTCTAACTAACCGCAGATCTGAAGATATTGGCAGCCACTTTTGTTGTTAGGGCTATTAGTTATGCGTAGCTAAAGTGGTCATTTTTCGTACACTTCGACAAAGGATTCATACTAACAAATGGCGACTCCACATGGGTTTTAAATTACGACCGCTGTCGTTTTTCATATTCCTGCATATCCAGCTACTTCAGACCCTAGGGTTTCTTTTCAGCTGTTTATTTTTCCTATTTTTATGTTGTTTTTCTCACATAAAAACCTAAAACATTAAAATTTCTAACTTCCGTGTGTTTCTGGCCCTATTGCGCAGGTAAGCGACACCAGCCGCAACTGAGACAGAAAATTTTCTGAAAATCTGCCGCCGAGACAACCAGAATGGGGGGTCGCACTTTTTGGCCCATAACCTGTGACCTGGACCTCCAGGTCACACTTTTCTGCCCCTTTTCTGCGACCTGCACTGAAAACAGGTCAGAACCTGCGACCTGCCATTTTTTCAGTGATTTTTCTGCAATTTTTTTGGGTTCTGCTGCAGCTTCTGTCAGGGTCTTCCAGCCTCTGTTCCAGCCTGCTTTGACCTGGTTTTCATCTATTTTAGCTCATCTAAGTGGGAACCTAGCCCCCTAGGGCTTCAGTACCCTCCACTTTTTGTGGAAGAGTTTTTAGCTGTTTCAGCCTCTGTTTTTCTGAGTTTCAGCCTCTCCTTTCCCAGATATGTTACCTCCTTTTCAGATCCCTTTAAATCAGCCTCTCTTCCTTTCAAATCACCTCTTGTTGTTTTTTTTGGACCTCTCTTTAGGACCTCCTCCCCGTCCTTTCCGCTTTTTGCTGATTTCCTCCCTTTTTCCAGCCACCTTGCCTCTGTCTCTTGGTTGTGATCTGCGCCTCTTTTCAACAACGTTATCCTCTAGATCCCTGTCCCTTTTTGACCTTAGATATATTGGCCTCTTGTCCGTGTGTTTTGCCTAGATTTTTTCCCTTTTTTTAGCTGAGTTTTGAGAGACCTGCCTCCTTGGGTTAGATAGATGCACAAGTAACTGTTAATTTTCTGTTTTTTCAGCATTATATACTGTTCTCTGTAGGTTTCTTTTCAGTTACGCAGCACACCTTTTTCTTGCTCTCAAAATGGAAAGGGTTTAAAAATTAAAATTAACGCACGCCACACATTGACCCTAAGCGAAGAAGCACCTGGTTAACACCGCCTGGCAAAGACTCTAAAATCAATTGTCACTGCACCTTTTTTTGCCCTTGACCTCACTTGATTCTATCCCTTTCTACCCCTGTCGGTTTCCTTCTTCCTGTCGTCATTGCGCCCCCAAGGCGCCTTTCCCGGAGACTTCTTGGCCTTCACCCTCAGTTTCCGGTCGATCGACCTGCTCCGACCCGCCGTCGTCGAGCCAGTCCTCCTCCGAGTCCGCACTCCGACTCCTCTCCTGATTCATCGGGTTCCCTTTCTCCTCCTGGTTCTCCCCCTGTCACCTTCACCATGTCTGGTCCAGGGCCTAACGCTGGTGGTGCTCCAGGCCCTAATGCCGGACCTACCACTAGCAGAACCGCCACAGGAACTACCTTGGTCACACCCTTGCTGTCGTACATCGCAGGCCTCAGCCTCCCCGATTTCAATCAGTTGATCAACGACCCTATCCTCCACGATGTTGGTTGGCCTGCTATGCCAACCAATCTCCCCTCCAACATCCCTAAGTTCGAAGGCCTTGCTGGAGAAGATCTGTTAAATTTGGACAACTAGGTCCAAACTCCATGTTGTGATGCTCAGATTAAGAGGCTAATATTTTTGTTGGAATCCTCTTTCGGAGAGGTGTAAAATCCATATATAATATGTCTTAATCCGATGAGCAGAACATTTATTTTGAATTTATTATTCTTAATAAATTATATGTGCAGGTCGGCCTTAAGGTTGCACGCCCCCAGTAGATGTGTCACACGCCCCAATGATGGATATAAATACAGGAAAAGTTGGAGAGCATTTCATCACAACACAACTCACATCTTCCTCTCTCATCTGAAATAGTACGAGATCGAGTTTACATGGACTGGTTTCTTCGCACCCTCTTAGCTCCTATCGGCAAAGATGTCGCTTCTCACTTTCCTCAAACTGAAGAAGCCACCCTCCAAATAGCCTTGAAATATGACCTGATCTACGCTCAATCTGGTTATGTTTATACCGTTCTTCCTGACCTCCCCAGGCCCGGCGGCGCTAATGCCCCGGGGGCATCTCATTCCGCCGACGGTATCGTTGGAGCCCTTTCCCATCTGTATGCTCAACCTCCTATGGGCTATGGTCTCCCTCAGGGAGGGGCCAGCACCTCTAGCACTCTTCCCCCTCCCGGTAGCATGTATCCAGGATACGGCATGCCTCCTCCTTTTGCCCAACCTCCTGCTTACCTCAATGTTTCCCAACCTAACCATTACCTTTATCCGCAGCCTGGTGTGCCAGCTCCTCCAGCATATGCGCTTCCATCTCCCTTGCCTCCTCCAAACCCGCAACAACACTTACAGCCCCCTCCAGGGCAAGTATTTGCACAGCAGGGCGCAACTAATCCCCCTTCTTCTCAAAGAAGGCGGAGAGGCAATCCAAACCAATCTGCCCCTGGTACTCGGGGACCGAATCCTCAAGGTGTTGACCCTAACACTACTAACCAGCAACAGGGCACTCAGCCCAAGCCGGACAGGCCGCTTCACACAAATAAGCCTTGTTCGTGTTGCGGTGTTTATGGGTCATTACATTCCCACGATTGTCCCCCTCTTACCCAGATGCGGCGGATGTGGAGTCTCAAACCACATTGCGCGGACAACACGCCTCCCCCTCATGCTCCTCCTAATGTGGCCACTACCCAACCGAAATTTGTGTTTATTGATCCTTTCCCTCGGCAGAGTTCGTGGCTACCCAACCACTGACCGTAGGTCGTACTCCCCCTTCCCTTTACGGTTCCTCAGTTACGAGGATCCTTATGATGCACTCGATCCTTCCCCAACCGTCGACCTTAACCTTCAAACTCGGTCCCGCCAGTACCCCAAGCCTCCCGCTCAGTCTGCCCCCGAGCCTCCTTCTTCAGGTTCTACAGAGCCTCTTTCGACACCGAGTGGTCCCTTACATATCCCTCAACCCGAAGTTGAGGTTCATACCAAGATTCCTAAGGGACCATTACGTCGAAACGCTGCTTCCGGTCGAGCTGCTCATTCGTATAGCATAGTAGATGATTTGGCGCAATCTCCTGCTGCCATTTCCACACTGGAACTCCTCCGGTCGTGCCCTTCCCAAAAGAAGGCTTTACTATCTGCCGTGGGCGCTGTAGATCCTGTTGATAACCAAATGATTGTTTTCGACGCCACTCAATTGGACCACCCTCCTCTTCCTCCTTCCGTCGCTTTCCAAATCCCGATGTGCGGATCCGAACGCCAACGTTTCCCGGTGTATAATTGATGAGGGGGCATCCACCTGTGTGATGTCCGCTTCGGTTTGGAAGCAACTCGGCTCTCCTGAGCTGGCCCCTTCCACGATCACCCTTCGAGCGTGGGACGGCCATGCCTCCTAGCCCATTGGCCTGTTTCGTAATTTTCCTATCACCCTCGCCAGTAAGACTGTTTGCGTTGACGTTGAAGTCATCGATGCCCCACTAGATTACAACATTCTATTGGGGCGAAGCTACACCTATGCTATGTATGCTGTCCCATCCGCGGTTTTCCACAAGATGTCTTTCCCCCATAATGGAAAGATAGTCACCATTGACCAGCTGACATATCATGAGCCAAAATCTCAGACCTCACCTGAGACGACCATCTCTTCTGTAGCCAACAAGTAAACCGTCGATTCCTTGACCAGTGTCTCCCCCGGCGTTTACAAAGATTCCTCCCTGCTTGGAACTTTTCCTAATCTTCCCCCTTCTCCTATCACTGATCCCAGCTTATCGAATGTTTGCATGATGCAATCGTCTCAGGCTGCCCTTAAGCGGCCTGCCTCGGCTAGTCAGCAACCTCCCCCTCGCCCTCTGCACCCCGCTCCTAGCCATTCATCTCAGCCAGCCAAACCTCCTCCTTCTGGCCCTCCCCCTACAGCTGGTATCCCTGAAACCCTCTATCCTCCTGGATTGGTTCCCCCAGGCCTTAACCATCTCGGAGCCGTCCCTCCTGGTCATTACCCTGTTGGGCAGATACCTTTCCTGGCTCCCCCTCTCGGAGTATTTTCTGTCCCCGTCATGGCCACCCTCTCTCTCCCTAACCTGACCCTCGGCATACCCGTCTGGTACATTGACCCTCTAGCCGCTACCCCTCCCGGTCACCCCAAACCTTACCTTGCTTTGACACCGGTCCCCCTCACTTCCTCTGGGCCCCCAGCACCTCCACAGGACCCTACCCCTGTGGTGCCAGCCCCCGGAAAGAAAGGAAAAGCTCGTAACGGGGCAACCCGTCAGGACCAGGCCGCCCCGACAACCCCTACCCCTCCACGACTGCCAAAGCCCGCTATCCAATGCGCTTTGTGCGATATCGTCGGTCACGCCACCCATATGTGTCCTGAGTTTCCGCACCTCAAGATTCTGGTCAACGAGACGTTTCCCGACTCTGACATCCCCGAAGTCTACGTCACTATCCCGGACTCTATCCCGAAACTCAAAACCTTGCGCACAAACCACCCTTGTGCTTTGTGCGATTTCCACGGCCATTACACCCACCTCTGTCCCCGCCTTAACGAGTATCGTTCCTCCTTGGACATGTACCGCCAATTCAAGGCCACTTCGATAGGACCAGAGGATCTTCCTACTCCCATTCACATTCCTCCTCCCGCTATCGAGCCAACAGAGCCGTCAACCACCATTTTGTACCTGTCATCATCCTTGCGAGATAGTTCACCTACCCTTCAACCTGCAGATACTCTCGGCTCCTCAGCCGACCTTGGATCTGTTGATATTGCACATCTGAGCCCTTCTCCTCCTGATGACCCGTCACACATCACTACCTCCTCGGGTGACCTTTCTTCCTCCATTCTTCCCATCTTCCAGTCCGATGAAGACATTATGGAAGCCATGACCAACCCAGACTTTCCATGGGACGATATGCACCATCGCGCATACTTCCTCCCACAGCAGTCCCATGACCAGTTTGCTGTGGAAACCAAAGACTTCATCCCCAATGCAGTCGATTGGTTCAAAAACCCCATCCCTGCACCTGATGCTTTCGAAGAAGGAAACATGGCCAATATCTCTCCTACCATCAAAATCGACATTTCAGTCACACCAGGTATCGAAGAATATATCACCTTGGGCGCTCAATGCACCCTGGAAGAAATCGAAGCTTACACCAAGCTTTTCAAAGAATTCCGCGATATTTTCGCCTGGTCCTATTCTGAAATGCCCAGACTCGATCCCGCCATTGTCGAACACCATATCGACACATGGCCTGATGCCAAACCGGTCTGTCAAAAGTTGAGACCCATTCATCCTTCCAGACGTGACGCTATCAAAGCCGAAATCGATAAGCTCAAGCAGGCTGGTTTCATTTACCCCATTGAATACACCACTTGGGTATCCAACCCAGTTCCCGTTCTCAAGAAACAAGGCACCATCCGTGTCTACACGGACTTTCGCGACTTGAACCAAGCTTGTCCCAAAGACAACTTCCCCACACCGTTCATTGACCAAATCATTGACGAGTGTGCGGGGCATGAGGTTCTATCCTTTATGGATGGTTTCTCCGGATACAACCAAATTGCTATCCGTCCTACTGATCAACTCAAAACCGCGTTCATTAGTCCGTGGGGAACTTTTGCTTATCGGGTCATGCCTTTCGGCCTCAAAAACGCCGGCGCCACTTTTCAACGGGCCATGTCTTATTGTTTCCATGACTTAGCTCATATTATCCTTGCTTATTTAGATGACCTCACTGCACGTTCTAAGCATCGGGCACAGCACCTCCACGATCTGCGTACCATTTTTCTCCGATGTCGCAAGTATAATATCCGCCTTAACCCGTTGAAATGCGTTTTTTGCGTTCCTGCCGGCCATCTCTTAGGCTTCATCGTGTCTAAGGATGGTATCACTCTTGACCCTTTGAAAGTTCAAGCCATTCTTGAACTTCCCATTCCGCGTACCCTTCGCCAGCTCCAAAGTCTCCAAGGCAAAGCTAATTTTCTTCGTCGGTTCGTCCCTGACTATGCCACCACCACACATGGGTTCCTTAGACTCCTCCGATCTACTATCCCATTCGTTTGGGATTCCTATGCTCATGAGTCTTTCGATGCCCTCAAGCAGGCTCTCACATCCGCTCCCTTGATCCGCCCTCCCGACTTTGATCGGGACTTCATCCTGTATATCTCCGCTTCCACCTATTCGGTCGCTGGAGTCCTTATCTAGGAAGATGACAATGGTATCGAGCATGTGATCTACTATGTCAGTAAGAACCTTGTAGGCCCCTATTTCCTACTCATCTGAAGAAAAATTAGCGCTGGCTGTAGTGTTCTCAGTCCAAAAACTTCGTCATTATATCCTCATGCGCTCCACCAAGGTTGTGACTAATTCCAACCCCTTGGCTTTCCTATTGAGTCATCGTATCCTCACTGGGAAGTACGCCCGTTGGGTCGTCATTATTCAGGAATTCGACCTCGAATTTGTCACACCAAAGAGTAAGAAAGGCTTAGCCCTCGCTGAGCTCATTTCTGAATTACCTACTGGATCGCACGACCCTCCAGTTAATGATGACTTTCCTGATGAACACTTATTTTCCATTACTTCCGACGACCCGTGGTATGGCGATATTCTTACTTACTTGCGAACCCAAAAGTTTGCCCTCCACCTTGATCGTGAGGCTCGCCGACGTATCCGACACCAAGCTCCCCGATACCTCCTTATTGGCGACGACCTCTATCGTCGCGGGGTTGATACTGTCCTTCGTCGTTGTCTCACACATGCTGAAGCTGAACAGGTCCTTAATGCCTGCCATAGCGGAGCTTGCGGTGGCCACCTCTCAGGTCTTGCTACTGCCCAGAAAGTCATGCGCGCTGGGTATTTTTGGCCTTCCCTCTTCAGTGATTGCATTGAGGCAGTCAAACACTGTCCCAATTGCCAACATTTCACCCCTAAGGCGCGAGCTCCCCCAGCTCCCCTCCATCCGGTCATCTCCACTGGTCCCTTCTGTAAATGGGCCATCGACTTTATGGAGTGTCGCCCGCCATCCGCTGGTAACCACAAATATATCATCGTGGTGGTCGACTATTTCACAAAATGGGCCGAGGCCATGCCTACATTTAACAACACGGCAGCTACCGCGGCCCTCTTTTTCTTTAACCACGTTATCGCTCAATTCAGAGTTCTGAAACAACTGGCCTCTGACCATGGCAGACATTTTGAAGATGAGATATGGCGCGAGCTATCCTCACTGTTGGGTTTTGAGCACCAATATTCCTCCTCCTATTACCCCCAAGGTAATGGCCAAGTTGAAGCAGTCAACAAAATTCTCAAGAATATGCTTCAACGGACGGTGAATAAGCACAAAACCAACTGGCACCTCATGCTCTTCCCTGCTTTATGGGCCTATCGGACTTCTGTTAAAACCGCCACTGGGTTCACTCCTTTCCACCTCATTTTTGGAGAGGAGGCAGTCTTACCAATCGAGTGTGAAATCCCTTCCCTGCATCTGGCCGTCAAACTTCTCCCTGACACCCAACCTCTAGAACAATGACTTATCATGCTCGAGCACGCTTCCGAAGACCGCCGCGTTGCCTTGCAAACCATGGAAGCGGCCAAGAAACGCACCAAAGCCCAGTATGACCGAAAAGTCCAGCCTCGCACTTTTCACGAAGGCGACCTTGTTCTAGTCTATGACCAGGCCCATGATGTCCTTGGTCATGGGAAGTTCGACTCATTATGGCTAGGCCCTTACATCATCAGTAAGGATCTTGGTAAGGGGGCATACCTCTTAGAAGATTTCGAAGGCAACCCCCTTCCTACACATTTTGTCCAAGAAGGGTCACTTCACCTCTCCTTAAAATCGAATTTCCTCACTTACGACACTTGTACTTGGGGCACCATTTTGCCTCCTTTCTTTTCTTTGTTCGTGTCGATTTTCGTCATGAGTTACCATCTTGTACTCATGTTTTCATGGTCCCCCATTGGGCCTTTACTGTGTGGGAGCACCATCAAGTCACCCTTTTTTAGAGCATCCAAGTTGAGTCATCATCGCATTCATGGAGTCTATCCCGAGTCCCTTTGTACCCCGCTATAGCCCTTCATCCTTCATTGCTTGGTCTCTCTCTTGTGTCGCACATTATGACCTTCAGTCCCACTGTCCCCTATCCCTTATGATATTGTGTCAGTCGCTGCCATGTCATTCATGCCCTTCATGCTCTAACAAGGGAAGTCGTCCATTCGCTACTCAGTCCTTTCCATTTCACTCTCATCATTAGTGTCATTCTGTCCGTCGCTCTATTATTTTCTCTCATGCCTTAGTTGAGGATCTCTCATTGCCTCACCTATGGCGGACCTCCTTCTGTCGACATCAGCTCATTCATTCCAGAAGTCAGGTCTAGAGGGTGGTGTACCTTGGTTCCAGCTTCCACTCTTGTTCGGTGCCTCGGATCAAGCAAAGGGATCTCTCATCTCCCTTTGACTTGATTGTTTCTCCACTCCAGCTCCTTTCAGCATGACCGAGATCCGTATACTTGATGGTTCAGTGCTACAGCAGCGGCTCTTGATGATTCCCGGGTGTGTGTGAGATGTCTCAACCCTCATGAGGGGGTGGCCCTGCAGGTAGCCCCCCACATGCCCGGATGACCTCCTCCTTGCAGCCTTCGATGCAGCTCCAGATATTTGATGATGTTGGCCTTAGCCACTTGCAGCGCCTCTGTGATTTGCATGTATCAGTCAGATTTTGTGACCCCTTCCCCATTTACAAGGGGCATTTGGGTTGTATTTGTATCTCATGTACTCAGATATTATTGTATCAGTCCTGGCTGCTATCCCAGGCACAGCATGTATGTGGGATTCCTCATTTTATTTTTATATGTCTCATGATTATGCTGGCTATACATTATGGTTCGGTCCCTTGTTTACTGGACACACTATTCTTTTGTACTTTGTCTCGGCGGGCATAGGTATGCCTCCCCCGCCGCCTTCAGCACAGGTACCCTCTCATAAAAAGAGACTTGTTGCACCTGCGATTCTCGTCTCCTCAAGGTCTAGTTTTTCAACACACTATCTACCTTTCATTTCTCTCTCTGACTTCCCTTTTGTTGTCTGGTGATTGAGTTCTTACAACGTACTTCGGTCATAGGATTTGCTCCTGACACTCGCACGCTGGGGGGAAATCTGTTACACCATTTTTTGGTCATCTAACCTATTATCATTAGATGGACCCAAGTACACCATGTAAGACCAATTTTACCCTAAGTAAAATTGCCTTCACTATGTTAAAATAACTTAATAAACCACATTTATTAGGTTGTTTATGATCTAAACAGGAAACCCCAAAAGGAAATATTAAACAAACCTATATTTGTTTGATTTTCCTCATGGAATAATTAATTAAACCATAATTTAATTATTATTCCCAGTCATTTTTAACCCAAAAACAAAGAAATTAATTAGATAAACCTTTATTTATCTTATTATTTTCTAGGAATAATTATTTAATCTTATTTAGATAATATTCCTTGTTAAATATGACCAAATCACCCACAAATAATTAAATAAATCATTATTTATTTGATTATCTTCTAACTGCTTCATTAAAAAGATAAATAAATCATTTATTTATTTATTTTTGACAAATAAAGGGATTTGACCCAAGTCAAATACTTTTTCCCTCCAACAAATATAATAAAATATTCCATAAAAGGTGGATCTAGATTTGGTTAATTATTTTAATCATGCACCAAGATCTAGAATGACCCAATATTTTGTTATAAATAGGAGGGTTTTTCCTACCATTCTTCACCTTTTGTTGCCTATTAGATCACTCTGGATCTATACACTTGGTCACATTTTTCCATCATTTGATGTGTGAGCTCCCATTGAGCTCTATTCTTTACATTGGGTTTTCTGCACCAACAAGAGAGAGAAACCTTAGATCTGAAGTGCTGATGACTTCCAAGAACTCATCCCACTGAGGAGAATTGGATATGCCTTCTTGATTTCCTCCCAGGTGCCCAATTAATATAAAAATTCTTTCAAAAATTGTTCTTGTCTTGTCTATTGGTATATGGAGCAAACCCTTGTTTTTTCTGCTTAATGTCTTTCCATGCATAGATCTGGTTTTTGCAACTCTCTTTTGTTCAACTAACCGCAGATCTGAAGATATTGGCAGCCACTTTTGTTGTTAGGGTTATTAGTTATGCGTAGCTAAAGGGGTCCTTTTTCGTACACTTCGACAAAGGATTCATACTAACAGTGGTGTTTAGGGCAAACTCCTTGACAAAATTGTCTTAAGCCAAAAACCCTATTTTCAGCCCCAGTCATGCATCATTTTCTTCCCATCCTGTAAAACAACACCTTGGTCTATCTTTAGGTCATACACCACTAAATGGTTGCTTGGTTTCATTTCAGTAGAGCTCAAAAATGTTCAAATCAGGAAAAAGAGAAAGAGGTTCCAAGTCTGAAGAAAGATGATCAGATCAAGCATGATCTTCATGAAACACCAAGAAAGCTCTCCAAAGATCAAAAACATATATCAATGCATCTCTACAGGAGTGTATACATTTATTTCAGTAAGAAAAGTGTGAGAAAAAGAACACTTGGGGAACGGTTTCAATGCTGATAATTTTACTATCAGAAATCATATAGTGCAGATGGTGAAAAGAGAAGACCTACAAGTTTCAAATCCAAACACGACAAATGAATACAAAGATTAGATTATGTCTACCTTCAGCGTTCCATGCTAACTCAAAGAGCATTGCTGCATAAGTTCTCAAACATATGACCAAATCCCTACAAATCACTCTTTTTCAAACAAGAAGGACAGTCTTTGATAGAAAAAAGGTCTAAAGAAATTAGGCATCATTATGAAGATATAAGAAGGACAGCTGCTTTTTATATCTTACCATAACCTATACTGTGAAAATCATTTAACGACAAATTTGTTTCAAAGATGCACACCGTGAGCATTTATCATTCATAAATGCACTATTTACTCCTAAGCTTCACAGTGATTTTGTGCAAAAGGAAATTTACCATAAGCAAGGTTACATAGGAAAAAGACAGTTGGTTTAAAGGACTTCATCAGTGATAAGTGGAAAGGCTCACAGTTTGCTTCCATTGGTCTTTTTTAAATGAACAGAGAAAGGACATAGTACTTGATGAAAGAAAAAAAATTGTGTTTTACAGCACCTCCTTCAGCCATGAGCAGATGGCAGAAAGCACACATTAAAAGAACCTCTTTCACAAATAAGCAGAGGGTTTATACACAGCCAAAACTCCTCCTCCGAAAGATGAGCAGAGGGTAAGTCACCAAGTGTTAACATTCTGTTCAAAAGGCTTTCAGTAATAAACAGAGATTAGAAGCAATGTGTTTAATTTGTTTATTTAATGATAAACAAAGGCTAAAACAACTTTTGTGAAATGTTCCCTTAAATGGCTAATCGAAGGGCATACACATCTCTTCTTGCATTTCATCCTTGGTTCTGAAGATACTCAGGACACAAGTTTTATGTTGAAGAAGGTTTTCAATCCTCAAATGATATAACAGGGATGAAGGATAAGTTTATGTAGGACAAGTAGAGAGCTTAAGAAGTTTGTTGACAAGATACCTCCTCCAAAAAGATGAACAAATGGCAAACACAACACTTGTTTCAAAGAAACTGTCATAAAATAGACATAGTGATGTTTGTTTTATATCTCTCAGTAAGAAGTATACTCATGGCACAAAGTTCAATCTTTCAAAGAAGACGCCTTTCAAAAAAGATAAAGCAGTTGGTAAAAAAGCAAGCCCTCAACAAAATGGAGAAAGCCACTTTTCATTACAAACACAAAGGCAAAAGGTGGAGTGTCTAATCATCAAGAAAGGAGGGAAAACGATCATTCAAAGCATTCCAAAACAGCTATAAATTCGTCAAGGAATGTTATCTTATGTCATTTTGCAAACTGGCGAAGGAGAGAACCATTTCTTGAACCCAGAGATATTTTTGTGCAAAGTTTTCAAGGTGCGATGCACCTGTAGCGCCCCTTCGAAGAGAAATACACAGGGAGCGACGCACTTGTGCAGTGGAACGACGCACCTATGCACAGGAAGGTCGCACCTTGCTCAAGCCCTCCAGAAATGAAAAATTTCAAATGAATGCATAAAAATTGTTTTTTCTAAGCTGCAGATGAGTTTGTTAAGAGGTATTTCACCTTCTCTTACATCTTTTTATGGTCTTAAAATACTTGTTTTTGAAGAGATAATTTGAGGAAGAAGAAACAATGGTGTTCAAAGAGAAATTCATAGTTCATTAGGAGAAAAAGAACCTGTTCGATTAGCAATAAAAGGGAAAACAGTGTTTTTAGGGAGAGTGATAAAGTGTGTTTTCAAAGGTCCCCTGTTACTAAATAAAAAGGGTGAAAAAATGATTGAAAAGGAAAGACCATTGTCAGTTCAAAAAAAAATTGTTTTAGTTAAGTGGTTAAAAGAGAAGCACAGTCCTACAAAGAGGAAAATATTTGTACTACTAAAAAGAAAAGAAACTTTTTTTCCAAGACATAGATCATATTGAATTCTTTCCTTGCTCAGTCACAAGGAAAGAACACAGTTATTAAGAAGTAAATTTGTTTTCATTTATCAAGAACTTATTTGCCAACTAAGGAAGAGAAACAGTAGTTAAATAAGAGATCTATTTTCAGTGCATTTGAAAGAACTGTTTTGTTTAAGCCAGTGAAAGAAACCTAAAACAAACATGCCTCCAAGGAAGGTCAGCAAAGGTCGGTATCATAACCGGTTTGAGCCCATTACAACTCAAGAGATAAATGATTCACCTTCGGTCCTTTTCAATTTTCATGAGGTAGGGTGCCTTTATTTTTGCCAAAGAGTCCAAGCAGTCACCAACTACCCTCCCTTGACACAGTTGTTTTCCCTGAGGCTGCAAGGGGAGCATATTCACATAGCAGGCCTTGATTTTGTGCTCACCCCTAGATCAGTGTCAAAAGTAACCAAGCTCCCCTTTCTTGGTGAGAAATGGTTCAAAAAAGCCTATTTCGACCTAGACCACTACAAGCCATTCTTGAAACCAGCTTACCAAAATGAATGCAAGGTGACCTTCCCCTTTTCTCATCTTTTGAATAGTTGTTCACCCCTAATGAAGGTCATCATGAAATACTTTACATGTGAAGGGAGATTTTCATGAGTCTATTCATATCATGTCCGACTGTTGATGCACTTCACTCGGACCCAACTATTGAACCTCCCTTTATTCCTCTGCAGAAGCATTGACAAAATGGCTTCATTTTTCCCAAAGAGACCCCCTGCTCAACAAAAGGCTAGCTTATTTCATCATTCCCTCATAAAAATCCTCAACCTCCATCAACTTAAACAAAAAGGAGTTCCTTGGGAATCCTTCATTTCCCATCTTGATTTCACCACTGCCTTTTCATCCCATGGTCCATCTCATGCCCCTTCCTCACCATCCACTCACTATGTCTCCCCTTCTTCTAGTCAATCTACCCCTCAAAACCAAAAATACCCTATGATTTAGAGTGGAAAGGAAGAGTAGAATCAAAGCAGTGATAAAGAAGAACAAAGTGGTAATCAACATAACAGTGATGGAGGAGGTATTAGTGATGATGATCATAGTGGTAGTCAGCATAACAGTCATGAAGAAAGAAGTGATAGGGAAGAACAAGACATTCCTCAACAAAGCAATCATAGTGGTAATCAGCTAAACAGTGAGGAAGAAGGAAGTGATGGCGAACATGAACAAAATGATACTTAGTAGAGCAGTAAGCACGATGAAAGCTCCCAAATAGCTAGTGAACATAATCTTCAAAAAGACAACAAGCAGGATCAGAAAGAAAACCATCACTAAATTGAAAAAAGAGACAGTGGTAACTTGAAGCAAGATAAAGAAAACACTCAATAAGAAGGCATTCATGATGAAGACACCCACAGTGATGGCAAGCAAACACAAAACAGGGAACATTCCAAGGGTGACAGCATGAAACAAAAAGAGAAAAACAGTCTTAAGGGTAGCCAAGACCAAATCAAGGACAATGAAACAAGTAATGATGGATCAAAAGAAGATAGTAAAAACATAGAGCATGAAGAGAGTTCTCAAAACCATGTGCTAGCTGCCTCTCCTAGGCAAGGGGCCATGACTCTTTCTCCAAAAGTGGTGAAGCCTAAAACCACTAAATCTACAAAGAAGAAGACTTTTCAAGCTCTAACTCCAAATGTTACTAGAGCACTCTAGAGTAGAGGCAAGTTTCCCAAGCAGCCTATCATTGAAGTGCCAAAGAAGACAAGGGCAAAGAATCCCATTCAAAGAAAAGGTAAGGAAAAAGTAGAACAACATGAGAGCAGCCATGAACAAGAGAAAGAGTTTTACATAATCCAAGTGGATAGCGATGTCGAAGATGACCAAATCAGAATTCTAAAATCTCTTCTACAAAACAAAGAATCTCAAATTGAAGATTTAGAAGCAAATTTAGGGAGATCTAAAGACCTCATTCACTTCCTACAGCTACAAAATAGACAAATGAGCGGGAAAATGGCAATCTATGAGGCTCGGGCATTCAAATACCAAAGGTAAGTATACAAAGCACAAGTCAAACTTAAAGAGTATATGGGTGAATTTGATGATGTTGAGGAAGAAGAGAAACCAGTAAGGAAAGGGCCTAGGACTATGGGTCTTAGGAAAGCTTTGGAGAAACAAAGGGAAGAAGAAGCGGCCCTTGCTCAATAGTATCCACTCACACAGCTACTTGCCCAAGAGATAGAAAATGATAAAGAATCATGGCTTGAAAGAGAAAACAAGAATTTGGAGGAAAAATTAGACAAGGCAAACAAATACTTGGGTTTGCAAAGGAAGATGACCAAGCATTACAAGAAATTGAATCAATTTGCCTGAAGAAAACTCAATATTGACCAAGAAAAGCTCAAAACTGCTCAAAGGAGGCACGCGGTGAGAAAAGGGGAAAAATACATATCTAGGCTTGGAATCTTGGCTTCAGCTTCCTTGCATGCTTCTAGAAACCCATAAGGGGTTTGCTCACCAAAATTGAGCAATTTTTTACATGATCTTGTTTTTTGTGATTTTTAGGCCTAATTGCACATTTTTCTAGGCGCTGCCATGTTTTCTAGGAGCATCCTCAGCTCATGAAAGTTATTTTTTTGGATGTATTAAATTTGGGGGCATCTACTCACAAATTTTCAGATCAAAATAAGGCATTTTGGTCCCTCAAAAAGGCCAAAAACAGTCATTTTTCAACATTCTGACCCTTATATCAACAAGTGCTACGCTCTTGGGTTTTTTCACTCATTACACTTTTTGAGAGAATTTTTTGAATCAGTTTGGAAAAATTCAAGTAGTTCCAGAAAGTGGACATCCAGGGCTTTCCAACGACCCATCACAAGCCTTGTTTTGACATCGGGAAGTCCCTCAAAAATCCTCTGTAAAACAGAATTTTTTCTGGTGCTACGCTCCTGTAGGATATTGCTAAAAATGCATTTTTCTGAAGGTGGCCATCCAAATGTGCGTTAAGCTATTTTTAACTCTATGTAAGAGATTAAAAGTCAATTTTCTTAATATTTTTAGCTTAAATAGATATTTTTTGAAGATATTTTGTGCCTTGGGTCTTGTGAGGCCTCAAAGACAAAATCAGATATTTGTATTAGGCCCATGAGCTTCTAGATGCTCTTGTGAGCTTATCTACTCATTTCCTATATAACTTATGAAGACTCATTGTAAAATGTCGGAGGTTTTAGAGGCAGAACTTGATCTTATAGAGAGCAATACATAGCACTATGAGCTTTGAAGAAATACTTGTCTTATGAAGTGGATGATCTCTTGCTTGACTTTGATGGTGGAGGAGGATTGTATGTAGGATTCCATGGCTTGGTGAATGGTATTTTGTTCCTTATCTGTTATGTTTTCTTAGTTTCTCATACATGTTTTCGTACTTCTTGCTTGCTGTAGTTCAGTAAAGAATAAGTTTGAGATATGCCCATGGAGGCACCTCAAATTTCCTGATTCATTGCAACTTAAATGTTCTCATATTTCTTGGTTATGTCAAAGAATTCTTAATTGCTCTTTGGTACCCTAAGAACTTGTTATCAGTTTCATTAATGGTTATTATGTATGCTATCTAGTATGATTCACGGTATGCCCTAATTACTCATAGCTAATCAAAACTCCATTTCTGAAATCTCTCTCTGAATTATTGGTTGTTTTAGTTAAGTCAAAGAGGTCTTGTTTCAATCTTTCCCTTTGTCCATGCTTTGCAGTCTTATTTCAAAGTTCCCGATAGCTCAAGATATGATTTTTAGGAGTTCCCTCTTCATAGATTGAGTTGTTTTTTTATCTTATTTGTTTTCCCAAAGGTCTGAAGGTGATTTTCCCAAAGTTAGAGGGTCTTATACTTCTATGTATCACTGGATTGTTTATTTTCTGCATCTATCAGTTTGAGCTTCATTCATAGAGATTAATGGTCAGCCCTAACTCATGAATGCTTGTTGTTTAACTATTTATGCTTGAAATCTCTTTGTCTTTCACAAACTTAATGTTCATCTCATTTCACTTAAATCCAAAGAATCCATTTACCTCGACTAAATTGGCCTTGTAGTAATACCTTGTCCATCATTAAGACAGTCTTGACCTTATTTGACCCCATAGCCCAGTTGATTTGACGAACTCCATATCTATTTGTCCTTTTGATCAGTTCCCCTAAAAAAAAAAACCCAAAACAAACCAAAACATACTTAACAACTAGCCTAAAATCAAATATATAGAAGCAAACAAGTTTACATCCTTTGCATAATAGAGAGACTCAAGCCCTCTTTAAGTCTAGGAAGGCTAGGTCCTAGGGCTCCAAAGCTTGGTCTGATGTTACCCTATCATTTGGTTTACCAATCTGCCAAATCACGGGACTCCAACAAAGGGAAGCTAAATGTTGTTGCAGATGCACTCTCAAGAAAGAATGAAGAGGTGGATGCATTGCTTTGTGCCATTTTTGTTATCCAACCATATTGGATAGCTGAAGAAAGAGATGAATGGAAGAAGGACGAAGAAGTGTGGACACTCATTCAAAATTTGCAGCAAGATCCTAGTACATCTGATACATTTAGGTGGAAAAATGATTCCTTATGGTACAAAGATTGCTTATATCTTTGTAAGAATTCCCAACTAAAACAAAAGATTCTTTTGGAATTGCACACTTCTCCTTTAGGAGGACACTCAGGATTTTTAAAAACTTACCACAGGGTGAAGAAATAATTTTTTTGGGATGACCTTAAATCTGATATTCAAAATTTTGTGGCAGAATGTTTGGTTTGCTAGCAAAATAAAGTTGAGACAATTAAGACCTCGAGTCTTCTACAACATTTATCCATTCCAAGTCAATGTTTGGAGGAGATTTCAATGGATTTTATCACAGGTTTACCTAAGTCCGAAGGAAAGAGTGTCATCATGGTGGTAGTTGATAGACTTACCAAGTATGCACACTTTTGTGCATTATCTCATCCATTTAAAGCAAGTACAGTTGCTACTACATTTATGGACAGAATTCAAAAGCTACATGGAAGCCCAAGGGTTATTGTGAGCGACAGTCCCATTTTTACCGGAAATTTTTGGACGGAGTTATTTTCTTGTTTGGGTACTCAATTAGCTCATAGCTCATCTTATCATCCTCAATCTGATGGTCAAACTGAGATAGTAAATAAATGTTTGGAAGGGTATCTTCGTTGTTTTGTATCTGATAAACAAACACAATGGGTCAAGTGGTTACCTCTTGCTGAATGGTGGTATAACACTTCCTTCCATACTGCAGCAAAAATGACCCCATTTATAGCACTTTATGGATATCATCCACCATCCATCACATCATATTTAAGAGAAAATTCAAAGGTTCAAGCAGTGGAAGATCACATCGAGCATCAACAAGAAGTTCTCCAACTCTTAAAGGATAACCTGAATTTGGCACAAAATCGAATGAAACAACAGGCAGATCAACATCGCAGCGAAAGAAGTTTTGATGTAGGAGACTGGGTATTTTTACGGCTACAACTATACAAACAAATGTCCCTCAAGCAAGCTAAGAAGGATAATAAATTATCGCCAAAGTACTATGGTCCTTACAAGGTGTTGCAAAAGATTGGTACTATGGCATACAAATTGGAGCTTCCTGCTTCTTCACGAGTGCATCCGATTTTCCATGTTTCATGCTTAAAGAAGGTTATAGGTGAAAATATTCCAGTTCAAACAATATTTCCAGAACTTGATGAGGAAGGAAAAATCATATTGGAACCTAAAGCGGTCACAGAAACAAGAACTCGACAGCTACAGAATCGATCAATTTCAGAGTATCTCATCAAGTGGAAGAACTTACCCACTGAAGATTCTACATGGGAGGATGAGAATTTTATACAGAAGCACCCGGAGCTACTCAAGCGTTGAGGACAACACTTTTTTGAAGGAGAGGGGCATGTTAGTTCCCTATATTACTAGTATAGTCCCTTATTGTTGTTAGTGTAACCCCCTTGTTGTTATTATTGTACCCTTGTAACCCCCATATTGTTATTATTGTGCCCTTCAATTATTATTGTTAGGTCGGCTAGGATTACATTGTGGCCCCATGGACTCCTATATATAGAAAGGAGGTTTTGTAATTTGTATCATCCAAGAATTGTTCATTCATGTAATGTATTGGAGGTTACCCCCTCGAAGTGGCTTATTTCTAAGGCGTTGATATCTCTTTTCTTCTATTTTGGAGCTGGTTTCACAACACTGTCACATCCAAATGAGTCAAGTCAATAACATGTGAAGGATCGAAAAAGTAGTGACACAATACAAATACATGGAACACATTATGCATATATATTTATGATGTTGATAATTAAATCCTATAGGCTACTATCCCTTTATTCTCTATGACTTTAAATGCTCCCACAAACCATGGAGACAATTTTTCTCCCTTCCCAAAATTTATGAAGCTCTTTAGAGACCTTACACTTAAAAACACTTTATCTCCAATTTTGTAACTTCAACCAATCTTATGAGCACCTGTGCAGATATTTTTCCTATCTTTAGCTTCTTTCCACCTTTTCTTAATCATGGTTATTTGATCTTCCATTTCTTGCATGACCTCAGATCCTATTAATACTCAATCTTCAAGCCTATACTAACTCAAGAGTGGCCTACAAGGTCTAACATATAAAAACTCAAAAAGTTTCATTTTAGTGTAACTTTGTTAACTATTATTATAGGAAAATTTTACCAATGGTAAAAACTCTTCCCATCTCGTTTGTTGATACATCACATACATACACAAAATATCTTCTAGAATTTGGTTGGTCCTCTCAATATGTCCATCCATCTTGGGATTATAAGTGGTGCTAATGTTTAACTAGATCCCTAATGCCTCATGGGAACTAGTCCAAATTATTCATGTAAACATTGCTTCGTTGTTTGAGATGATCTTCCCTGGTAAACCATGCAATCTCACTATCCCACCAATAAATACTCGAGCTATCTTAGGAGCCTTATATGTAGTCTTGAAGAGTATGAAGTAAGCACTTTTGATCAAATTTTCCACCACCACAAAAAATAAATCATGCCTCAATGCCATCATTAGTAGTCCCACAATGAATTCCATCAATATCACCTTCCATTTTGACTTCAGTATTGCATCAGATTGCAATGTTCATATCAAATGTCTATTTTCATCCTTTACTTGTAGACATTCTAAACACCTCATCATGAAATTTATGATGTCTTTCTTCATCCCTCTCTAGAATAATAGATGTTTCAATTCTATACTCATCTTCTTGACACTGGGATGTACCATGTACATGGCCCAATAATATTTAGTTGAAATTAAATGCCTTACTTCTACATTCAGTGGCACATATATTCTTTTATGAAATTGTAATAGACTATCATTGTCTAAATAATACCCTTCATACTTTGGCATCCTCACTCATTTTCCTCTAAAATTAGTTTAACTTCTTGTACCAATCTTCCTCAACTTGCAACCCAGGTGACCATTCTCTTAAATTCAAGGTCTCTAACTTAGGGCATCTACCACCTTTTTTATTATTCCTTTTATATACGACTTTCAAAATAATATTCATTAATCAACTCTGACCACCTTCTCTATCTAGAATTTTATTTTTCTTTCATGAATATGTGTTGTAACATGCAGTTATTTGTTTTATGTTCAAAATTTCTGCCCATAAAGTAATGTCTCCAAATATTCAATGCATACGCAATCACGGCCATCTCCAGCTCATGTCTCACATAGTTCTCTTCATGTGGTATGATATTCCTTGATGCATACACTATTGCTCTTCTATCTTGCATTAGTACACATCCTAAACCCTCATTTGATGCATCCATGCTCCATGTCAGACACTTTCATAATCATTGTAGTGGTTACCAATTTCTTTAACTTTTTGAACACCTCTTCACATTTCTCTATCCAAGATAAATTCTTATTCCTCTAGAATATAGTAATGAGGGTTTATATATTCAAAAATCCATCAACAATATGTGATAATATTTATCCATTCCCATAAAAAAACACACTTCGTGGACATTGGTTGACGTCAACCATTCCATGATGTCCTTGATCTTTGCCAGGTCCACTGTAATAACCTCCTTAGAGATAATATTTCCTAGATAGTGAATCTCGGACTAGTAAAATGAAAACTTTGATAACTTCACATATAGTTGGTTTTCTATGATGGAACTGCAATACAAGACTCAGGTTATGTTCCTCTAGGGTCCATGACAACATTAATATGGCATTGATAAAAACTTGTTAAAACCTGTCTAGATACTCTCAAAATACTTAGTTTAAAACACCTAGAAAATTTTTGAGTCCAAAAGTTAGTACTACAAACTCAAAATTCCCAAATATTATCTTAAAGGCTATCTTTGGGATGTCCTCTCCCTTAATTTTCAATTGATGATATCCTAATCTCAAATCTACTTTAGCAAATATGATCACCCCATTCATTTGGTCAAACAAATAATCTATCTCTGGAAAAAGATGTTTATTTTTTTAACGTTACCCTATTAAGCTAATGATACTGTATGCATTACCTCCAAGACCCATCCTTATTTTTTAACAAAGATTATAAGCACTCCCCATGGAGATACGCTAAGTCGTATGAACCCATAATCCAATAATCCTTTAACTGAATTTGAAATTTATTCAATTTGGGTTTCAACATGATATATGGAGTTTTTGAAATACGTTCAGTGTTATGTTTAATATCAATAATGACCTTGTAGAAATTATACAACATGCATGTATATCTTTGATTCACCGGATCTAAAAATGTAATAAATTTAAATATTGAATCGCCTCCACAAATATTTTTCAGAATTAAAAACACAATCGCTAATCACATGAAGTAAAGAAGAATCAAATCACACACAACACAGATAATTTCTCGGGGAAGCTTGCTGCTCAAAACCCCACTATCTTCTATTGTATATTCAACATGGATCATGAAACAATTACATACAAAACTCTTCTCACAAGAGCCCTCCAGTACTCAACTAATTTTCTCGCATTGTCATACAAAAACTGGCCAATACCTAGCCAATTTACTACCTCCATACGACTTTCCTTTCTTGCACAATCCCCAATGAATGCAATCCTTAAAAGATAGTAATTATGGCCTTCCTTGACTGCGCAAGTATCATGGGCACTCCAATGGGTGTTTGGTTGCATGTGTGCAACCCAATAATCCTACAACTGATAGTCAACTTCCCTTTCACCTAGATCTCAACTAGGTCTCCACTGGATCTAACATGCATGCAGCTAATAATAGTAAATCCTCAGTTGCATGTGAGATCACTAATTGTGAATTAATTAATATTTAATTCACTTGATCTCCCACTAGTGTATCTTCAGTTACAACTAGCACAATTGAGTTAACTCAATTAACTGAGTTAGACTGAATACAACCTGCATTAACTAATGCACCACTACACTTCAAACTCCGTTACAACTAGAATTTATCTGCATGCCTCACCAACTACCTCTAACTCGACATCCACTAGATAAATGAGTTTATCACTCTAAGTTAACTATTACAAGTTATTATTGAGAATAGATTACAATTTATTGTCCATCTTAATTAAGGTATAACTAAAATAGACATGCACCAAAAATAGCACTGTGGGCCCCACCCTAGTGTAGGTGCTTAATGTACTAGGCGTGGGTGCTGAAATTTTCTTGTTGAATCTCAACATTCCCTCTCAACAAGAAAGGGACTATCCTTCACCCTGATCCTGTCTCTATGGTATTTGAATTTTCTCCTAGTGAGCGCCTTTGTCAGAATATCTGCATCCTGATCTTTCGTGGGAATATACTGAAGAAAAATTATCCTTCTCTGCACACAATCTATGAGCTAATGGTAACGGATATCTATATGCTTGGACCTATTATGAAGCATAGGAATAATCGAGAGTTTGATGCAACTTTGATTATCACAATGAATCACTCTTGGATCCATCTGAGAACCAAACAAACCAACGAAGATCTTTCTCATCTAGATAGCCTCACATGCAGCTTGACTTGCTGCCATGTATTCCGCTTCCACTGAACTGAGCGCCATAGATTGTTGTTTGTTGTTGTACCAGGAAACTGTTGTCGACCCTATGTTGAAGACCCCTCCTAATGTGCTCTTTCTGTCTGATGGACTGCCCCCTCAATCTGCATCAGTGAAGCCTTGAAGCTTTACTCCATCTGTCTTTCTATACCATAAACCATGTTGGGTATCGGATTTGTATACTTTTCTCTCCCATTTTCGCCCACCATTCTATCTCTTTGTATCATTATTGTTCTTAAACACACGAGGTAAACCCCTTTCTTCTATCTTACTTTGGATATTTTATTAATGAAGTAATAGTCAAGGAGGTTTTGCATTTTGAAAATATTAACTCTAATATTTTACATATTTGGAAAAAGCGGGAAGGTTATAGCTGTGAGTCATGAAGAAACTCCTAATTTCCAGCGTTGCCTTCACTTTTTGCTACAGCACAACAGACTTCGTTTCACCCCAGCAATATTTCAAGATTTTTCATGGTTTCCTTTTGGAAATTAGGTTGTTGTTGTAACAAATTGTATAATTGTAGATATGTAATTGTTAAATGAAATCTACTATTTCCTGAACAGTTTTATAAAGAGAGCCTGTGGGCTATGAATCGGGGTTTTAAGCCCAAACACACATATTTTGTAATAGTATATTCTAAAATTAATTGAATTCACAACACTCTGTTGTTTTACCTATAATTTGTGAGTTTGTCGCAGCCCTGATTGGAGAGTTGGGCCCACTCTTCTGATCAGGTGTTGTGTTACCTTTATTTTCGTTGATTTCATGTTTAGTTGGGTTTGTTACTATTGTTCCATTATAATCCTTTAATTTTATGTGAATGTATTTAAATTCTACAATTCTTTTTAATTGTTGTTACAGTGGTCTGTGTGTTCGTTGATTAAGCATGTGATCCAACAACAGGTCATGTGATTGCTCTTGCATATACTGTGCCGTTAGTATTGAAATAACTAACGCCCTCGGGTTGATAATTTATGTGGAAAAAGGGTTTGAATATTTTTCACATCCGAACACCAACATTTTGGCGCTATTTCCGGGGAAGGCTAACAAGGTGCAAGAACATGATCTGCAATTGATCTAAGGGTCAATCTCTCGTCTTGGGGAGGGGATTTGTTGCCCTAATTCAAGTCCTGAGCGTAGTGTTCTGTGTTTTTCCTGCTTTTTATTGTTTTCTTTAATTTTTTATCTCTCGTCTTGGGGAAGGTATCTACTACCTTGCTCCAAGTCCTGAGTATAGTGTGTTGTTTTTCCTTGATTTGTTTTCTTTTGTTAAGACTGATATCTCACCTTAGGGAGAACATTTTTTACCCTGCTCTAAGTCCTAGGCATAGCTTTCAATTTTTATTTTCTGCTTTTTTATTATTTTCTGAAAGGGCCAACTTATTGTCCTAAGGAGGGTATTTCATTACCCTAATTCAGGTCCTGAACTTTGATTTTCTTTTCTGTTTGTTTGATTTTCTATTTTGAACCTATTATCTTGTCCCGAGGAGGAAGCTATCTGTCCTACTCCAGGTCCTGAGTGCTTTTGTTATTTTGATGAATTCTTCTTACCGATTGTATGAACAAATATTTGAATAAGAGGGGCAAAGGAAGACCCCAAAAGAAAGGAAAGGATATGGGAAGGAAGATTTATATTCAGGATATTATTGAGAAAACTGAATCTAAAGCATCCTCTCGTGCTATTGTCAGGGTAAGGGTTCAGACGAGGTCCGAAGGGAAGTCGATTGAGTAGCCAGATCCATCCACGATACTAGAGGAAATCCTTTAAACGATGGAAGAAGCAATAAATAGGGTACCGGTGGAGGATATATCCCTGTTGTCATTAGAAGAGGAAGAAATAACAAGCAGAGGGTGAGAAGAATTGAGCAATTTTAATTAGGAAGAAGAACCTCCGAAAGGGTTTTCATCACCAAGAGACCAATGGAGTGTTGTGAATCCTCTTGCAGTTGAATTAAGAAATTCTGATTTGGAAAGAGAGTTCCTGAAGAATTTTGTGTCACCAAGAGACCGATAGGGTGCAGTGAAACCTCCTACCATTGAATCACCCCAAGCACCAGCCGGATAACTAGCCGAAATCACGAGTGAGTATTGGAGGATATTTATGGCACCTACAAGTTATTCTATTGATTTTAAAATTGGAAACATTATAGGTGATACACCGATGAAGCCCATACCTTTAACAGCTTTACCTAATTTTCATTGGCTTCCTTCGGAAGACCCTGATACATTCCTCTTCAAATTTGACATTTTCTGTCGAGGGTACAATTATATCTCTGATGCTCAGAAACTAAAAATATTCCCTGCTACCCTAAAAGGGACAACCCTGCGATGGTTCATGGGTTTAGGAGAAATAAATATTACCTCATGAGAATGGATGAAAGAATCCTTTTTGGAGAAATATCAATATTACTGTAAATCTTGTCACATTAAGGAGGAAATATTCAAGTTTGTATAGAAAGAGGATGAGAACATGGAAGACTGTGTGGAATGATTCAAATATATATTGCAGAGGTCAGGCCATAGTGACCTGGATAAGGATATTCTGAAGATCATTCTTCTCAGGGCACTTAGGGAAGATTCTGCAACTTCTGAACATAGTAGGAAAGGGGGACATTTCAAAAGAAGACTTCGACACAATTTGCGACTATTGCATTCAATGTTCACGAGGGGATGTAAGGAGCGGACAAGGAATTCAGTAATTAAAGACTTCTGCTGGAGGGGTTACGAAGGCTAAAATTGGAAACCTACTGGATAATATAAGGACTGATATCGTGAGAATATTATCTACCCAAATGGGCACTCTGGAAGAAAAAAATAAACAGATAGAGTTGGAGAAGACTATGGCTATATTCTACCCACAGTGCAGAAATAAGAATCCCTTGAAAGAATGCCCATTAAACATAGTGGAAGCCTGCGCAATCTGTGAATAGACTCATGCGACTAGCTCATTTCCTTCCTTGCCCAGACTGAAGGCAATTTTTCAAGGAGAAAATGAAGAAAATGTGGTAGGCCAGTTGCACTTCATGGGGCCGAAAAAGCCATGGCAACCTCAACCACCAGCTATGAATCTAGGTATGTTTCAGGACCCATCTCAGTATTTTAATAATTTTAATATGGGTCCCTAGACTTCACCATTTTGATCTATGTGGTCTTAATATCACTACCCCCTTGGCAACAATGGGTTCCTCAGGCTAGTTCGAATCCTTCATGGAATCAAAGTTGGCGTGGACCCTCTCCTACTAGACAGTTTCCTCAATCTATGCATCAAAAACAACTTTAGTTTCCCTCTAATATACCTCCTGGTAATCCAAACCTTTGACCCCAGATTCCTATCCAGCCCAATCTGAATCCTAATAATAAAGGGGTCCAAAAAATAGATACTCTTAACCTTCCATCTTATATAATTTTCACTGCCAGACTTAACGAAATAAACTTATGATATGGGTGGGTAGTAAATGCTCCCACTTCACCTATTATTATAGAACAAATTGACAGTGAAGTTACAGAACTAGAATAGAGGACAATTGAGGATAAACCAAACCAAAACATAACAAATCAAACACCTACACAATCTGTTCCTAATCAGGGTCATTCAACTTCTCCTCCATATCCTGAAATACTTACCTTGAATAAACCAAACACTCAAGCAGAGTTTGATTTCCTGGGAGGATTTCAAACTCTCTTTGTTAAAATACCCCTGCTACAGGCTATGAGGGATGTACCTATATATGCAAAAACTCTCAAAGAGTATTGCTCTAAGAAACTTGGGAAGAAACCAAGGGATCCGTTAACTATTCATGTGATGGGTAGACTGTCTGACACTATGATAGGAAAGACTATCCCTATGAAATATGGAGACCCGGGAAACCCAATTCTGACAGTACAAATCAATGGGGTTGAAATCCAAAATGTACTAGTGGATTTGGGCACTGCCATAAATATCATGACCTCTGAAACAATGAAAAAATTAGGTCTCTAAAATTTCAAGCCAACCCTTACCGTCTTGGAACTAGCAGATAGGTCTACAATTAAACGATTAGGAAAACTAGAATATATAACCATTTCGGTGGATTCATGGCACTACCCGATGCATCTCCTTATGTTGCAGAAAAGATCCTCAGTTGGAGGTCACCCATTGATTTTGGGAAGACCTTGGCTCGCAACTGTATATGCTTATATAGGCTGTCGATCTGGGCATATGATCATATTGAATGGGACAAATAAAAATAATCTTACTCTTTACCCTCCTGCGGAACCTAGCCCATCAGAAATATTATTAACCAATCAGAAACCTCTACCAATAGAAGAGCCTGAACCTGAAAATGAAGAAGTTATACCAATCCTCACTATTGGGCAGGCCCTTTGATTCAAAATAGAAACTAAGGACGATGCCATCAACACTTTTATAAATGATCCTAGTTATGTTCCCAATTCAACTCGTCAAATTTTAGAATCTGCTATGAGCTGTGAAAATTAGGAAAACATTGAGCCAAAAGATGAAATTGAAGATATTCCTGTAACCTCATCCCATGATGGTATTCCAATCGAAATTGAACCAGGGAAAACACTCAATATCAACCCTAATATTTCTAAATCCCAGACAAAAAAGCTCTTAAAAGTCCTTCAAGATAATTAGGAAGCTTTTTCCTAGGATTATACCAACATGAAGGGGATCCCTGCTAATTTATGTACTCATCATATTTATATTAAGGAATATTTTTTCCCTGTAAGATAGCCCTAGCGGAGAATGAATCCTTCTCTAAAGAACATTCTCAAAGAAGAATTACAAAAATTATTGGATGTAGGTTTCATTTACCCCATCTCAAATAGCCAATGGGTATCCCCACTATTTATTGTTCCTAAAAAGAATGGTAAGTGGTGGATCTACATAGATTATAGGGAGCTAAACAAGGCAACTCAAAAAGGCCATTTCCCTTTTCCATTCATTGAGAAAGTCCTAGACACCCTAGCTGGGAATAAGTTCTTTTCCTTCCTAGACAGATTCAATGGATATAACCAAATCTAGATAGCCCCGGAAGACTAGGATAAAACAACTTTCACATGCCCATGGGGGACCTTTACATATAGGGTCATCCCAATTGGCCTATGTAATGCTCCTTCTACCTTCCAGAGGGCAATTCTAGGGATATTTTATGATTTGGTCGATGAAAGTGTTGAAATACATATGGATGATTTTACTTCATATGGAAACTCATTTGAAGAGGGATTGGAAAATCTGGAGAAAGTACACAAAAGATGTAAACAAACCCATGTATATCTGAGTATAGTCAAATTCCATATGATGAGGGAAAAAGGGATAGTATTGGGACATTTTCTCTCAACTGACGGAATTCGAGTTGATCCAGCCAAAGTAGAGGTAATATTAAACTTCTCGGCACCAAAGACACCCACACAAGAATGTAGCTTTATTGGTTGTGTTGGTTACTACATATGTTTCATAGAAAAATTTGCTAAGGTAGCACATCCACTTTTTCAATTTCTAACCGAAGATGTAGAATTCTTGTGGACTAAAGATTGTGAAGTAGATTTCAAGAAAATTAAGGGACTGATTTGCAAGGCTCCAATCCTTTGAGGACCTGATTGGGCATTACCGTTTCACATACATGATGATGCTTCTCAGAGAACAATAGGATTTATTTTAGGACAGCAGATAGACAAAACACAGTATGAAATTTATTATGTTAGCAAGAATTTAATTCCTACTTAACTAAACTACACTATGACAGAGAAAGAATTCATGGCTATCATTTATGCTATCAACAAGTTTTGGCACTAAATCACTGAGTATCCTAATTTTTTACATACTAATCATTCGACAATCAGGTATTTCATGAATAAACCTATCACTCCTGGTCGTATTACAAGATGGTTGCTATTACTTCAAGAATTTGATATCACAATAGTAGACAAACCAGGAAAAGATAATGTAGTTGTTGATTTCCTATCTACAATGGATAACAATGACGAATCCACACCTATAGAAAATATTTTTCTCGATGAGCATCTTTTTGCAGTTTCTACTAAACTCTGTGGTATGCAGATATTTCTAACTATCTTGCTATAGGGAAAGTGCCTCCTCATTTTTCATGCAGGGAATAGAGAAAAATTATTCATAATAGTGCCCAATATTCTTGGATGGTAGGGTACCTTTTTCATACAAGAGCTGATAAGTAGATTCGGCGCTGTGTATCTAAGGATGATATTTATGAAGTATAGAAGGCTGCCCATGATGGCCCTTGTGGAGGGAATTTTGCAGACAAAAGAACAGGCCATAAGGTGCTACAAATGGGATATTACTGGCCTTCTATCTTTCAGGATGCACGGAATTATGTTAGGAGGTGTGATATTTGCCAATGTATGAGGCAACCCAGTCGAGCTGATGAAATGCCTTTGCAGGCACAGGTAGTCCTCAAACCTTTTGATAAATGGGCTATCAACTTCGTTGCACCCTTCAACCCACCCTCCCAGTAAAAGGTTCACATTCTGGTCTGTATTTATTACGTGACTAAGTGGGTAGAAGCCAAAGCTGTTGCAAAAGCAACAGATCAAGCGGTCTCAGAATTCCTATTTGAAGAAATTTTTTCTCATTATGGTACCCCAAGAGAAATTGTTTTAGATGGAGGAGCACAATTTAAATCACACAAGATAGCAAATCTCATGCAGAAATATGGATTCAAACATAGGGTGACATCTCCATACCATCCCCAAGTGAATGGAGAAGTAGAAAGCACAAACAAGACATTGGAAAATATCTTGACAAAAATTGTGGCATACCATCGTCTGGATTGGGCTCAAAAGCTACCCAAATCTCTCTGGGCATATAGAAAAACATGGCGGAACACAACTAGGTTTTCACCATTTGATTTGGTTTATGGGAAATCCCTATTGTTTCCAATAAAGTTTGAAATCAGTACACTTAGAATAGCTCTTGAAGTTAGTTTGGATCTGTCAAATGCCCAAAAACAAAGATTGGCCCAGCTCAATGAACTAGATGAAATCTGCTCAATGGTTGTCTAGAGAACTACTGCTATTCAGCAACAAAGAATGAAATGGCACGATAATTTTTTCAAGAACAAGGTGTTTCAGAGGAGATATTGGGCACTACTCTATGACTCTCGCTTCAAGGATTTTATGGGAAATATTTGCACTCACTGGATGGCACCTTATGAGGTGGACGTTGTATTTGATAATGGAATAGTCATGCAAGTCACAATTGACAATACACGTGCTTCATTCATAGCAAATGGACATCGTCTGAGATTATAACACCGCCTAGCCTCTAAGGATGCTTTTATCAAACACCTCTCTGAGAAATCTAGTTTGAATGTTATCAGCGTAGAGAACTCTTCCTTTGCATCTTCGCTCTAAAAAAAAACTATATATATATATATATATATATATAAGAGAAAAAAATAATAAATAATGAATAATAAAGAATTATACCGTTACTATTTATTTTGTTGTCTTTTTGCAGGAGTTGCTACTAAGGAGTAATGTTTTAGAAATCGAAATTTTTTTCAAAGTATCGATTGCTGCTACTCATGATACTGTTATTCAGTTACTGCTACTCTTGATGTTGTTACTCGTTTTGGGCCTCTAATTTGTATTATTATTATCACTTGTTAACATTCATTTCATCCATTTCTAATGTTCTTTTATCACATTATTTATCATAATTTATTATATAATTCCATTTAATAATTATTTATGCTCTTCTGGATAAATAATATTTTTTCTCCTTTATTTTAATAAATTAATGATTATTATGCATGATTTTGCCAATGATGGTTTATTAATGAATTCATTATAATATAACTCACTATTTTTTCCTCCAAGATCTCTTCTAGATTGCAGATTTGATCTTCAGTTGTTAATTAAATATTCCAATTTAGAAATTCGCTGGAATAACAAGAGACAGTTTTGCATTGAACGTTTCCAGCAAATGGAGAAGAATCCTAAAAATCCGAAACATGGGTTTTGTGCATAACTGACGAAATTAGTTTTTCAATGAGTATTTTTCCAAAATTCGGTCTTGATTGAGAGAAACACGGGGTTCTTCGAAGGATAGATTTGTAGATTTTCTGTTGTGGCCGTTTTCCAAAATTGCCCCAATTGTAATTGCCAGATTCGACTTGTGCCAACTGAATCAGATGGAAAGATATTTCAGATCTAATATTGGTTATTGATATTTTGGAATCATTTTATTTCCCCTTTGTTGTATGTATATTTAAAGGGGCACAAATCAGAACTCAGGGGGAGAACGGGAGAACAGAGAGGAGAAGGCATAGAGAGTTAAGCCTTTTGAGATACAGATCTTGTAATCAATATTTTTATCATTAATTGAATGTACAGTGGCTTATTTTTTCTCCTATAATTCATGATTTTTTGCATCCCTGATCAGAGAGTTGGGCCCACTCTTCTGATCAGGTAATGCGCTTTCCCTTTTTCTTGCAGTGTTGTGTTTTAGTGTGATTTCTTTACTGCTGTTACAGTTTATTCTTAATTGCTATGAATGCCCTTTAATTTATGCAGTTTATTTAATTGTTGTTACAGTGGTCTGTGTGTTTTGGAATTAAACCTATGATCTACAGCAGGTCATGTACTTGTATCTGCATATACTTTGTTGTTAGTCTTGAAATAACTAATGCCCTCGGGTTGATAATTTATGTGGAGAAAGGTTTGAATTTTGTTCATATCTGGACACCAACAACTTGGTTCCTGCTACTCATGATGATGTTACTCGGTTGTTTTTATTCGAGGTGTTGTTACTCGATTGCTGCTACTCTCGATGTTGTTACTTGGTTGCTGCTACCCATGATGTTGTTACTCGGTTGATGCTACTCAAGGTGTTGTTACTCGGTTGCTGCCACTCACACTATTGTTACTCCAGATGCTACTACTCGCACTGTTGTTACTCTAGATGTTGTTACTCTAGATGTTGCTACTCGCACTATTATTACTCCAGATGTTGTTACTCTGAATGTTGCTACTCGCACTGTTGTTACTCCAGATGTTGTTACTCTGGATGCTGCTACTCGCACTATTGTTACTCCAGATGCTACTACTCGTATTGACGTTACTCTAGATGTTGTTACTCCGGATGCTGCTACTCGCACTATTGTTACTCCAGATGTTGTTACTCCGGATGCTGCTACTCCTACTACTGTTACTCCAACCGCATCATTACTGTGCCATCATCCTACCAACCATCACTTCGTCCAGGTAGGCCGCCAGGTATGCCTCCACGTGACTTTTACCGATTTAATTAAATATCCCATGTGATGAAATTAATGTCGCGGATGAAAAATTTTAACACTAGTGCAAAACGGATAATTAGTTACAAAAAAAACAACTAAAATTTGCAAATAAATGACTATTTTTCGGTCGATGACCAATAGTAGCTAATTTACAGTATCTTATAACACGACCAAATTTTGGTCATTTTTAGCTTAGTCATTAATTGGTTATCTCAATTTTGTTGTCTAGTTGTATATTTGGTCGTTAATTTGGTCATTAATTTAGTCACTGATTTAGTCATTAATTTAGTCATTGATCAGGTGATCATGTCCTAAGTTGTAAAAATGCTCAAAATTTTATTTTCTCAGAATTGGTTGAAACTAGAACGACAGGAAAGGTCTCATCAAAACGATCTTGTAGCCGCAAACAGCACTCAAAACTGATGATGTATGAGAAAGATATTCAACTTTGAAGTATCTCAATTTCAGGGAAAAGCCCAATTTGACTCAGTTTGACTTTGGATAAAAAAATATTAAAAAAAGAATATTCCACAAAATATTTTGGGACTATTCCATAGAATATTCCACAGAATATTCTAAAAGAGCCAATCAAGGGGTGCCACATGGCCTGCCCAGAGGCTACCATGTGGCCCCAAGAGTTCAAATTTTTATTGTGCAAAAATTTATGTGGCATCGGCGAGTTTTGAACCCGGGTCTGGGCACTACCAGCCAGGCGGCCCAACCGGGCGCTCTATGGTGAGTCTTAACAACATAAGGACTTCACACATATATAAACTTTCATAAGGTTTGAAATGGGTGCGGAAAGGGGGCCAGCCCCCTATGCACAGGACCCTGGGCGGAAAACATTGTTCCTAGAGCTAACTCCTGCGGTCGTGGTTAAGTAAGACGTGTTCACATATATAATCGGCGGAGGTTGCGGTGACTATTAATGCCACGGTTCCGAAACCGTTGGCACATCCTCCACATGTGGCCACATCCAGCCTTACATTTAATGCCAGAGTTTATCCGCGTGGTTCCAATGGCAAACTCCACCCAGTTTTGGCGTCGGTCCCTAAAATGGTGGAGCTATCTACAGTTCCACCACATTTGGTGGAGGTTTTCTAGCCCTAATTAGGTAAAAATTGTTGGGCTCATAATTTTGGCTAGGGAAGACCATTTAAAGCGATTTTTTTTTTGTTTTTGGGTAATTTGAGCATTCCATAGCCAATGGTGCAGGTGGCAGAGGAAATAGAGATCATCTTTAGGTACTTTTTCAGCATAGAATCTTGGAGAGCCATAAGGGTCTAGGGAGTGTTGGAGCTGTATTGGGCTATGGTTAACCTTGGAGGTGAAACAAAAGCCAATCTTTACTGTTTTGTGTGTTTTGAATTCATTTCCACAACTTTTTTTTCCTGATTAGGCTTTTTGATCACTGTATAATCAATTTTGAGCATAATAAGAGTAAGGACATGCCCATTTGGGGGCCTTGGACCCGGCATATGTAGCCCAGGAGGGGTGAACTGCCTTATCATATGCTGTGTTATATTCTATGATTTATTTTTTGTGTTTTATCAGAGTTAAAGATGTTAAACAGTAAAAAGAAATAAGCCTCCTACACACAAAAAGACTCATAAATTCACCAAAAGCATTTTTTTCCAATTGAAAAACATATTAAACAGTTTGCACACATAATTTTATGGATAATGAATACCTTGCACTAGCAAACAAGTATTTTCATTTCCATATCATTAGTGATTACTTCTATTATTTCTTTAGGCAGAGTCTGTAAAGGGCCAGCAAGCTTCGGGATCTCATCCTTTCTTTAAAGGTGACATATCCTGTAAATGCCCCTACAATCCATATTTGTATTAGAAATAAGAAGTTCTCACATTTCAGATCAGATTGGTATCAGAGCTTAGGTTTGAGCTCAAGTTTTGAGTTTTGTGCAAAGAAATGTTTTACTGTTTTGCAAATTTGATGCTTACTAGGCTTAAACTTAAAAGAGGGGAAGGACAATTGGTTAGAGCACAAGACAATCCTCAACCAAGGAGGGCCAGGGCGCCATTATCTCCACCTTATATCTCACCCTCAATAGCCTTAGAAGCAACCACAAGCATGACTTCAAGAGAAGAAGAAGCTCATGAAGAAATGGATCCCAAGGAAGAAGAAATGGTTTTTCAGAAAGCTTTCTTGGATATGACTGAAATGGTAAGGACCCTCTATCAAGAAATAAATGATAGGATTGCTAGAGAGGGATCTAAAAACCAAAAAGAAGGAGAGGATTCCTCAAGAGGAAAGAAGGACAAGGATGATTCTAAGAAAGGGAATGGAGGAAATGGTGATCCTTCATCTCCATCGTCATCCTCTTCCTCAACATCATCCTCTTCGACTTCAATAAATCAGTCACATAAGTCAAAAACAACTATAAAAATCCTTTGTTAAAGCTTGATGTCAAATTTGAATTTCCAATGTTTAATGGTGATGTTAATGCAGAGAAATTAGATAATTGGATCAGACAAATGGAGGTCTATTTAAGGATTCAAAATATGCATGATGATGACACCAAAATACAATTAGCCTCACTAAGGATGGATGGAGTAGCGTTAGTTTGGTGGGAAGCCAAAACCAGGGAGGCAATCAAGAAACATGGTAATATTTCTTTATCATGGACTGATTTTATTACTGCAATCAAGAAACAATTTTATCCTCTTTCTCACCTTCAAAAGGCTATAATGAACTGGTAAAAATTTAGACAGCTTAAGGGACAGAATGTGCAAGACTATACCCAGGAATTCAGGAGAAGAGCACTCTTACTTGGGGTAGATTTACAAAGCCAAGACACTTTGTTAAAGTACATAGGTGGTTTGCACAGTTACCTTAAACACACTATCCTGATGTTTAATCCTACTAGCTTAGATGAAATCTGTGTACAGGCTACACATTTCGAAGCTAGAGGAAAGAATACTTTTGATGAGGGTAGAAACAAGCCTTTCAAAGGGAAGAACAAAGAGAAAACCTTTAAGGGAAAAGGTAAGAATAATGCATCTATAAAACAAGAGGGTGAAAAGGTCATTTGTAAACATTGTTCAAAACAGGGCCATGAAGAAAAAAACTGTTGGAAATTACATCCTGAAAAAAGAAACTAGTTTAACAAAAACATGGGAAAGAAGAAAACTGCAGCTACTACAACTACACCATAAGATTTAGGTGATGATTCAGGTGATGAAACCAAAATTACAGCCATGGGTTTGAAAAGTATGAAGGGAAAGGAAATAGAAACTAATGCAAGCACTAGTTCTTCAAACTGTCATGTACAAGCTCCTAATGAGGAAGAAAGAATTGAATTGTTCCATGTGAGGGTAGTCTCAAAACATACAAAAATTGACACACTGTTTGACAGTGGGTCACAAGAAAATCTCATATCAGAAGACTTAGTCAAATAGCTAAAACTTGAGACCATTCCACATCCAAATCCTTATCCACTTGGGTGGATATGCAAGGATGAAAACTTACAAGTCTCAAGGAAGTGCATATTGCGCTTTGCAATAAATGCACACTTTATTGACACAGTTGAACCGCTTGATATATCAGGAATTGTTTTGGGAAGTCCTTACTTATTTGATAGGAAAGCGGTCTTCCATCACCATGAAAATAAATATCATCTTTTCAAAGATGGCAAGGAGTATATTGTCAGAGCTCATAGCAAGAAGACAAATATAGCTATGGTAAATGCGGGACAGGTAAAAAGGCTAGTTAATTCAAGCAAGAGTTTTGTACTTCTTATGATCAAGCCTAAGGTTGATGTGAATCATGATTCATTTGAAAATTGTGATTCCAAGCTTAAATCAAATTTATATGATGTATTTGATGCACATCATGAGATTTTTCAGGAACCAGCAGGTTTGCCTCCTAAAAGGGAGATTCAACATGAAATTCATTTACATCCAGATTTTCCACTTCCTAACATAGGCATGTATCGCATGTCTATCATCGATAATGCTGAAATGAAGAAGCAAATTAAAGAGTTGTTGGACAAGGGTTTCTTAATACCAAGCACTTCGCCATGTGGGTCTCTGATAGTGTTGATTCCAAAGAAAGATGGAACTTGGCATATTTGTGTGGACTTCATGGCTTTGAACAAGATAACGGTAAAGAATCGTTGCGCACTTCCAAGAATAGATGATTTTTTAGATCAGCTAAAAGATGCTAAATATTTCACTATGTTAGAGTTACGTAGTGGTTATCATCAAGTTATAATTGAAGAAAGTGACATTTGGAAGACAACTTTTAAAACCAAACAAGGACTCTTTGAGTGGCTTGTTATGTCGTTTGGTTTATGCAATGCACCTGCAACTCTCATGCGGGTAATGGATGATGTCTTACGTCCTTTTCTTGATGATTTCGTTATTGTCTACTTAGATGAAATCTTAATTTTCAGCAAGACTAGAGAAGAGCATGTCATGCATGTTAAGAAAGTACTTGATGTTTTGAAGAAAAATCAGTTACTTCTTAAAATGTCAAAGTGTGAATTTGGAAAGACTTCTTTGGTTTATTTGGGACACATAAGAGGAGGCACTTTGAGAATTGATCCTTCCAAATTAGAAGCTATTGTGAATTGGCCTACTCCCAAATCCATTACAGAGGTAAGAATTTTTTTGGGTTCAGCTCAGTATTGGAGGAAGTTTATTTCTAACTTCTCTGCCATGGCAGCTCCTATGCATGCAGTGACAAGTGTGAAGTGTGCTTTCCAATGGGGAGGCAAGCAACAAAAAGCTTTTGATTCTTTGAAAGAGAATATAATTTTAGCTCCATTCCTTGCATTACCGGACTTGAGACAACCATTCGAGATTCAGATATATGCTAGTGATTACGCCATGGGTGCAATTCTCTTACATCATGGTAAGCCTATCGCATTTCATTCTGAGACATTTAATGGTGCTATTGTGAATTATCCTACATATGATAAGGATTTGTATGCGTTGGTACAAAGCATCAAAAAGTGGAAACACTATTTGATGGGAAAAGAAACAGTTGTTCATATTGACCATCAGCCTTTACAGTATTTGCAGTGCAAAGTAAATTGCAGCAGTCATGACATTTCAGATGGATGGGCTTCCTACAACAATTTCACTTGGTAATAAGGTACAAGAAAGGTATTTACAACAAGGTTGCTGATATGCTTTCAAGACATATTATTAGTGCTAGTACTTTTCTTAAGAATGATTCTATTGTGCATGAGAGCTACAAAGAACAGTATGCATCAGATGTTGATTTTAAGGATGTGTATACTAACTTGAGTGAAGGGAATCATGTTGAGGAGAATGATTATCATTTGCATAATAATTTGTTGTTTCATATGGGCAAGTTATGTATACCACAGGGGGAGAGACTAAGCATGATGAGAGAGGCTCATTCTTCTCTCATAGCTGGACATTTTGGGGTAAGCAAAATGCTGGCACATTTACAAAGGTATTGTTATTGGCCTCGCATGGTAGATAGTGTTGCATGTTTCATTAGAGGTTGTTCATTATGTGCTACAATCAAGCCTAGCAATAGGAATCTTGGTTTATATATGCCATTTCCGGTACCTTATATACCATGGGAAAGTGTTTCAATGAATTTTGTTGGAGGTCTACCATTATCTAGAAAGCAGCATGATTATCTTTATGTAGTAGTTGATAGATTCAGCAAGATGTGTATTCTTATGCCATGCAAGAAAACTATAACTGTTGAACAAACTGCAAATTTATATTTTCAACATGTATGGATTCATTATGGCTTGCCTACTTCTATTGTTAGTGACAGGGATTCCATATTTGTGGGGAATTTTTGGTCCAATCTATGGAAGATGATGGACACCAAGTTGAAGAAGAGTACTGCTTTTCATCAGCAAACAGATGGCCAAATAGAGGTAGTGAATATAACCATTGTATATATTTTTAGAGGTTATTACAGAAAGAATCCCAAGCTTTGGGATGAGCATTTTCATTACATTTAACATGCTTACAATCGGGCCAAGCACTCTTCTACAAAATACTTCACCTTTTGAATCTTGTTTAGGGTATTTGCCTAAGTGACCATTAGATTTGATTCTTGAGAAGTATGTTGCCATTGATGGGCATAGTGACATTGACAAAGCTCACATGTTCATTGAAAGAATTCAGCTCATACATCAGCAAGTTCAAGAACAGCTTGAAAAAAGTCAAAGCAAGTACAAGGAGAGGCATGATAAGCACATAATTGATCATAAGTTTCAAGAAGGGGATGAGGTATGGTCGCATATTACTAAAGAAAGAATGCAAGGAGAAGGTAAAAATATGAAGCCTATTCGTTATTGTCCATTCAAGATCCTTAAACAAGTTGGAAATAATGCTTTTCAACTAGATTTTCCTTCATATATGCAAATTTATTCTGTTGTTAATGTGGAAAATTTACGTTTGTATGAACCTCCTTTAATTTCTGATTATCAAAGTGATATTTAGCTGCCATCCATAGAGGATTTCTTGCCAGAATTTTTCAATGAGCTGAAAGAAGATGCTATCCTTGATAGAAGGACACGCACTTCAAGGAGGGGAAATGTTCATTATGTTCGAGTTGGTCTTAAAGGCAGAAAACCGAGTAAGGAAAAGTGGATGGAGGTGGAAAAGGTGAGGGATTTGTACCCTCATCTTATTAACAGGTAATTGAAGGCTTTTGTGGGTCCAAAAGCTTCCCAATGGGGAGGTATGATCAGGTGATCATGTCCTAAGTTGTAAAAATGCTCAAAATTTTATTTGCTTAGAATTGGTTGAAACTAGAATGACAGGAAAGGTCTCGTCAAAATGATCATGTAGTCGTGAACGACACTCAAAACCAATGTTGTATGAGAAATATATTCAACTTTGAAGTTTCCAAATTTCAGGGAAAAGCCAAATTTGACTCAGTTTGACTTTGGATAAAAAATTATTAAAAAAATAATATTCCACAGAATATTCCATAGAATATTCTAAAAGAGCCAATCAAGGGGCGCCATGTGGCCTGCCCGGAGGCTGCCACATGGCCCCAATAGTTCAAAGTTTTATTGTGCAAAATTTTGTATGGCATCGGCTAGTTTTGAACCCGGGTCTGGGCACTGCCAGCCGAGCGGCCCGACCGGGCACTCTATGGTGAGTCTTAACAACATAAGGACTTCACGCATATATAAACTTTCATAAGGTTTGAAATGGGTGCGGAAAGGGGGGCAGCCCCTAAGGGCCAGCCCCCTATGCATAAGACCCCGGGCGAAGAACCTTGGTCCTAGAACTAACTTTGGTGGTCGCGGTTAAGTAAGACGTGTTCACATATATAACCAACGGAGGTTGCAGTGACTATTAATGCCACGGTTCTGAAACCGTTGGTACATCCTCCACATGTGGCCATGTCCAGCCTTACATTTAATGCCAGATTTTATCCGCATGGTTTCAATGGCAGACTCCACCCAGTTTTGACACCAGTCCCTAAAATGGTGGAGCTATCTGTAGTTCCACCACATCTGGTGGAGGTTTTCTAGCCCTAATTAGGAAAAAGTTGTTGGGCTCATAATTTTGGCTAGGGAAGACCATTTGGAGCTAATTTTTTTTTGTTTTTGGGTAATTTGAGCATTCGAGAGCCAATGGTGTAGGCTTCAGAGGCAACAGAGATCATCTTCAGGTAATTTTTCAGCAGAGAATCTTGGAGAGCCATCAGGGCCTAGGGAGTGTTGGAGCTGTATTGGGCTATGGTTAACCTTTGGAGGTGAAACAAAAGCCTATATTTATTTTTTTCTATGTTCTAAACTCATTTCCAAAGCTTTTTTTTCCTGTTTAGGCTTTTTGATGACTTTATAATCAATTTTGAGCATAATAAGAGCAAGGACATGCCCATTTGAGGGCCTTGGACCTGGAATATGTAGCCCAGGAGGGGTGAACTTCCTTACCATATGCTGTGTTATATTCTGTGATTTATTTGTTGTGTTTTATCAAAGTTAAATTTGCTAAACAATAAAAAAAAATAAGCCTCCTACACACAAAAAGACTCATAAATTCACCAAAAGCATTTTTTTCCAATTGAAAAACATATTAACAGCTTGCACACATAAGTTTATGGATAATGAATACCTTGCACCAGCAAACAAGTAGTTTCATTTCCAGATAATTAGTGATTACTTCTATTATTTCTTTAGGCAGAGTCTGTAACGGGCCAGCAAGCTTCGGGATCTCATCCTTTCTTTAAAGGTGACATATCCTATAAATGCCCATACAGTCCATATCTGTATTAGAAATAAGAAGTTTTCACATTTCAGATCAGTCATTGATTTTATCATTAATTTAGTCGTTGGTTTGGTCATTAATTTGGCCATTGATTTGGTCATTGATTTAATCTTTGATTTGGTCATTAATTCTCACAATTAATGACCAAATATACAACAAAATATATTACGATACGATCACCCGACAAAACCAATTAATGACCAAAGAAATATGACCAAAATTTTGGTAGTGTTATAAAATACTGTAAATTAGCTACTAATAGTCATATATATGCAAATTTTAGTCATCGTTTGAAATCAATTAATGACTGAAGAAATATGACTAAATTTTAGTCATGTTATAAGATACTGTAAATTAGCTACTAATAGTCGTATATATGCAAAATTTAGTCGTCATTTGTAGTCACAAATTTATCATTTGTAGTAGTCATTTATTCATTATATAAACGAATAATTTAGTAGTTTATATTTATTACATTTACTTTCACTAATAATAATTATAAATTACTAATTTAATCGTATATTCATTTTATTTGTGTTCATCATTAATCAATATAAACTACTATATTAATAGTTTTAGATTGATTTTTTGTGTTCATTATTAATCAACATAAATTCACGAGTATGAATTTGCAACTAAATTTAAAAAAAAAATTCATACAAATTACATGTTCATCTAATATGAAAACCCAAAGTTACATATGTTAATTACAATACCAAGCAATATCAAGTGCAACTATAAATAATTCCAACCACATAAATTATATTATATAAAATGTCAAGTATTACAATATGAGTTTCCAACTTAATATTGGTTGGAGTACAATTTACAGATAAAATAGTGTTGATCATTTCAAAGCATTATCATTATCTTGCCAAGGAATTGCAAGTGAATTCACCAACTCTGAAAACTTGACCACCAGTCTTTATGTGTGTGTCTTATGTGAGATATTGGCTCTACGAGTACCACTAGACCAGTACACTTCTCTCTCTTTGTCACGCTAGTGTTATTGTTCTCCTCTTTCTTCAATCATTGCTTCTTACCATCAATATTGAGTCCATTTTCTGCAAAAAGAAAACAAAAATGGTTACAATGCAAAGTATAAGACATGAAAGTTGATGAACACTAGAATATAAACTAAAGTAGACTATAAAGGATTTATACGATATATACCTCAACATCAGCAATATTGTTAATGTCATTTTTCCCCATAAAAGCAAGAGACTCGAACAAGTTTTCTTTAGTTGGAAAATAGTGGCCACTATGTGGCCAGATGACCTGTATAAACAAAGCAATTAAAATGTCACAAATAAACACAACAAAGCTAGCAATTTCTACTAAGAATGTCTCATGCTCCACTTTTGTAGTTGTATCATTTCCTCTAGTTATCTCTAAGTAGTGACACTGCAACAATAAAACTGGTTAGTAGAAATCTAATGGGTGCAACAAAGTATTGCTGACACAAGATTACCAAAAAGAAACTAAAAAGGAATAAGTCAAGAATTTGTAAATTGTGATACTAATCGGGAATATAGCTTCAATATAGTAATCTTCAATTATCAACATACTATTCCAAGGGAAAATGAATCCAATTCCCATAAGCCAAAAAATTATGTATTCCTCTTGTTTTCCCTGTAATTAATTGAGCAAGATTAGCACACGCAACTTCCATTTAGAATCTCTAAAATGATTCTATAAATATTCAAAGCAAACTTGATGTTACTCATTCATTTTTCTCTAATGCAGACAAAACTGAATATGCTAACTTGTTTTTGAGCTGGAGATTTTTGTAATTCTTCGTGTCCAAAATCATTGTTTATTTTCGTGATTGTTTTTTTTAATGATTAGGGAACTAGCCTATATTTGATCAAAAAACATATTTTTCAAAATATATTCCATTTTTCTATTTCAAAGCTAGATTTCCTTATAGTTTATGATGTTCAAACAAGCTAGAATCATTTTTCTTTAACAAGTCATTGTTGTAATATACTACTAAATATACAACTACGTAATGAAGTTATTAGTGGTGGAATACTAAAAAATCACAAATAGAGGCAAGAAATAACACCACTATGTCCTAGACATGCCAAGTCTTTATCCTCTTGGTTGGAAATATTACTTCATGAAAACAACATATTTGACAAAGAGAACTTTCCTAAAACTAACCAACGCCTGTGTATCCAACAACATTGACATTTCTATTGGCATGCCCTCAAAATGTGTGGAAGTATCAAACAAGTGTAATGCACTTCCCTGTAAGGTTAAATTTTGGCAATGGAATATGTTGTCCCTTAGTCTAAATAGGTTTTAACTTGCCTTTGATAACTTAGAGAGAACGGGAATCCAACATAGAACAATGAAAAAAATATTTTATTCATTCACACTTACCTAGATCCTAAACAAGCATTGAAGCGCCATACAAATCCAAGAATTTCTCACATTCCACCAGGAAACAAAATTTTTTGATTTTGATTGTAACCCTTGAGGCTTTCTCAAATTTGTAAACAAGTAACATCATAAATATTTTTCCTTAGTTCTCAAACCTTCTTCTGTGTGGAGCTTGAGAAAATATGTGCATACACATATCACAATATAGCATGTTTTGGAGTACATTTACATCAAACCAATCATTCAAATTTTTATACTCTATCAAGATTGAGGCATGTGTTAAATGCCCATTATTTGCATCTCTGCGCAATGGTGTCATTAATAATTTGAAGGTTCTTAGCTTGTTAGTATGATCTAATTATTTATTTGTGCAAGATGTTTTTTCACTCCTATTTTTAAAATTTTAATGTTTATGAATAGTATATAGATACAATGGATGCTTCGAATAATAAAAGAGGCAATTATTTTTCCATCAATAGAATTCAAGTATTTGCATATGGTATAAATTCAGTAGTTCTATTGGTGGTACTTAGGGTCAACCTAAACGGTTATTTCGCATGCATCAAAATAAGTACAAAGTGATAATAGGAAGGACTCATGCGAGCTTTTCTAATCGTACATGTTGAATCTGCGAGTGTTAATGTTGTTGTGCTCAATTTCTTATTAGGGTACCTATCAACTGAAAAATTTTATACAAATGTTTGAAATGATACTAAATAAGATGGACCTGAGGGACTAAAGAATGAAAGCACAAGAAAATAATTGACTGAGATCTATAGGTGATATATATATATATATATATATATATATATATGTAAAGTCACGGGCCTAGTTCTTACAATGACCTTTCCTAGAGTCTTACACCATAACTACTTTCCCATGTTAAACCATCGTTTTGTGTCATTAGCAAGCCTTCTTTAGACAGTCCATTAGCCTCTGACTTAAATTATCTAGAAATATGATGGAATGATATCTTCAAGAATTGTGCCTTGATTGTCTTCAGCTACTCCAGAATGAGTTGCAAAAATAATTCTTCCATCCTAAACATCCATTCAACCAATTGATAACCAAGGAATCCCCAAAGACCTAGAATTTAGTCACCTCTCCTCTACTGCTATTATTAAAAAAAAAAATAGTGCTTTTATTTCATCAGAAATGTTAGAACCTTTACCAATAAATGCTTTAATTTTTGAAGATATGAGTATAATAAAATCACTATGGTATAGGATACCTCCTGCAACATATTCTTCTTTTTGACCTTGACTGACACTGTTGAAAATTGAAATAACACCATTCCCACTCTTAACAATATAAATATGGATCAATGTCCTTCCTTTACCAATGTTAGGGGCTTTTTTACTTTGAAAGCTCAGTCATGACTTGGAGACACACTAAAACAATGGCTAATCCTTACCTTGAAAGATTTCAGAGTTTCTAGCAAGCCAAATACATCAAAACACCGTAAGACGCAATGCCTTACAACCCTTTAAGTCTTTATTTAAAATCCAGTATTTAAAAATTGAATACGATGTCACTCATAGGTATATATGCATCTAGTCACTTAGTTTTTTGAAGATTTTTGGACTTCTAGAGCTTCTTCCACTACGAAGGTGCATGCTCTTGCTTGTCATTTTCAATATCTTTGTCATTTTCTGTTTCCATTCCTTGCTATGAGATAATGGTACTATCCAAAGTAAATGAATTGTTGCTTCAAAAGTAGTCAAAAATACTTTTAATTGTACCATGATCATAGAAATAATTCACCATTTTTGTATTACATTCTTCGTTTATGCACTAAGCAATCCTATATCATCACGATGTCGATTGTGAACTACAAAAACCTTCACAAGAGTCACATAAGATGATCACATTGTAGACACAACCTTATTCATATTGTCAAAGTCCAAGAGATCAAATGACATCCTTTTAACTTTTTGGGCTTGAGATGTTTCTCCTACACTTACAAAGCCTCCAATGTCATCCTCTGATGCATTTGCATGTCGCCCAAGATGACCAAGACGCATTATTGAAATCCCTTCGATACCATGGTCTGTTTTTGTCTTGTTTCTATAACAAAAATATATTAGCGTTCAATGTACCAATGATAATCAAGCCCATTCCTCATAGACATTGGGTTCACATGTCGAACAACTGAAACTATGTTAGTGTAATTTCCAACTTCTGTAGCTGCTACATTTGGTGCCAAATTTTCAATTGCAAGTCCTTTTCAACCTCTTTATTTTCATCTACTTTTGAATCACTAACAAGATATTTCTACCAAACTATTTCTTTGTACACCATCCCTACATGCTTCAATATGTTTGCATCCCCAGAACCAATTTCAGGCATCATTATTGTTGTGCTTTTCAGTAAATGTGTTGAAAAGGATAAAATACCATCTAGAATTGAAACTCATCTCAAAGGTCATATGTGTTTTTCTACCTCAATATCTGCCATATTTGTTCTAGCCTACAAATCCATGAATTCATTTGCAGGTTTCATGTGTTCTCTCAAAGTAGTACAAACAACCCTTATAAGAGGAGATGAGTGTTGTCGTGAAAATTTCTTAAATGCAACGAAAATATTCTAGCCACCTTGAAATGAAAATGGTAAGAGGCATAAATAAAACAGTTGAAGCATAGCCTCTATACCCTTTTTCTCAATAAACACCCATGTATCTATATTATGCAAAATATTCTCTAAGAGACATGTAGCATTGCTTATATAATATAGGAGAAAGCATTCCATGTTTGAAGACAATTTTTCAGCATAAGCATCAACCCCTAACTCAGATGTCACCATTGATGATTCATCTCCATCCACTGAACTAATTTTTTGTTGTTCTAAATCAGTCTCCATGGGAATAGGCACATAAGAGCTGGCAATTTTTTGCAATAGGGAAGACACTTCAGCACCAAATCCAAGTTTTGCAATATTATTTAATATTTCAATCAATACATCCACCCCATGCCCCCTCAAATAAGCAGCATGTCGTATCATCTCATCCAAGGCAAATGATAAGGACCTAAGAGTGTCACTTGCCAAAGCCCGTAAGTAGGCTTTTGATGTAAAAAAATTCACAAAAGATCTTAGAGCACCACAATCATTAATAGCTTGCAGTGTGAGGTTATTAAGTCACAAAACATCTAAGCATTGTGGTATAAAATCTACTACATCTGCAGAAGGGAGGATACCAACCATGATGAAATCCAAAAAATCATTAGGCAGACCAGCAACATCTAGAGAAGAATAGCAAGTTGGATCTTTGTGAATAAGATCACTTGTGACTATAGTTGCAAGTGAAAAGACCCGAACACTAAAGTCCTTTGATCTTCTGAATATATTTCACAAGCAAAATGGAAAGGAACTCTTCAAATATTATAGTTTGGTAGTATTTCCAGGAGCATATGTGCCAAGAGATAGAGCCCAAGGCAAAGCCTTCATAATAACTCTTCTATGATAAGGAACCAATGTGTCAGGTTAAGAAGTTTGCATTACCTCTGACCAAACAACATTTTTAAGAGGAGACTTTCCCTTGGAACCTAATTGTGATTCTCCACTCTGCTTCCTTTCTCCTCAAAATGGAAGACTTCAAATGTGTTATGGTGTTGTCCAGGGCTCCAAAACCCCTAAAGTAGGTTTCAGCAAGATTATTATTGTCCATAAAAGGCTCAAGAACATGCACAATAGATGTTACCAAGTGTATATGTTGTGGATCCAAATCTTTGAGAAGAGGGAGCAAAGTTGGCATTAAACGCACATCCCATAATGCAGTGCAGCCAAAAGAAGAAGAAACTAGAGTTGTTACAAGAGAAAGCAGTGCTTCTACTAAAGATATCGAACAATAGGATGATTCACTAGAAACTTATTTCCATTGAGCTTAGGGGGATATTGGATATTGTTGATGCAATATTGAGTATAGTTGAGAAGAGCAATATTATTACAAAGGCTTACCAAAACTCCACTCCCAATCCTTCTAAAATGGAGTTGACATTCCAATGTTTATTTTCATTAGATCTTGTTGTGGATTGACCAACTCCATAATTGAATCTTTATTATGGCCGAGAAGGCCATTCTCTTGAGACAAACACTACCAATTCATCTAATATCAATTAGTTTCATCTCACATGTATCCCCAAAGAGGATGCCTTTCTTGTTGAATGTGAGAGCATGAAAGTGGCATAACTATCGAAGGCAATCACCTTGCATCTCCAACTCCAAATGGACTGCATGCCAGATCCCAATTTGTCTTTGATGTTCCACCTAGCCAAGTCCACAATTGCTTTCCATGCTAAACAATTACTCTAGGAAATTCAAATAAGTGATTTTGAGACCTGGAATTTGGTGTGCTAAATTTTCTTAACCCTAACAACTCGCAAATTTAGTTTCTAGTAAATTTCCTTGTTGTAGATTATTTAAAGTTTCATCTTACTAAATAAAAAGCACTATTGGGATTTAACAAGTAAATAAAATAAAATCAGCAGTTGCAAATTGTACACCAATCCCACAAATTCATACACAGAAAATCTACACATCAAAATTAGGTGTTCATTAAATAATATCTTATCGTACAAGGTTTTCCTTACTAGAAACATGGTCCTTTGTGGAAAATTACAATCTCCAACAACTATAGAAATTTTATGGGCACCTGTGCAGGTTGTACTACCCAAATTCTCCTAAGAAACTACACGACTTGCAATCTACTCAACCTACAGTGCAACCTTTCTGTCACCTGTGTGATTGTTTGCACCCCTGCCCACAACATGTGAAACAGTTTACTGCTTCAAGTGGCATGTGCAACTGCTCTGCTCACTTTGCACAGTGCATGCGGCCCTACTGTAGCACACATAATTGTTTTGAACCCTCCACACAACTCGCATTTCTCTCTCAAGATGAGTATGGATGCATTGTGTCATTGTTGTTGGATGATCTACAGACTTTTGTTGTACAACCTTATTGGGAATTATCCTTGTTGTAGAAATCACTCTGCTGCACTGCAGATTTCAAAAAATATCACTTGGATGAAATTCCTTTTTCATCCAATCACATGTCTAGAGTCTAGACACTCAAATCTGTTTAGAATTACTTCTCTGGTGCTACTATCATAAACAGGGGGAGGATGAAGGAGATGATATCACACAAAGAAAAATACCCCTGCACTTTCCCCACTTGTTGACATCCTACAGGTCAAAACAGAACCTGCCATGGAGCATCACCCTCGAGACCCCTTGACACTCATATGGTAGCCAAAATAGACACTTGAGTGGGAAGCTTGATCAAACCAAGCCCTCTAACATCCTTGGGGATAGTAACACATCCCAAGGGGCCAATGGAAGACCCTTTTGTTTTATTGAGACAATGGTTACAATCTCAAAATCTTCTCTACTATTGATATCGGGCCTTGCTATGCAACCAATAAGACACATAATATATTTGCAAGTCTGGTAGGATTGTGCAACCATGTTCAACTTCGTCGTAAAGGGAAGGTCTCGATGATGCTAAACAAAAATTTTCCTTTGTAGTTGTTGAAGTTACCAATTCTACATGGATATTGGCAAAAGATCTAGACTAAAGGGAATACACAAATATCTAACAACCATCCAGGGTGGGGTAAATGTCCAAGCTAAGGGATTCTAGTTAGGAAGAGAGTCCAACCCCACCAAGAAAAAAATATTTTTTTATTCATTAAACACATCACTTGATGCCAGGTTGATTATGTCTAAACAAGCATGAGCATCATCAACTAAACTTATCTAAGAACTATTTGGGATATAAAAGCTAATGTATTAGTGACAAATGTGTTCTCCATTGTCACACATCTAGGTCCAAACTCCACATGAGTCAACATATGAATAATGAAATTCCAATCCACTCAGTCAAAAGCTCTGTCAAATGCAATTTCAAAGAAAAGGGGTTGCTGGCTAGTTTTTGTGCACATTTGAAGGTTTTACATGTTGAAAACATGGTATTGAGATTACTTGTTTGTACACAAAATTTGTGTTATCATTAGAAAACCTTCCATGGCATTTTCTAGATCCTTAGAGTCTATGTTTTAACCATGATCTTGTGTGCCACACTAAGCAATGTAATTGGATGCCAATCATCAATTGTGTTTGTGGCTTCTTTTTTCGGAATGTGTTTGCCAAATGACAAAAATTGTCACTAATCATGGCTCATGGCCTTGTAAAATTCACATAGAATGCCATCTATATTCTATACCCAGAGACTTGACATTATTCATGTAGCTAAGTACTGCAAAATCCTCCTCTTTTGAGAAGTCATCGTTCTTCAACCTGCTCTAGTGACCAATAAAAACCTTATGAGGATTGACCCTAAAATAAGCATTTCTTGCAACCACTATATGATCCATCACGGTATAAGGAGAAAATTATTTTGAAATTTCAATTTGAACATAATTTCAATTGGAGTGCCAAAAAATATAACCATTTGCATGGAGTAATCCAAGATCCTGTTAATTGCCACTTTTTTTTTCAAAAAGTCAAAATAGAATTTTGAGCCCTCATATCCCTTATTAATCCACTACAGCCTGAAACAAACTCAGACACCCTTGGCAATATATTCCCCTCTGCTTCACCTCCCTCTGAACCATTATTTCCTACCATGCATCCTCACCATAGAGGGACACATTATGGAGATCTTCTTCAATAGCAATGCACACCTACTGAAGTCTACCTTGCTGCAACTCCTTTCTACCTTTTGTGGGCCATCATCCTACCCCAACCTCTCATGGATATGGCAATACAACATCTTTGGTTATATCTTATGATCCAAGTAGATTGAAATGCATTTTTTACTGTTTCTCTAATGGAAGTATGCAATGTCCCTAGGTAATTTTTGGCCTTGGGGTTCAATCCTTATCTAGGATTTTCCAATCATGAAAATAATCATAACAGCAGTGCACATTTATCAACTCATATAACAGTAAGTACCCTTCTATATAATTCACTAATGATATAAGAGATATTTAACAGTCATTTGTTTCTTCAGAAAACCACCACAAGTTAGGGCTAACTTCCTAAGGAACAGTAGACCGATAAAACCAATAATCCACCAATATAATTCTGACTGTAATGTCAATATTCAATAGATTAGTATTACAACTATAACCCACACTAGCACTATCCAAGTTTAGTTGGTAATATACTAATTAACAACTCACTGCCTAATTGTGATGCCTCCAAACTTGTTTGTTGTTAGGAAGAGCTTGTGACAACCCTTTCTTAGTGGAGTTTCAATTTGCGGTTGGAGTAGTCTCTTAACTTGGTCAAATGGCTGGTTAGATCTTATGACAGTCCCCTTTTGATCCAAATTTCACCTGTGGTTGGAGATTTGATCATGTTGCTACATTACGTCAACAAACTATAGGTTCTGGAGGCCTACTTGGGATGTTTAGTAATTGTTGGCCTGTAATTTTTACGGATTGGTTTCTCTTAGCCCCTTATAATTTCCTTGACAAAGCAAGCAAGGGGCTAATTTGTTTCATAATTCAGCGAGGAATGCATTTCCCTTGAAAACACATCATCCTTGCAGCCTTTTCAGGTTCCCTTCCTTGTGACTGTTTCCCTCTGCTGTTCTGAGTCAATAGGCCTTGCTAATAAAGAATTATGCTCCAAAAGGCTTTATTCTGCCCTTTATACCCTTGCAAAATGCTCCATTATCGCACTTTTTTCCCTTTCTCAAAGTCCCCTTGTTCCCCCTAAATTTCCCTTTCTCTCCTATAACTTCCCAAAATCCCCATGAAATTCCACCCACTCCCTTTGGTTATGCCTAAATCCCCCTCATTCCCCTATCGTTGCCCTTGGCTGGCCTTAAAATGCTTTAAAACGAGCCAAAAATCATATTTTCTACATAGTCTGGGCCTAGCCCCTTTCGGCCTAGCCCCCGCACCTTCCCCCCACAGAACCCAGTGCTATGACTGAGCGCTAGCCCCAAAGGCGCTAATCTCCAATGTATATCAGGAGCATTCCTGACCATTGATCTTTGTTGATCGGACGGCGATCGTTAAACCCCGCGGCGTTCGTGTTTCCCCTGTTCAAACCCCCGATCACGCCATCGCCGTTCATTTTACCTGCCAGATCAACGGTTCGAAGTGTACCCGCCCCTGTGGTCCCCGCCACGCACTATCCATAAACCCGGTGGTATCTATCGCACCGCTTTTGAGCGGTAGGCGGTATTCTCCCATTGCCCAGTGATTCCACTCAGCATGCGACGCGTGGCTCCTGTACAATGCCAAAACCGCTTGCTCATCGCACGTTATCTTTCAGTACAGGACACGCAGCGACATGCATATCAGCCGTCAGATCTGCCCTTGCCCATCCAACGGTCATCGCTCAGCGAAGCTGCGCGGGGTTTTAATCCATGGTCGCCATACTCCTGGCCCACCATTCATCGTCCTCCGCCGCATGTTCAACCGTCGATCTCCTCTGAGATCTGACGATCTGGATTTGTTTCCCCGCTGTTGACTTTTCCGTCGTCGCCCGGTTCCTCCACGTCACCTCCGCATGTGTCCACCGTACATCCACCCATCCCATTGCATAAATTCATTCAAAGGGTCGATGTTTATAATTTTTTCACGTATAATTTTCTCTGCATTTCGCCAACCTTTCGCCATCTCTGTTCTCTACCATTCCACAACATTCTTCCGCCATTTCTCCGCAGTGCCACTATCACCCACACAAACATCCACATCTTCCGCCCCCATTCATTGTTTTCTTGGACGGTTTCGCATTTTTGCAGGGTTTCAAAAAGGCAGAAAACTGCCATGGTTCAGATGTACTACTTTAATGGCGTGTTGCGCAGATAGAATTAAATCTAGAAGCTAGTACTACAGAAAAATGCCTGGAGAGGTAGCGGCGGCATAAATGTTATCCAAGGACAGTTCAATCTCCGCGAAGAAAACCTATCCGGTGCCATTAAAGCCCAGATTTTGTAGATCGAGACATTTATGGAGCAGTGGAGAAAAACCAGCTAATGATCAAGGATTTCAGCGTTCAGTAGTGAAGGTTTTGAGCCTTAATACAGCGGTTTAGAGGCAAAGCACCAGATCAGTGATCCCATGGATCATGCAGAAGGTACAACATGCATAAATTCATGTATATCAGGGTTTCACATCAGCAAATTGTCCCAAAAAACAAAGCGCCATATCAGTCCCATTATTTACCGTGTTCCTGAAGATTTCCGCCTTGACAACAGTCCAAAGCTACCAAGGCATTTATTTCACAAGCATGGAAGTCCATTTAGTCATTTTGTTTATACACCAGAGTACTACATAGTACTGCAGTCAGAGTACATCAGAGTCATATCAGAGTAATCTGAAGTCTGAGGAAGATCATTCGTTCACCCAAAGAAAACCGGAGATTAATGCACAAGATTTATACAGAGTCGGTTTCGGCCTTCTTCCTCTTCTGTAGTTTTAATGCTGCATTTAGTTCTTCACCTACTTTCCCTGCTCCTCTGGAGCTATAAATTTAGAAAGAAACTCATTGTAAAGGTTGTTGATCAGTTACCAGAGAACTGCAAGTAGTTTCTTTTGAGACACAGTCTCTCTGTAGAGTTGTAAGATAGGCTGAGGAATATGATTTCAGACTAAGTATTCAGCTATTGGAAATGTTGTACTTGATTGGTATTTTTATTTAATATGACAAGCACATTTCTTTGGATCCTGATCTGAAGCAATGGTGATGTTTTCCTATCTTTGTGTTTACATTCATTTCATTTCGTTTCTACTGGCTTGCATCAGAATATTGGCATAGGATTTACCCTTGTTAGGTACCCTATGTTTCTACTCTCCTTGCCATTGATGTTTCTCTTCTGAATGTATTATCTAAGAAATGATTTCAGTTGGTTTAACCAGTGTAGTGGATGTTATTGCCTGCTCTCTGATGTATAAATTAAATGAATTTAGTTCTTAGATGTTTCTTGTTATGGATTCAGTTGGAAGATTTGGGAACACTGGGGATTAGAGTTAGCCCTATCCACTAGGATCCTTGTGTGACCAGCTGGTCTTTAACTTTGTTCTCTAAAACTGTGTTGTCTCCTCCTTTCTTATCAGTCCATATCACACAATCATCTTTAAGATCCTATGTTTTAGATGACTAGCCCAATTGAAAGCCTGCTTATTGATTAGCAAGCAAATCCTTTCCTGACTCCATGGCCCAATGGTTTTGAATATTTCTTGGAATACTTCACCTCTGCCTTTTTCCTCTTTTCTCATCCTTGTCTCACATTGAACCCTTCTTTCCTGATAACCAGCAACCAAATCAAACAAATCAAACAAACAAACCTTGTGCCTATAACTAGCCTAACATCTTAACATTCAAGCTTCAAAGATACATACACCTTTGATGTATCATAGAGAGATCCCTCTCTGGACCCAGGAAGGCTAGATCCTGAGGTCTGAAAGTGGTTTGATGTTGTCTCATCTTTTGGTATTACCAACCTTGCTAAAACATGGGAACCCCAGCAGTTTCAAAGCTTCATGTGATCACAAATTCCTGAAAGAGATATCTTTTACGGTCCTAAATACACTGAGGAGGAAGGCCGCCTACAGGTGATGCCCTAAATGATTCAAACTGGGCCCTAAAAACCACCTAGTAACCTACTGATATCCTATTTGGTTGAGAACAACCTTGCTACCTCCTGTTTGGCTTTAGTGCCTCAGAAAGGACCCTTCACAACCTTACCTTTCATTAACCAATGGTTCTGAGCTTGGGTGCATCATAGACAGATCATAGAGAGAAGATGTTGCTGCCCAGAAAAACTAATGGTGGCCAGGCATCCCATAGAAATACATTTGTTTTCTTGAACATGACTTATTGACCAAGAATAGCCACTGAGAATTTGTTTCCATGCTTTCCAAAATGAATCATACATGCTCCAAAATATTATGTTGTAAGAGGTGTAACGAGTGGTTATTGTATGGCATGTTACAACTTTGAATCTATCTTTCGAAGCCATTAATATTAATCTCTGTTTTAATCTTTAATTTTTCTGTTTCTTGTGTTCATTAGAATAATGCTCTATTTGGGAGCAAATGGATGGTTTGAGAAGCATGTAGAACTGTGGGATGTTATCCGTCTAACAATCCCTTCCTACTTATAGAAGTGACACAGTTAGGAAACGTTTCTTGAGATGAACACTTTCTTCAATTTGGAAGAAATTTATGTATTTACTATTTAGATCAAGTTTAATTATGTAATTGTTTCCCAACATTGCCATTTTTAGGTAAGATGTGGGCAGTCTTTAAGCTTTGGCCAAGGAGTGTTAACTGCTATTTTTTTTGCAGGCAAGAAACTCTTATTTGACTACTTTTTGGCTCCTGGATGTAATAACTGTAATTCTTAATGAAATATCTGTGCCATTTACCCCTAAAATATTGATTTTAAATTGCATGTCCCCTATTTATATATTTTTAAAAACAAATGTTGTTGTACTAATTACTATGTAAGTGAAACCCTCATTCAAGGGTTTGATAAAAAAGTTATGTATTCATGATCCTTTTTCTTTTCTTCACTTCCGTGTTATTTTTTATCATCATTTGAAGTGATAAATAATTTTAAACTTGCTTGAAATTTAAAAAAAAAAGGTGTAAATAAAAATAAAATTGGGTTTTGACCCTATGGGGATTTGACCCCAATTGTAGAGTAATCAATTGTATTATCATTAGCTTTACTCATCTACTCTGAATGATGGGATGGTTTTTGTTATTATCTATTCATTTCCCTAGCTTCTCTACCCATAGATCCAACACTTAAAAGTGCCTCTACACTTGTGGGTGCCCCCCAAGGGGTGGTTTAACTTATTATTTTCCACGTCTTACGGCATTTCTCAAATCCAGAGGTGCATAACAGCAAGTTACTTTATCATTTACAAAAATTTACTAAATTCTATAGCAATTTATTCACCTCCCAAATTGTAAGGGCTCCTATCAGTCAACTTGGTGCTATTCTAAGAGTTATGTCTAGCATTTTGAGTGTCTTTATGCTTGTTGATTTGCATTTTTCTGTATTCATATTTCATTTTTATATTTACTCTCATGAAGACCTTGACAAGACCACTATTTTGGGTGGTTAAACCACCAACTAATTTGGACAAGACCTACCCACTTATGATCCAATTCCAAACCAATCCATTTGAAACTAGGAAACCCATAGAGCACCAAAATGCATAGAAACCAAAAACAAAATAACATAAAAATGCACCCCCTCTTTTAAATCCTAATCCTCAAAATTATCAAGTTTGAATTGGATTTGCAATCACCAAAAAAATACCAGAACGTATCAAACCAATGGAGGGCTTTAACTCTAGCCTTTCTCATAGTTAGACAATACCTAGCATGGAAGTTGGGTTCAAGCCCATGGGTCAAAATTGGCACAGATGCAATAGTTGTGATTAGGGAAAATGTCTTCCTACTAGAGACACTTATTATTCAAATTCCAGAGACACGTCAATGCACACTTAATAGAAATGTTGTTGTCAATTGAATGAAAATTTGGAGATAGGGATGGGTCCAAGCACAAAATTTGGACATAAAAGAAAGCAAGGCCCACATTCGTTTAAGTTATTCCAATGATGAAATTGCTTGGTCCTATAACACCACAAGTGGACATTATTTAACTATGTTGGGGTATTATCTTGCAATGTAAAACGTAGAAACATCAACAAATAAATGATGGTTCAAGAAGCTGTGGATGAAGGGAATTTCATCCTCATTTTATTTATACTAATTACTCAGCCCGAAAATATTGGGTAGACCGTAGAACAAATAATAAACCAATTCCATATCCTCTACCCACTGTGGGAAGAAGAAATATGGAACCTATCATAGGAAGCTTGCCCATTCTAATGAGGAATGTCAAACATTTAGGCCAAAAGAGCTCCAAAAGGAAAAATACTTCATTTATAGGAATTATTGAGAGGTTGGAGACTTAGAGGTTGATGTCAAAAATCCAAACTACATTGACCCACACTTTATTCTAATGCACAAAGATAGCCTTGCCAACAACAAGGAAGCTCATTGTACATAGAACTGCCAAATCAAGCACAAAATAGCATATATGGTCATTGATAATGGCAACCAAAATAACCTTTTCTTGCTTCAATTGGAAAAGGAACTTAAGTTACCAACCTCAACTCATCTTAACTCACATTACCTTGGATGGGTCAAAGATGCACATTAGCTTGTGCTAATCAGTTGAAAAAGATCAAACTCTTACTAAAAGATGGCAATATTTTGCCTAATATCTTATATGTTCTTACAAACAAAGATGAGAAGACTTATGAAAATAATATGAAGATAACAAGTTTAACTAATTGCATAAGTGTAAGTAATATAAGTGGAATTTAAAAAATTAAGTGGTTGTAAGGGTAACACAACTATGGGCATTCCTGGAAACACATTTGGCAACTCAAAATTGCATTTCGAGTTTGATCAAAACATAAATATAACACCTACACTGCATTTTGATGTCAATGATGAGTGTGGTAGAGATAAAGAGAGGTCTATTCCTAAGATATATTGTAAAGTGAAAACAATGGGATGCTTCATTCTAGCCAGTACTCATTTTGAGGAAAGTGTTAATGACCACCCTCTTAAAGAAGACAAAGAACAATTTCCTACAAGTTTTTCTGCCTGCTCAGATGGCTTTCTACACTTGGACATTTCTCTTCATTTGATTCACCCTTGAAAAAAATCCATATTTCCAAATGATTGATAATGTGAGAAACATTCCTGAATGCAGCGGATAAATATCAACAGGAGGGTAGGAAACAACTTTCTACCAATCTTGCAATCACCCGAGAAGACTTAGCACGTGATGACAAGGGTATCATGCCATGCCTTTTTTATACACTGGAAAATTGAAATTCAGCCAACATATGACAAAAACTTGAGCACAGATGGAGATAATGGACGAAACTATAGTTCTATTTTCTCTGAGAATGAGAGTAATAATAAACTCATTAATGAAGGGAAAGCTTGAAGATCCCCTAAGGTTCAAGAGACCAACAGTCCTATATGCAATTTTGAATATGGTAGAAACTTTTGCACCCATAATGATGTGCATCTCAAATCAACATTACCTATTAAGTTCGAATAAAACAGTGCAAGATCCTATATTTTTGGCTTTGACATCCATCCTACATATGACATGGATTCTAATGAGGAAGAAAAGAACATTGATCATATCATCAAGTTGTTTTGTGAACCATATGAGGCAAAGGCAGAAAGGTCAATTCCATTTGTTGAAGGCATCCTTATTGAAGATGAATAGTCTTTTCATATTGGAAGGACTAACCATGTTGTGTAACCAGCTCCAAAAATAGAAGAATAGAGATATCAACGCCTTAGAAATAAGCCACTTCGAGGGGGCAACCTCCAATACATTACATAAATGAACAATTCTTGGATGATACAATTTACAAAACCTTCTTTCTATATATAGGAGTCCATGGGGCCATAATGTAATCCTAGTGGGCCACAATGTAATCCTAGCTGACCTAACAATAATAATTTAAGGGCACAATAATAACAAAATGGGGGTTACAAGGGTACAATAATAACAATAAGGGGGTTACACTAACAACAATATGGGACTATACTAGTAATATAGGGACCTAACATGCCCCTCTCCTTCAAAAAAGTGTTGTCCTCAACGCTTGAGTAGCTCTGGGTGCTTCTGTATAAAATTCTCATCCTCCCATGTAGAATCTTCAGTGGGTAAGTTCTTCCACTTGATGAAATACTCTAAAATTGATCGATTCCGTAGTTGTCGAGTTCTTGTTTCCATGACCGCTTCAGGTTCCAATATGATTTTTCCTTCCTCATCAAGTTCTGGAAATATTGTTTGAACTGGAAGATTTTCACCTATAACCTTCTTTAAGCATGAAACATGGAAAACTGGATGTACTCGCGAAGAAGCGGGAAGCTCCAATTTGTATGCCATAGTACCAATCTTTTGCAACACCTTGTAAGGACCATAGTACTTTGGCGATAATTTATTATCCTTCTTTGCTTGCTTGAGGGACATTTGTTTGTATGGTTGTAGCCGTAAAAATACCCAATCTCCTACATCAAAACTTATCTTGCTACGATGTTGATCTGCCTGTTGTTTCATTCGATTTTGTGCCAAATTCAGGTTATCCTTTAAGAGTTGGAGAACTTCTTGCTGATGCTCGATGTGATCTTCCACTTCTTGAACCTTCGAGTTTTCCCTTAAAGATGATGTGATGGATGGTGGATGATATCCATAAAGTGCCATAAATGGGGTCATTTTTGCTGCAGTATGGAAGGAAGTGTTATACCACCATTCAGCGAGAGGTAACCACTTGACCCATTGTGTTTGTTTATCAGATACAAAACAACGAAGATATCCTTCCAAACATTTATTTACTATCTCGGTTTGACCATCGGATTGAGGATGATAAGATGAGCTATGAGCTAATTGAGTACCCAAACAAGAAAATAACTCCGTCCAAAAATTTCCAGTAAAAATGGGATCTCTGTCGCTCACAATGAACCTTGGGCTTCCATGTAGCTTTTGAATTCTGTCCATAAATGTAGTAGCAACTGTACTTGCTTTAAATGGATGAGATAATGCACAAAAGTGTGCATACTTGGTAAGTCTATCAACTACCACCATGATGACACTCTTTCCTTCGGACTTAGGTAAACCTGTGATAAAATACATTGAAATCTCCTCCCAACGTTGACTTGGAATGGATAAAGGTTTTAGAAGTCCCGGGGTCTTAATTGTTTCCACTTTATTCTGCTGGAAAACCAAACATTCCGCCACAAATTTTTGAATATCAGATTTAAGGCCATCCCAAAAAAATTCTTTCTTCACCCTGTGGTAAGTTTTTAAAAATCCTGAGTGTCCTCCTAAAGGAGAAGTGTGCAATTCCAAAAGAATCTTTTGCTTTAGTTGGGAATTCTTACAAAGATATAAGCGATCTTTGTACCATAAGGAATCATTTTTCCAACTAAATGTATCGGATGTACTAGGATCTTGCTGCAACTTTTGAATGAGTGTCCATACATCTTTGTCCTTCTTCCATTCATCTCTTGCTTCGGTTATCCAATCTGGTTGGATAATAGAAATGGCACAAAGCAATGCTTCCACCTCTTCATTCTTTCTTGAGAGTGCATCTGCAACAACATTAAACTTTCCTTTTTTGTAGATTATTTCAAAGTCATAACCCAACATCTTTGTGACCCATTTTTGCTGCTCTTCTGAAGATAGTCTTTGCTCCAAAAAGTGTTTAAGACTATCATGATCCGTCTTTACCTTGAAGTGTCTTTCCATTAGGTAAGTTCGCCATTTCTTTAGTGCATGCAGTATTGCTAACATTTAATTCTCATAAATAGGTTTATGCAAATACTTTCCTTTGATTGGACGACTTTCAAAAGAAATGGGTCTTCCTTCCTGCATTAAAACAACACCAATTCCATTTCCTGAGGCATCACATTCCACAATAAAAATTTTTGTGAAGTCTGGCGTAGCTAAGACCGGTGCTAGGCACATTGCCTCTTTAAGATGTTCAAAGGCCTTAGTTGCTTCAGGAGTCCATGAAAATGCATCTTTCTTCAATAATGTTGTTAGAGGTGCCGCTATTCTCCCATAATTCTTAACAAACTTGCGATAATACCCTGTTAACCCGAGAAATCCTCGCAACTGCTTTATGGTTGTGGGGACTTTCCATTCCTTAATGGCTTTAATTTTGTTAGGGTCTACTTTAACACCCTCGTGAGATACAATATGACCCAGATATTCCACCTCTTGTACTCCAAAGAACATTTGGATGTTTTTGCATATAATTGTTTCTCCTGCAATAGTTTGAGCACCCTGTCAACATGTTCAACATGATCCTTCCAAGACCTGCTATAGATTAGTATATCATCAAAAAATACTAGCACAAATTTTTTAAGGAAGGGTTTGAAAATGGAATTCATCAACCCTTGAAATGTAGAAGGTGCATTGGTAAGGCCAAAAGGCATGACCAAAAATTCATAATGACCCTCATGAGTTCGAAATGTTGTTTTTGGAATATCTTCAGTCTTCATTCTAATTTGATGATATCTTTAACGAAGATCCAACTTGGTAAAATAAATTGCTCCATGTAATTCATCCAATAATTCATCAATCACAGGAATGGGAAATTTATCTTTAATGGTGAGCTTATTGAGCTCCCTATAATCCGGACACATTCCCCATGATCCATCCTTCTTGTGTACCAATACTACAGGAGCAGAGAAAGAACTTTGACTAGGTTGAATTATACCCGCCTCTAACATTTCGGCAATCATAAGTTCAATTTCTCTCTTTTGGACATAAGGATATCTATAAGGCCTGATGTTTGGAGGAACACTTCCTGGAATCAAATGAATAGCATGATCATGATCACGAATAGGTGAGAGTCCTTTGGGAGTTTCAAACACCTTGGAATGATTGTCCAAGACTTGTTGGAGATCTGCAGAAATAGATGATTTTGATGTCGGAACTTCTAGTGAGCATAATTGTGCAATTATGCCTCGTTGTTCTTTATTTAGAAGCTTTGTCATGACATTAGAGCTTATTATCCTTCCTGGCTTCCCTTCAATACCCCGTAATTCGACTTCCTTTCCTTCTCAAAAAAATTTCAAGAAAAGTTCTTGAAAATTAAAAGCTACCGTCCCCAAAGATTGTAACCATTGTACTCCTAGTACAACATCAGCACCTCCCATAGGAATGGAAAGCATTGGACTTTTCAACACATATTCCCCCATGGTTAGCTTGATATTATGGCATTTTCCAGAGCAATTTATAGTTCCTCCATTTGCAACCATCACTTGACATTCTGGTGCTGGGTATAGGAAACAATTTAATTCCTTGGCTACCTTACAATGAATAAAATTATGGGTGCTACCTGAATCAATCAACACTATTACCTTTTTCTTCTGTATTTGTCCTTGTATCTTGAGAGTTTGAAGAGTGGTAATTCCTGCCAGCGCATTACATGATATGGTTGGATTCATTTCTTCCTCTTCTAGGGCTGGTTCCAGGTGTATATCCTCTTCTTGTTCATTTTCTTCTTCCTCTTCACAATCTATGTAAAATAATTTCTTCTCAGCACACTTATGACCTTTAGTGTATTTTCTATCACAACTGTAGCAAAGCCCTTTTGCTCTTTTTTCTTCCAATTGTTGTGGTGTCAACCTTGTAGGTTGTGGAAATCTAGGCGTAGCAACACTTCCTTCTTTATAGAATTGAGTGGCAGGCTTCCTTGTCGCCATAATTTTACATTCAACTTTTCTTGCCAACCTGAATGCCTTCTCCAATGAATCAGGTTCCAGAACGCGAACTTCATGTTGTATGTTATCCTTTAAAGTGCCTATGAAGAGATCAATCCTGTGTTCCTCTGGAATATCAGTTACCCTTATATTCAATTTTTGGAAGTCCTCAATGTGCCGCCCCACTAAACCCTTTTGTTTGAGATTTATCAATTGGCTAAAGAAGGTGTTGCTCTTTGTATCCTCATAATGTGCTATCATTTCCTCCGTAAAAATTGACCAAGTGACAATTTTTTTACGGGAGCAAAGCCATTGATACCATACAAATGTATTTTGTTCTAAATGTAAGTTGCAATGCGTACCTTTTGTGTGTTTTGCACGTTATGGAGATCAAAATATTGCTCCATCTGTAGTATCCATGTTACAGGATCCTTTCCATCAAACTTCCTCATATCCATTTTTGGAATATGGTGATTCTTCCCGCCAACATTAGAGTTTATGAAATCACGATTAACATTTATTTTGTTCTCATCATGAGGTTCTTCTACTATCTTTTCACCATTAGGAAACCTTTCTTGTATCAACTTTGTCAAACCTTCGATGTCTGCTTTGAGATCATTCTTCATGCTTTCCATGTTGTCTTTCATGTCATCCATCGTAGCTTCCATGCCATCCATCTTAGCTTCCACGCCATCCATCTTAGATTCCATGCCTTTCTTCAAAACTTCCATTTTTAATTTTTTGTCGCGCTCTTTGCGAGAGTGAAATTTGTCGTACTTCGTTTCTTGTAATTTTGATAGATCATGTTGCAATTCTTCATCTTCATGAGTCATAGTAGACCCTTTTGAAGGCTTAATGGGTGTTGAATTATTTTTACGGGGCATCTTTTAGAACCCAATACTGATATCTATTCTACAATGTGCCCTTGGAATCAATTCAAATTGATTCTTCAAACAAGACTTACGCAATTCGGAAAACAAATACACACCTTTTTCTTGCTTTTGAAGAGCTCAATATTGAAATTGGATTATCTCTGTGATTGTAGCACTTCAATATCTTAATTTTGGTGCCAACGTATCCCTCTAAATTATCTTTAAAATGCCACAGGTCTGACCTAATTTGGATTCTCCAAGACAAAGTTGTGTCCATTCTCCCACCATGACCTAATTATGGACTGGTTCAGTAGAGTGAACTTTTACGACTTTCCACGTGTCATTGTTTCGTCCTTTGTCTCTAAACTTGATATCCAAGAAACTACAGTCCGTGTATGTGCGACCAATTTTTACGGCACTCCAATCCGATGCCCAGAGAGAGAGTTATTGAAATTTTCCCACGATCACCTCTTTGAGATGAAATTCAGGAGCCTGAAAAAGCACTACATTCCACAGATCATATCTCCAAAAATATTGTGGAACTGCTATCTGAAATTTTAGCAAATTTCTCAAGATTGTGCCCGCACTTTCATACAAATTTTAGATTCTGAAACTTCATAGAAAAAACTTATAAAGTGCAAATCTAATACATGACTCCTTTAGGAGCCCGACAAAAGACCTAACTTCCATGCATCATATCTCCGAAAATATTGCAAACCAAGCTCTGAAATTTTAATAATATTCCCTAGATTTATTTAACTTCTAAACTCAGGCTTGAATTATAGAAAAAATTTTATAAAGGAAATGCCACGATGACCTGTTTGGAGCAGCGAAAATCCTAGAATCCAAAGCTCTGATACCAAATTTTGTGAAACTAGCTCCAAAAATATAAGAAAAGAGAGATCAACGCCTTATAAATTAGCCACTTTGAGGGGGAAATCTCCAATACATTACATAAATTAACAATTCTTGGATGCTACAAATGACCAAAACCTCCTTCTATATATAGGAGTCCATAGGGCCATAATGTAATCCTAATGGGGCCGCAATGTAATCCTAGCCGACCTAACAATAATAATTTAAGGGCATAATAATAACAAAATGGGGGTTATAAGGGTACAATAATAACAATAATGGGGTTACACTAACAACAATAAGGGACTATACTAGTAATATAGGGACCTAATAGAAATATTAGAGTATTCACGAAACTATAGAGTTTATACTCTACACAACCTTATTTCCGCAGCGGTTTTGAATCGGGAATCGTTAAACATACATACATATATATGCACGATAAAAAACATAATTATAAACAAAAAATATAACCCAAAACAAATTTCTTCGCATGGAATCTCTTACCGAAGGGTCCCACGACAAGTCTAACCAATCACTGGCGATTGCAAATCGCACAATTTATAGTTTAGCATTAACGCTTAAACTTTAATCCATGTGAATTGCGAAACTTGTCTAAGCTAACATGTGTCCTCTTCCTTTTCGCATCACAAATAAAATAGTTTACTTTGCGATGGATTAACACTTATTCCCTACGTCTTGCGAAGCGCAAAATCGCTTTTCCCATGCTATGATCTCCACCATTGGATTAATCTCAGATCCGACGATCCCCGTTGTCTATCCAATCCTCACTTCCCATCGCTTGTAAAACAACTTAACGTACAAATTTTAAAAGTTAAACTCATTTCTCTGCGATGTGCAATGGTTTCCAATTTGCGATGATATCTCTCCCGTTGATTGGGTTCAGGTCTACGACCCTTGTCGCGCCTACAATTCGATCGTCTTTTTTTATGTATAACTTAAGGTATATGCGATTTAACTTAGTTTAAACAAATAGTTTGAACAGAGAGCCTGGTCAATACAGAACACTTGAAAATTTATAATAAAGGAATTTACAGAGCCAAGCCCTTGATCGGCTAGTTATTACAATTGTTTATGCTCTCTTTGCTTTCACCTCTCGCACACCTATTTCACACAGTCTTACTTTTTCCTCACACTCTGCTCTCTCTCTCTCACCTATCTTATACATACATATATATATATATATATATATATATATATATATATATATCTAAAGCGGTCCTTCTTGCCTAAAATAGATTTATGTTGAACCACTCCAACAAAAAAATGCTACCCTGTTTCTAAGCTCTTATCCTACTTGGCTCAATCTCCTTGCAGGGAGAAACCAATTTCTATTTATATTCCTAATTAATTTAATAACCCAAACAAACTTCTCTCATTTAAAACTAAATAAAATATTAATGGCCAATGGTTATCCACCTCATGGTTAGCCACAACTTGTGAACATCCAATCACATTGTTGTCTAAGTCCATATGCTCCTGCATCATATGGTTTGGCATGGTTTAATATTAAAGTTATTTGAGATCTATTATTGGAAAGTATATGAGAAGCAATAGAGGAATATTTGGCATGTAGAATGAACTAATACCTGGCACTGGGCACTTATTCACACCTAGTGTTGGTGTGCCTAGCATGCCCCTCACAGAATAGGTAAATTGATGATGTATTAACCCTCTTATGTGTTCATCTCATTGTAGTTTAGCTTGTTTCTCCATTTTGTTTCCATGACCATCCCTAACACGCATTGCCACACCCTTGCACATATTGGCATGCCTTAACACTTTGAACATATTAACATGTTTGACATGCCTTCGCACTATTTGTCACATATTATCATACCCAAGCATGTCGTGACAACTAGCCTTACATGGGAACCTTACATTCCCTGGAACACCTTAACCTTTGCTTAGTTGTCATACCCTCATAGATAGCCTTAATTTTTTTGCAACTTTGGAACCCAACCAAGTCATTAACAAAACAATGTTGTGTCCAACCCACATCCTCCCTTTCTCTGAAATTAATTTTTCCACACCTTATCACAACCATAGGCTTCCCTCTTGCAATTCTTATTCTGAACTTGTATAATTATATTTGTATAATTTCTTGATGACCCAATGAATGAAGTAATGTCTAAATGAGAAAACATATATAAGAAATTATCATGCTAAGAAATTTTGTTATGAATTTTTATTTCAACATGGTATTAGATTTAGGAACAAGGTTCAGATTTGTCTCTGAAATCTAGTCAAGATTATGAAGGACGTATTCACCAGAAGTCGAGTTTGTAACAATAACTTTCTATGGTTGGAAACATACTTCCTATTGAAAAAAAGACCTAAGACAAGTATAAAATTATCTCTATTCTATTAGGGTTGGAAGATATTTGTTATGAGAGAAGGACTAAGGGTCTTGGTTTATTACTACAAGCCTCGAACAGGCCAAGATTAGGAAAATCTCAATTCTGGGAACAAATATGAATTTAAGACAATATGACCGAGGTTATTGTAAGTTGAGTTATGATACAAGCTAATAACAACCTAAATCTCGATGTTGATGATCTAAGTTATCTTTGACGAAAATTAAAGGAAGAAGCATAAATTTTAGAGTTTTTTTTTGTCTACTGAAGGAAGACTAACATAGACCAAGCCTCATAAATCCAAAAACAAATCTTACTTGATGGATTTAACATAAGCACTAATACGAAATTTTGGAAACGGTAACACATAAGGTGTGGTATGTTGGCTCGCCACTTTAGTGGGAGACACTTTGAACAGGAACCCCCTTTGGGGGATTGTTGTGTCTCCCTCACAAATGCTTCCTCTATATGCAGTTTTGACAAATTTTCACCCGATTTTCTTGCTATTTCAGTTTTGTTAGTTGGATATTAGTTGGACATTAGTTGGAATGTTGTGAAGAGTCACAACCACATTTTTTCAATGGTGATGGAAATTGTTTGTGTGTGCAAAGAGTGTGACTCTATAATGATCTAGAGGTTGGGTTCACCTCAAAATTGGTCATGGGTCAATTATAGGGTGGCTGATTGTCATTTTTCTTGGTTGTCACACCTGGTAACACATGATTAGTATTTTGGATCAAGCACACCTTAGTGGGAGTAATTTTGAATGAAAAATTTTTTGGCAGATCGATGCAGCTCCCTCGTAAGGGCTTTCCCTTTGTATGGTTTGGAGGATGTTGGATCCATGGTGGATGGGTGGAATTGTCAGTTTGTGTGAAGGGTGATGCGGTATCATATTTGTTTGTTAGAAGCATTTGAAGATTGAATGAGGGCAATTTGTAGGGTGATCAACTCCCATTTTGTCTAGAATAGGCCCAAGTCCCTTTGAAGGGGGCACTTGATAGGGTGACTGACCCATCAGGGCAAGACCATGTGACATCGTCGATGAGTCAGGTTGTTTGGGAATGTAACCCCAATTGGGTGTTAAATTATGTCCAAGGCTAAATATGGAATGATCTAATAGCAAACTTATTGTGAGGAAAAGATGAAAGGACTTTGAAAAGAGAGTTATATTGCTTGATTGTTGGCATTGGTATGTACATAGAATTTCACTGCCAATTCTCTACACATTATCTATAATGAGAATTTTCCTTGCTAAGAGGTTGTGAGGAAAAATTGAAAACACAACACATAAAGGGCCAATATTCAAAGCCCAATTTTCACCCCATGTTTTTTGCATTGGTTTCCATGTATTGGGGTTTCCCTAAAGAGAAGTGAAACATGAACCTGTTATATAAAATTGTAACCCATGCATGATATAATTTCATTATTCAATGTAGTATATACAATGGGAAATTAATTAACTTTGTAAAGCACCCACCTAGTTTAGGTTGCCATCTCCATTTTCGTATTCAAGAAGGAGCCTGATCTAGTAAGCACTTGAGCCTGCATTAATGTGGAAGGAAATATTCACAAGGCACCCTTTATTATGCAAAATGATCATATATAAAAAGAAGCATTACAAAATAAAATAAAAAACTGCAAACCATTTTTGAAATTCGTATATTTTTCTCATCTTTAATCCAGAGAAGATAAATTCCTTCGAAACAATGTAGACATGACTCTAACATTGAGCTTATTTATACCTCTAAGAGGATCAGATGCCATATCTTGGAAGGTAGTACCGCTGAGAAAAAACTATGCTTTCCTAGATGATTCACAAATGACCACAATAGTGACTTATCCCATAGTTAATTTCCTCATCCACTTAGAGTTTGAAAACAAAGGAAAGACAAATTTTCATCTCAATGTTCAAGAAACATTGAATGTTAATAGAGCTTTAAAAAATCACCACCAAAAATATAAAATATATTCATGAAATGGTCTCTGCACTTGTCTACATATTGAAGTGCAACCATACATTGGCTTGACATCATTAAAACCTAGACTAAGTTAAAATTATTGTGTTGGAAACGAACTTTTTTTTTATTGTGGAGGAAATGCATTTATTTTTTCTTAAGTTCATTCTTTTTAAACCTTTTTTTTAAATTAAAGTTCATCTTTAAATAACAAGTCGTCATTTCTTTCTTATGTTTTCCAGGTTTGGGATGTAATAAGAATTGAAAATTGAGATCCTAGTGGGTCCCTTCTTGAATAAGTTTCTCTAGCTACAACAAAAAATGTAAGACATTGTTTTGACTCTTTCAATGTTTATGCTAAGGACTTATGTATGAAGAAATTAATTGTTTTTCGTAATCATCTAAGAAGTAAAAACAATATTTTCAATGCTTACAATAATGAAGGTCAAATGGTTATGGTTATTCTCTAGAAAAATATAGTTGATATAGTAGTTTTTTCTAGATTGTTTCTTGTCACACAATTTGTCTAATCAAATCCACACAAAATCCTAGAAGCATACATTTTAACAACATCCCTTTGTACCAACAAGGAAAATTGTTAGTGAATTCATTTTCCGGCCACTGTTAGGATGGATCTAGTTCATACCTCCATCTCCTAAAGTAATGATAAATGTAAGACTAGGGAATATTAATATTTTTTTTGTATGAATGGTATATTTTTGGGGGAAATCACACAAAAGGTTTTCTTTTCATCCCTACCAGGTGTATCTTCAAATATGATTTTCCCTCCGAGCAAGGATTTATCTCAATTAGAACACATAATTTAAATTCATTGAAGATTCACTCAAGAACTATACTCTACCCAACAATGCCATCAATTATTCTAATATCAAACTTAGTCTAGTACTTTTGTAATTGTAATTTCTTTGGCTTACAACACCACCTTCATCCCAAATAAAACATCAAGCTTAGTAAATTGAGCTTAATACCCCAATATGGCTAAGTATACCATATCCTCCTCTATCCAATTATACAATACTTGAGTAGTATTTAAATACTCCAATTACCATAATGGCTTAGTGGAAAATTCATCTCTCGTGAGGTAGAAATTATACATTAACAAAGACGAACAAAGTCCTAAAAGTAATATTTATTTTCCCTTTTTCCCAAGAGCCAATAAAATGAATTTTTTTCCTCAAGCACCTCTTCCTAATGTCACCTTCTACCTTTCCCAACCCATTTCCAAGAATAATTTGCATCCTAAATAAGCTTAGGAGAAATTTAGGGTCATGGTTAAAAACATTCAAGTTGCTTGAAGACATTTTGTAGGTTAAACCCGACACCCTCGGTCATTAAACCCTAATTTAACTCATCTGTCGTATTTCAAAGATTTTAGACATTTATTTCCCATTATTGAGTGTTGGCTTTATGATAGACTCAAGGTTAATGAAATGTTTCTAAATATGGCCTATTGTTGTCTAATGTCCTAATATGTTCCATCTTATAGGGGTAAGAAGGTCTCACTTGAGACACATGATAATTCCCAATAAATAAAGTGCAAAATGTTAAATATTTTAGTGGGGATCACATTCATTATGATATTATTAGCATCCATTTAAACCATTATAACTAACAACATTTTGAATAAAAACTAACATAGATCACCCAAATATAGTACAAATACAAACACATAGGTAGAATAATAATCCATTATACTAATAACATGCATAGTATTACATAACTCTAATGTAGAGTGAAAACCAAAAACTAATAACAAATGAAATCCCCATTAAAACTTCTCCCTAATATTGAATCTATTTAAGTACTTTATAGACCTTGCATATATAGGAAACTATAGTGACCACAAAAAACTCGAAATTATAATAGAGAATTTACCAACTATAAGCCACTCAACACACAAATAGAATACAAAAAATTCTATTTCTTTAGAGATATACACATATTATCTAGAAAAATAAGTACAAAAAACATATGAGTTGACTCTTTAACCTTATATAATCAACCTTCTATAAATCAACATATTCAACCTTCTACATATTTACTTTATAAATTCTTATTTTTTCAGATTTTGTAAAACCTTTCTTCATGCTAAAACTTTGTAAAAAATGATCTCGACAATGCCTTCCCCCTCACCCCTAAATTCGATTCTATGCTTCATATATGTCTTATTTGTGACCAAAAAACACACGCATTTCATATTAAAATATCAAAAAAAATCAAATATCTATTTTTTTTTTATTTATGTCCCTCCTATTATTGTTGGGTCAAAATACCAAAAAATTTCAAATATCAATTTTTTCATTTTCCTCATGTTGCACGGTTTGTCCGGGGAAGGAGGATGGGTGTCGTGGTGATTTATTTCCATAGAACAAATCTGAACAATATCCCCAACGCTGAGGTGATGGCCCATCCCTGAAGCCTCCATCTCTTCACAACTTCATAATACTTCTATACAAGCGTTTGAATTGTTGTAATCAAGGTCATATCAAGGTCATCCGCTTGCTCACCAGATGCCAAAGATTTGATCGAGGGTCTCCCAAGAAGTTCAAAGAGGGCGCTGGTAACGGAGAGGCTGAGGAGGCTAAGACACCATTGTCTAATTCTTTTCAAGGTTCAGTCTCCTGACGCAAATTCTTTTTCACTCTTAAACCCTAGTTGTCTGTTGAAAAAATGTAATAATATGGTGAGAGGCTCGTTACAGTTTTTTCCAGAGAAATGTCAAACTCTTGTGTTTCCTTACATGTTATTAGAGTTTTCCTTGGGTTTAATATATGGGTTTTGTATATTATAGATCAAGTTTTGTTTGTTCCAGTTTACTACGGATTCATGTATTTTATTATTTAATGGGAAGAGTTCGAATGTATTGAATTAGAAGTCAAACGTCTTGTTTTTATGGTTGCCTTCCTACGAAAGATGTAGAGGGGAAGTATTAATGTGGAACGAAATACACACAACGATAATATGCCATTGTTTTATTGGGACTGCAATAATGGACTGAAGCATCACAAAGGGAACCGAGGCACGGGGAACAAACACCACAATCATGACATCGACACCACATGTTAGTAGGAGACTCGGTGCAAACCTCCACCATGTGACCCCAAGGGCTGCCTCCATTGGAAAATGGCCAGAAAGAAAACTTCCCAGCCTTCTCAACCAGGAAAAAAGATCTAACTTGCAGAAATAGGAAGGAATATCATGTGGGGTTCGGATTCCATCTATTCGGCAGCTCACATAATTGAGAGAACTATGTGAGTGGATGCTCCTACAATGCTGAAGCAGTACACACCAGATCTGAAACAGCTTACCATGGTATCCAGTAGAAAATTTGAGTGGCATCCCAAAGATCTTAGAAAATATCGAGTGGAAAACAATTTATTTGGAAGATATCCAACTGAAAATTTGAGTGACATACCAAAGATCTTACAGATAAATTGTGATTTTCAGCAATTTCTTGAAGATCATTCGTTTCTCGACACGCCCTTCTGCTTCGCTCCTCCCGTAGAAACTCCTTGTCAACGGTATATCCCGCCACTTACATGCATCCCCTTCTCGATGCCTTCCACTCCTTCTTCAATTCTAATATTCGTTGGCTACAGGAAAGCGGTGAGTTGAATCTCAGCACAGAGTGGCTCAGGAAAACTCTAGAAATTTGTGTGGGCGTCCATTGTCAGGTAGAGGAGCTCTTTCCCCACATCCAAAATGCATTTCATTGTAAAATCACAAGTGGGTAGATGAACAACTAGATGCCACAATGCGCTGCGAGAGACGATATGTGATATCAAGGAATACCAGGAATCACTATTGATGATCATTCGTGGGTTGGAGGGATTTTCATTTGCTTTTTTAGCTCGAAATATTGACAAAACGATGAGAGAATGCCCCAGATCAACGTATCTTATAGACTACTGCTGGCAAATATGCGTTCTACCAGGAGCCAGACTTCTGTACAACGTTCTACCAGATTCTGTAGCCCTTGATTGTGTTATGAAAACCATCAAGGCGGAAGGTCCTACGGCTCTTTACAATGGGTTTATTCCCATTGGTTACTGTCGTTATTTTCGTTACTTTGTAGCAAATTAGGAAGATTTTAGATAATCAGTTTTTTGGTGATGGACGTTGATCAGATTGCAATATAAAGCAAAAGTAGTTTATAAATTTACCAACGTCTTATTAATATTTTAAATAATCATTTTTTTTAAATTTACCAACGTCTTTCCTTGTTAATATTTTAAATAATCAGTTTTTCCGTGATGGTACGCTGATTAGATTGTAATATAAAGAAAAAGTAGTTTTTCAATTTACCAACGTCTTTCCTTATCCATCTAACTGAGATATATAGAAACATATCTTGATATCTATCTATAGGTAGGAAATTTATTTCCATGATGATATATTTTATTCTGTTGGCTTTTCCTTGTCCTCTTCCTCGCCCCTAATCAAACCAATGGCCCAGATGTCGATGGTGTTATAGGATCTGTTATAAATGCAGTGATTGGTTGCGAACCAAGGAAGAAATGTTGGCATACCCATTTGATTGAGTGAAGATTTCCAAGGATCTTAATTTTTATATTTTACTCTCAACAATTTTACTTGAGAAAGTTAGGAAGATTTTCTAAGGACCTTAATTTTAAGATCTTATTTTCAACCATTTTATTTAATTATACAAGTGGATGTCTTCATTGTGGCGATTTATATGTGTCTTTCTGTCTACTTAACTTCTGAGATTTCAAATTGAAGAACCATTTGCCTTGTTCTCAATGGAAACTGGACATAAGCATGTAAATTTGACATGAGAAATTCAATACTTTAATAAAACTTACAAAAGAAACAATAACTTTATTTCTACTTAACTTCAGACATTCTCTGATCTAAGCGAGCCTGCAAGGATTTTAAAGTGAGAACCCATATGTTTGTTCAATTTCGTTCCTTTCTTTACGAATAGTGTGATTACATGTGAAATCAAGGTGCTTCGTATCAATAAAAACACCCACAATGGAAGCAATCTTAGCATAAGCTTGGTTTCTTCTACTTGGGCTAGACGACACAACTTACACCGACTGGTTGAGAAATCCTTTGTTGTCGCTTTGTCCAAATATCTGCAAGGTAGAAAAAGGAAAATTAGACTAAATAATAGTGCAGTGAAGTTATGGAAAAATTAATTTGTATAAAATGGATAGAAAATTAATTCATTTATTTTGAGACTAACACTAATAACATAAAAGATGGCAGTGACACTAAAACTATTTAAACAATCATGGTGATTGATTTTAAAAATTACAACCAGGGTTTGTCTACTATTAATCATAATTCATAAAATAGTCAGATGATAATGAAAATTACTCCTCATTGAACTCACCTCAAAACCGAAGTATGAGAAATGGGTAATCTGCCTTTAGCAACATACTCTTTGGGGTCAACCTCATAAATTTTGGTGGGATATGATGGCACATTAACTTTCCATTTACGAATTGTTGCAACAATTACCTGAGCCATGCGATTGAATGGATTTTCATTCTGAACTTTATGTATATAAAATGGAGTACCGATTAAGAATGGTATGACAGATATAATAAATTCCACCGTGGGAATCGCATAACCTACAGTGAATCCCACACGATCCTAGATGTATATCAGAAAACTATCTTCAAACAAAATTCCCAAAAACACACTAAATATCCACAAATTGAAGATGGAGGATTTCTGAACCTTCTCCTTGGGATCAAATTCATCGAACTGATCAGCACCAATGGTGGAGATGTTGGGCTTTGTATCTCCAGTGCCCACAGCAATAACATACAAAGAAAAGTAGAAAATCCCAACCTGAAACTTGGAAGCTTTCTCAAAAAAGTTGCAGACTTCAGAGAATGCTCCCAACCTCTCTACACAAACTCTGGAGAATGTCAAATTGAAGAACCATTTTCCTCGTTCTCAATGGAAATTGGACATAAGCATGTAAATTTGACATGATAAATTAAAAAATTTAATCGAACTTAGAAAAGAAACAATAATGGTTGCAGAGCACAGGTCCATGTCCAGAAGTAAGGGAGTGTTCTAAGAATGACAAATCCAAACCCAAAAAACAACTCCATCTGAACATGCTTGTGAGCCTTCTTGAATGAGGAACCTGAATTCAATTCAGAGAAACATGTGAACTTATTTTTTATCTTTCTAATTGATGGTGAATAGATCATCCTAGAAAGCATTCTACCAGGAGCCATACCTTTGTACACGGCTTGGAAGGAATCTCGACGTGACAGAAGTGGTGTGGCATCCCAGTTGCATGGCCACAAAAAAGATATTGGGGAAATAATATTGACTCATGGTGAACGTGAAAGGGTAAAGAGGAAGGAGAGTATGATGTTGTTGTTGGCTACATTGACCAAGCCATCGCAAACACAACCCATCTTCATACTTAATACAAAGAGGGAGGAGAATATGATGTTGATGTTGCAATTGACGAAGCCATCGAAAACCCAAGCCATCATGAAAATTGTTGCACCTACCAATCAACCATTTTTTCCAAAGGTTGTCATCAAAGCGTTAAAACAAAGCCAGGTTTCCCATGACTGTTTTGGTGATGTTGCGAGAGAGGATAAATAGTGGATGTATTAGGATGTGAGTTGCATTTTTTCTTTCTATACTTTGCCAAGTATTGTGGGTTTTTATTTCAAATGAAGTACAAATATATCTTTTGTTTTTATAATAGAAAAGTTAACCTGAACTTCAAGTGTTGTGATATGTTGGCCCTGTTTTGTTTAATATGTGCACTAGAAAACGGGAACTGAACTTTAATATTTCGATGGAAGATTTTGCTTCCTATAAACCTAAAAAAAATTGCCTAGCCTTCTCTATTGTGTATTAGATGTTGAACACAATTATGAGCTCATTGAATAAATTGCTCCTGAAACTGGATGTGGTCATTTACATATGAAATTTCTTAGGGGCTTGATCTTAAGAACAATTCCTTCCCCTTCGGCTCAACATATGAGTGGAAGCCATCCTATACAGCTAACCTGGGTTTTCTACCCTGCCTTATGCCTTTGTTACCCATGCGGCATGGGTGAGGCATGCCACAAAGAGAATGAAACACCTATTTACATTCTAACACTTTCTTAATCTCACCTTTGAACAAATACCCATCGACATTATATTAATTTTAGGAATTTTTACTTAGATCAAGGTGGCCCGTGGGACTTCTATTGTAGCCTAATATTGAAGTGACGTCCTATATTACAATCTCTGATATAGAAATTTATGGTTTGTTAGAGGTTGTTGAAGATAGTTGGTGTTTGTTTTCCTATATGTGGGTTATATGTTTCTCTAGGTTAAGTCAGCAAGTTGATATTCAAACTTGGGAACAATGGAATTTGAAAATATGTGCTAGTGCAAAGTATATGATACAATTCACCATTACATTAGATAAAATAATTAAGTCATTATTTAGTTTCATTATAACTTCATATCTATATCTTTAATTATCTACCTTTTTTCCTCTAAGAAAAACGTGACAAAACTTCCCCGAAGTATTTGGATGGAGGTTGCTTTAACTGCCATTGATAACAGGAGTTGGTAACTTGGCATTTTCATTTGGACTCAAACCTCGGCTGGATGAGAATTGGAGACCTCATGAAAAACTCTACCTTGAAACAACCCTTTCAAATTGATCGACCCCATTCATTGGGCTTATCTATCTATCTACCTATCTACATGGATATTGTTTTCATATTTTTATAAGTTCTACAAAAAGAGGAGGCTCAATATTTTACGAATATTATTGCAAAACCCTGACTGGATGATTTGGTTTTTCTTTCGATGTTTCAAGTAACAAAAAAATGAATCTTAAAGATTTATTTTTAAAATTTATTAGAAAATTTAACTATCTTGATTAAATTCATTGTTTCTTCATATTCAGTGAAATTCATCTTTTTTAAATAAATCACCAAATGTGGATTACTAAGGATTGAATTCATCTACATAAGACCTATGGACTGTATGCTTTTTTTTTAAACATCGAGAATATTTTCGATGTTGTTTTCCATGCTTGGGTTCTAATGCTCCTATGTTATAAAGTGATGTTTTCATTGGAATAAAAAACTAATGATGTGTGTACCTTGTTGAAGCACCAGAGTTCGGACTTTTGGTTAAGAGAACATGACTACAGGTAAAAAATTCAGTTCTACCTTTTTTCCCTGGAGAAGTAGGGCCTTCAGGATGTTTCTTTTCCAAATATTTCTAAATTTTGATGACTAGATGTTGTTCATAAAAGAATGAGAAAGGTGTCCATATTTGAAACTGTTTCCACACTTCAAGGAAATGTTCTTGTAGCCGAGAGAATTTTCTTAAGAATAATTTAGAATCTGCCAATGTGGAGTTTGATCAAAGCTAGTAAATGCATTGATCTACATCTATGAAAATTCTTGTGTTCTTTAAATTCATTAGCTCTCATATGTATCTTGAGGCCATAAGAGAGAATCCCAAGCTATTCCAACTTGTCAAAATTTTGATGTGTATCTAAATTCCAATGGAAAATTGATAAGTTTTACCCACTTTAGGGGTTAAATAATTAAAGTATTTTAAGGGGTTGTTTCATTAAATAGTCTTGGCTCTTCCCATTTTCCATTCCTAGTATTGTATGATGGGTAAACTTGTGAATTTAATTAGATAACAAGAGTTTTAGGATGATATATATGGAGCAGTGGATAGATTTGGGGTTTATCATCTTACTATATTTCCAATTTTTCAACTCCATAATATATTTCCATTTGTGAAATTGGGCAAGTATGAAGGAAAAGAAGTTTTAAACATGCATACTTCCCTTCAAAATAAGACAACACATTAGTAAGCCTTTTCAATGTAATATTTTTGGAACCTAATTTATACATTGGTGATGATTGCATGGTTGTTTTATTATTAGAAGCATGGAAATTGTCTTTAATATATTCTACCGCTATAAATGAGGCATCATATGATGGATTTGGTTTCATTGAGGTTGGATTCTTTTGATTTTTCACGATATCTGGATGAGTTCTTAGTAATAACTTGTTAATTTCTTGCTCTTGATATAGGCAATTGGTCATGCATAGCATGTATATGTTGGTGGTCTTCCTCCAGTGGCCAATGACCAGGTAAAATTTTGTGCTTTTTTTGGAAAAAATCTTGATATGTTTCTAATAAGTTAGTTAACAACCATAGAAATTTTAAAGTTATACTTCCAAGAAGTTGTAGTTTTTTTTTTTGCAATTTTTCATTTGTTATCTATTGCTTTATTGAATTGTATATACTCAATAATGAGTGTTCAGTGCAACTCATTACGTAAAACATTTGAAAATTTTATGAACTTCAAATGTGTTCAACACACTCCTTTCACAACAATTGAGACAAGTCTCACAAAGTCATGATGTTTTATAATATGAAAATTCTATATGTGTGTTCTTAATTGCACCGATGATCCATCTATTAAATCTCCACCTGAATCAAGAGATTGATGGATGTTTTCATGTTTAAAAAGGGTATTGTTTAGTAGAGTAATATAGAAGTATAGATCATGTTAACTATCTAAATATGCTTAGAACTTTAAAAGTGATGTTGAAGTGGTGTAGAAGGTAGTTACTCCCATACATCTTTTTTATGGTGAATTGAATATTTATTTTCCTCATAGTTTGATTTCCAGAAAATTGCTACATATTTTAGTCAGGTTATGGCCACTATAGGAGGAAACACTATTGGGCTAGGTATGGATTATAAGGAAGTATTTTAAGTTTTTATTTTTTACATCATTATCCTAAACTCTAGAGCATGGAACTAAAAATTGTATTTGCGAGTAGGTGATGTTGCTATTAATGAATATATAAATCATGAAAAGAACTTTTCGTTTGTGGAGATGTGCACAGTTGAAGAGGCCAACATTGCAATGGCTCTTGATGGTATCATGTTTGAGGTACATTGTTCTATACTTATGCTCCAATTACCATTCTATGTAAGTTTAAAAAATGGTCTTACTCAGTTGTACAATAGTAGACAATTCTTTTCCATCATTTTAATGAACTGAGAAGTTGATTTTGTTAATTTTCTTATTATTATCATTGGCTTTCATAGGGCGTTTCTATGAGAGTGGGGAGACCAAGTGATTACAGTCCCTCATTCGCAGCAACCCTTGACCCCATCCAACCCAATCCCCACCTTAATTTAGGTGTTGTTGGTCTTACACCAGGGTAAGTTATGTAATGCAACATTTGTATATTAGTGGCTAAGAAGTGAAATGCTTTATTTTGTTTGTGTGCTTGTTTCGTTTCTAGTCCTATATAAAAATGATACTTGCATATGTGACATATTTATGTGATAAAGGAAAGACAAAGGTACCAATTACAAAAATTCACCCAACAACAACATTGATATTTTTATTTCATTCAACCTATAACATAGTGCATCTGTCTTCATAAATGCTCTTATTCCATATGCTATCCACTTATGGATTTCCTTTGAAATATTTGATGCATTTGCGAGTTATAGGTCATTTGTAGGATAAAAATTTATTCAGAGTTTCAATTCTAATTGAGTAATCAACTACACATATTGAGTCTCTTATACATAAACATTTTTCTATCCACCCACTTTTCATAACTTCCATAACTATTAGGTAGGGACCTATAACTTCGATGATGTTTTTCTTGTTTAGTAAAATATTGTCGAGACTTTAATTTATTGAAAGTTGCAGAATTTACAATCTATAATTTTTCAAGATATAATTTTTAAAATTCAAATTCTTTAAAGGGTACTAGCTCAATGGAAGAGCACCTTCTTTACAAGCAGGAGGTTGGTGGTTCGATCCCATCATTCCTTGATATTCATATGGAATGGCGGAAATTATTTTTTGGTGATAGAGGCTCTTTTGACCATCACCAATGAGCTCATGGTGAAATTTTTTGACCCTCACCAAAATATGAAATGGTGATGGTCAATGAATGCCACCATATATACACATTAATAATGACGACCACGAAAGGTTTGTCACCATAAATCGTTATTGTTGATATGAAATGGTGAGGGTCACTGTTTTTCATTATAGTCATTATTTGTGACGGATCTTGAATTCACCAATGAGCTTATCATGACATTTTTTGACCCTCACCAAATATGAAATGGTGACGGTCAATGAACGTTTCCATATATATGCACCAATAGTGACAGCCATAAAATATCCATCACAATAAATCGTCGTTGTTCATATGAATGGTGGTGGTCACTATCTGTCATTATAATCAATATTTGTGATGGACCTTGAATGTCACCACAACACATACTTTCAGCGACACCACCTTTGGTGACGTTCATTTTTTTGGTGACTAAGGATATTTTATGTCACCATTGCTCATATGAAATGGTGACGGTCAATATCCATCATTATAAATCATTATTGGTGACGAACCTTGAATGTCACCACAACACCTATACTTTCGGTGACGCCAACTTTGGTGACGTTCAGTTTTTGGTGACGAAGGCTCTTTTGATCGTCACCAATGAGCTTATGGTGACATTTTTCACCCCTCACCATTGTATTTTTTTCTTGTAGTGATCTCTCTCCATGGAGGTTTATATCCATTTGTTAGAATAATGTCCTTCCACCAATCATTGTCCATGTTATATGCTGAAGTATATTGGTTTGCTGGCATCCAAACGATAGATGATTGAAACCCCAATCCCATCCACCGAACCCCGTGGAAACCTTTCTAATGATTGTGCAAAATTAGGTGCCCGAAAATGCTCTCAGTTTCTATGGCTGACGATGAAAACATCCATCTCCTCTGGCAGCCATCATGAGCATCATCTTGGAAAGTAATCACCTGTTTAGTACAAAGACTTTTACACCATTTTTATGTTTCCATAATTTTTTCTTTACGCCCCTCAATTTGTAAAAAGGTGGCATGTTTATTATAAATGTTCACAAACCGACCATTCTCTCTTCTTAGGATAAGTGGCCTTGTGGCCTGGTTCTCTTCAAATGTATCAAAAGCCTTTTTCCACTTATCCTGATTAATTGAGTAGGAGGTAAAATCTCTCAAATGGACGTCTCCCGCAAATGGGATTGGGTTGAAGGTCTAGTCATCGGTCAAGAAATATTCATGCATATATAATTCACACATCAAATGCTAATTCACAACATAATGAATCCTTGAGATGCAAAGAAACTATATTGGATCTTTGATTTCATGACTAATCTCATTATGAATGCTCTCCAGGAATAAGAAAAGAAATTTCTCATGGAGAAACAAAGCATAGCTTTGAGTGGGAAGTTGGCAAGCCATTACCTATTGTGTCAAGTTGAACATTTCCTCCTTATCATATTTCAATTCCTGCACTCGCTCCTCTAGGATCTCAACCTTTTCTCTGTTGTTTCTCTTGATTCTCCCTTGCTCTTTCCAGCTGATCTATATACCTAGTAATGGTCTCATTTTCCTGCTCGCGGACCCTCTTCACCTCCTCTTTGTGGTCCTTCAAATTGATTGTCCCCTACTGGAGACATGCTACGGAAGCTTTCCATTTCTCGATCTCATCCAATAATAAAAATTCCCAAGCTTCGAACAAATATTCTATAGGATCAGTCTATGTAATAGCAGAAGTCATGGAAGTGTCCTATGCCTGGACTGCTAATGAGGTGGTCTCAGCCTTAGGCTTTACAACCTTCTCCTTGTATCTTCTCACTTTCTTCTTTAGCCGCAATACCTGCTTCCTTAGCCTACGAATTTCCATATTCAACTGCATAGTTTCCTTAAAATGGAGCTGGTATGTCTCCTTGAGAGGTGGTATTTTTCTCGCACACTAATCTACAAATTCTTGCTTAACAACAACTTCTTCCACTGGCACTACAATTGCTTCAATATTTGGTGGGTTGTTGTCAACAAAGATGTCGAATAGTTCCTTCTTTACCAAATCCTCCCTAAATTTTCCTCTCTCCTCAGGAGCAGTCTTTTCATTTTCTGTTTCTAGTTCAAGAATTTTTGCAGCTACTTGGGTGTCACCTTCGATATCTATCTTATGTTCTTGTTCCACTACGAGGTCTTCTTATACTAGCTCGGGCATTGTTTTTGACCCCTGTGGGTCAGCTTTAGTCTGGCTAATTTCCTCTGGTAGGATGGCATAGTTTATCAATTGTCTCTCTTGTTCTCATGTCAACATAGGTTCTCGTGTTTCCACATCAAAATATTTGGGTTGCTCTGGTTGTGAATCAGCAAGCGTTGGTTCGCAAATGGATGTATTAGAAATTGTATACAAAGTCGTCCCGACAAAATATAAGACAGTAGGAAGAGTTATTTCTTCCATCAGGCATCGAGATGAACGAAACTTCTTTGCCCCTATTGGTAAGGTGGAAATAAATGGAGAATGAGTTACATTATCCTCCATTTCTGCTACCTCATGTTATTTTTCTTCACCATATTTATTTCTTGTTTGGATCAAGCCCTCTTCTTTATTACCTACTTGTCCTGTAGTTGACATTTTTTCTTGTGGAACAGTGTCAACTACAAGACTTGTCTCTTCCATAATTTTCTGGCTCATCTAAACAAGTGGTGGTTCTTTCATAGCGCCACTTCTTGCTTCAGGATCCAAATTCACTTGAGCATGTGGTACTAGTTCTTGTGTCACAACATCACTTACCAATCCTATAGTTGGTGTTGATTCTCTTTGTGCCTTGTCATGTGGAACATCATCAACTCCATCCTCTATCTCCATAGTTCCCACATCAATTGAACCCACAAGCGATGTTGGTTCTTTTGTAACAGCCTTGATTGTATTATCTTCTATGTTCATTGTTTCTTCTCCTTCTAAACCAACAGACGATGTTGGTTCTTGTGTAATAGCATCGGTTGTGGCCTCTTCTACCTCCATTATTTCTACTTCCTCTTCCTCTAGTGGGCCAACAAGAGATGTTGGTTCTTATGTAATAGCATCAACTGTGGTTTCTTCCTCCTCCATTTCTTCTGGTTCCTCTTCCTCTAATTGGCCAACAAGAGATGTTGGTTCTTTTGTAACAGCATCAATTGTGGCTTCTTCCTCCCTTGTTTCTTTTGGTTCCTCATATTCTTATAATGAACCAACGGGAGATGTTGGTTCTTCCTCCTCCATTTATTCTACCTCATCCTCTTTTATGAACCAACGAGAGATTTTGGTTCATCTTCCTCCATTTCTTCTACTTCATCTTCCTCTCTCGCAACTATCACAACCTCTACTTATTCCTATGAAATCTCAATAAATTGTGCCCAGGGAACATGAAATTGAGACAGTGCATGCATTACTAGTAAAAAAACCATCCCATGATTTCTAAGGACCGCTAATACCTTCTGTGAGCGATGGGTAGGTTGTGCCATTATCTGGAGATTTTTCCACAGGAAGATAGGCATATACAGGGAGTGAATTTGTGCCTGCCGAAACTGAAGGTGAGCTAGGAGCTTGAAATGGTATTCGAACAGAGTGTTAAATCACCTGTCGCACGTTATATATCTCATAACAAAGTATTCCACCTCTCCCCATGGATGTGGCAGGGATTTACGATCGTATCCTCTCCCTTTCTAGATTTCCCTCTCCCCAGCTTACAGAAACAATTCTCGAAATTCTGGAAGGGGAGTATTTCGTGAGAACCAATTCTATCCTTGTTGTTTTAGTCCATTGACTGCTGAAATGACCTCCTCTGTGACAGTAATTTCTAAACCCCTCACTCTGGAATGGTTCCCATCCAGGTTTACTACAAACTATATTGTGATTTTTTCATCAAATCCCTGAAATCTATCAAAATAGACATCCCAGGTTGTGTCTACAAAGACTTGCCATATAGCTACATTACTGTGGACCAAAGTTATGTTTCCAGGTTCATGTCTCACATCCAATCCGCCCATCCCAAAAAATATATGTAAAAGCACTTCGGAGCAGCCGAGGACTGTTGGGAGGGAGTATCGACAGGTAACTTTTGCGGTGATAGTATGATAGAAATGAAGTGGGGTAATGGTGAAATAGGATGGATAGCTTTAAAAAAATGAGAAAAATCATAATGGATTATGGTAATAATGATAGATGATGATGGTAATTATTTCTCAATATTAGAAAATTTTGACTAACTTGACAGAGTGTACTTACTTCTAGTCCCGATGTGTTTTAATAATTATGCGGAATGAGGTGAAAATTGAGGGATGTACTATCAGCACAGTTCCTAATAATGACATTAGAAAATCATAATTGTGATTTAATTACGTCGTTATTTCAATTATGACAACACCCCCCAACTAATAAATTACTGTCCATGGGCTTGTCAATGTCTTTTCAATGGAATATTTAATCAAATACATAAAATTTGACAATGACGTACCTGGAAACTTACCTCAGCAAAGTAATAGCAGCGGGGGAGTAACAGCACCAAAGGAGTAATAGCACTCAACACTTGGAAAATTTACAAAGTAACAACATCCAACACTTAGAAACTTTTCCAAAGTAGCAGCATCGAGGGAGTAACAGCATCGAAGGAGTAACAGCACCCAACACTTAGAAAATTTCCTAGAGTAACAGCATCATAGGAGTAATAGCACTGGGTACTTAGAAAAATTTACAGAGTAATAGCACGGGGTAATTAGACAAAATTTATGGAGTAACAGCACCCAACACTTAGAAAAATTTTCGGAGTAACAACATCAGGGGAGTAACAGCACCCAACACTTCAAAAAAAAATTCGGAGTAACAACATCATAGGAGTAACAACACCAGGTACTTAGAAAAAATTTCCATCTCCGTAGAATTGTACACCAGTAGTAGTTCCTGCAAAAAAAAACAATTGAGTAGTAATAGTATTATATATATATATATATATCTGTGTGTGTGTGTGTCAAGGATGCAGAGGAGGAATTCTCTACACTAATAACCTTCAAATCAGATTTATCAGAGAGATGTTTAATGAAGGCATCCTTAGAATATGGTCGGTGATACAGTTACTATAAAAGAAGCATGTGTATCATCAATTGTGACAAGTCCGATTGTTCCATTATCAAATATTGTGTTTACTTTATAAGGCCCCATCCAACGAGAGAATAGATTTCCTTTTAAATCCTTAAAATGGGAATCATAGAGTAATGCCCAATCTCCTTATTTTTAATAAATTTATCGTGACATTTTGTTCTCTGTTGATGGATTTCAGCAATCTTTTGGAAAACCATCGAAAAGATTTTGTCTAATTCATGTAGTTGTTTTAATCTGTGGTTTTGGGCATCTGACAAATCCAGTCCTACCTCAAGAGATGTTCTAAGCATACTAATCTCAAATTCTATTGGAAATAACGGGGATTTACCTTAAACCAACTCGAATGGTGAAAACATTTTTGTATTCCGTCATGTTTTTTTGTACGCTTAAAGAGCTTCGGGAAGTGTTTCAGCCCAATCCTGATGATGTCTTGCCACAATCTTTATCAAGATATTTTCCAATACCTTGTTTGTGCTTTCCACTTGACCATTCACCTAGGGATGATATGGAGATGTGACTCTATGTTTAATTCCATATTTCTGCATAATCCTATCTATCATGTGTGATGTGAATTGCGCTCCTCCATCTGAAACAATCTCTCTCGTAGCACCATAACGAGAAACGATATCTTCAAATAGAAAATCTGAAATAGCCTACTTTGTTTCTTTCACAACAGCCTTGGCTTCCACCCACTTGGTTACAGAGTCCATGCAGACCAAAATGTGAACCTTCTGATGTGAAGGTGGGTTAAAAGGACCAAAAAAATAGATGGTCCACTTTTCGAAAGGTTCAAGGACTACCTAGGGCTATAATGGAATTTTTTCTGATCAACCAGGCTAACCCATCTATTGGCAATTGTCACATCCTCGGATGTAGTCTTGTGAATCCTAGAAGATAGAGGGTCAAAAATATCCCATCTGTAACACCTTATGCAATGTCCTCTTGCCTGCAAAGTTCCCTCCACAAGGGTCGTCATGAGAACCCTTTAGTACTTCATAGATGTCATCCTCATATACGTAGCGTTGAATATTTTGATCGACCCCTGTATGGAATATATATCTTGCTATCCAAGAGTATCGAGCACTATGATGAATAATATTTCGATGTTCCCTGTATGAAAAATGATGAGGTGCCTTTCTTGTAGCAAGATAGTTAGAAATATCTGCATACCATAGTAGAAATTGCAAAAATATGTTCATCTGGAAAACTATCCTCTATGGGTGTGCCTTCATCATTATTATACAGTCTAGACAGAAAATCAGCAACTACATTATCCTTCCCTGGTTTTTCTACTATTGTAATATCAAATTCTTGAATCAATAGCAACCATCTTGTAATGCGGCTTGGGGTGATAGGTTTATTCATCAAATACCTGATTTGTGCATGATCAATATGTTCAAAAGAAGGATACTCAGTAATATAGTGTCGAAATTTGTTGATGGCATAGATAACAGATAGGAATTCCTTCTTTGTCACCATGTAGTTCAAATCTAGCAAGAGTCAAATTCTTGCTAACATAGTAAACTGCATATGGCTTCTTATCTTCCTGTTGTCTTAGAACAGTCCCAACTTTTGTCTGAGAGGCATCGGTATGGATTTGAAATGGAAGCCCCTAATCCGGTCCTCGCAAGATCGAAGCTCCACAAACAATTTCCTTGATTTTTATAAATGATGCTTCACAATCATTTGTCCACAAAAAAAATTCATCTTTAGTTAGCAGCCAAAACAGTGGGGATGCTATTTTAGAAAAAATTTCTATAAAAAATCTATAATAACCAATGAAACCAATAAAAATACGTACCTGTGTGGGTGTCTTAGGTACAAGAAAATTTAATATTACCTCTACCTTGGCCGGATCAACTGGAATTTCGGGAGCCGAGAGAAAATTTCCCATAACTATTCCCTCTTCCCTCATCATGTGACATTTAACTGTACTCAGAGAGACATGAGTTTTCTTGCATCTTTTAAGCACTTTTTCTAAATTTTCCAATCCTTATTCAAATGAATCCCCGTATGGAGTGAAATCATCCATATAAATCTCAACATTGTCATCGACTAGATTAGAAAAAATCCCAAGTATTTCCCTCTAGAATGTTGCAAGTGCATTACAAAGACCGAATGGAGGGACTCGATACGCAATGGTTCCCCAAGGGCATGTGAAGGTGGTTTTATCTTGGTCCTCAGGGGCTATCTAAATCTTATTATACCCACTAAACCCGTCTAGGAAGGAAAAAAACTTCTTCCTAGCCAAGGTATCCAGGACTTGATCAATGAATGGCAAAGGGAAATGGTATTTTTGAGTTTCTTTGTTTAATTCCTTATAGTCCACGTAGATCCGCCATTTACCATTATTTTTAGGAATGATAACCAACGGAGACACCCGCTGGTTGTCCGAAGTGGGGTAAATGAATCCTACATCCAGTAATTTCTAAAGTTCCTCTTTGAAAATGCTCTTTAAGGCAGGGTTCATGATTCTCTAGGGCTGTCTTACAGGATGAAAATCTTCTTTGATGTATATATGATGAGTGCATAAATTAGCTGAAATCCCCTTAATATATTTATAATCCCAAGCGAATGCTTCCTTATGGTTTCGAAGAACTTTTAGGAGTTTTTTTGTCTGGTATTATGAAATATTCAGGTTGATGTTCAATGTTTTTCTCAATTCAATTTCAATGGGAATACTATCGTGGGCTGAAGTCGTAGGCATATTCTCAATTTCATCTTCTTGTTTAATATTTTCCTGCATTTCACAGCTCATGAAAGATTCCAGAATCTGACGAGTTGAATCAGAGACAGAATAGGGATCGCTAATAAAAGTGTTAATAGTGTCATCCCATTTTTCTGTTTTAAATTGAAGGGCTTGCCCAGTGGTAAGGACCAGTCTAAGTTCGTCAATTTTAGGTTCTAATCCTTCCATTGGTAAATATTTTCATCTAAATGATGGTTTCTCTGATGTGCTTGGTTCTATCGGAAGGTAGAGAATGAGGCTCTTTGTGACCTTCCCATTAGCTATAAACGTATTTCTAGACCGACACCCAATATAAGCATCTGCAATTGTGAGCCAAGGTATTCCCAAAATTAAGGGATGACCACCAGCTAGGGACTGTGTTTGTAATACTAAGATATCCACGAGATAGTGCCATGAGTATACTAAGATAGTAATGTCTTATAACTTCCCTGTTGGCTTTACTATAGATCTATCTGCGAATTCTAAGACAATAGGAGTGGGTTTAAGATTTCGAAGACCCAATGTGTGCATAGTTTCAAAAGTAATGAAAATTATGGCAGCACCCAAATCTACTAGTACATTTTGGATTTCAATCTCATTAATTTGTACCATAAGAATTGGGTTCCCCATATCCCCATACTTCCAGGCATACACTTTCCCAGCATGATGTCAGACAACTTTCCCATCACATGGATGGTAAGCAGGTCCCTTTATTTCTTTCCAAGATTTTTAGAACAGTATTCTTTGATTGTTTTTGTGTAGATTGGTACATCCCTCATAGATTGAAGTGGGGGGATTTTAACAAACAAATTTTGAAGTTCCCCTAAAAAGTAAAATTCTTCTTGAGGGCTATGTTTACTCAGGGCCAATCTTTCGGGATAAGGTTGCTTGAATTGGTGTCCCTGGTTAATAGTCGGTTGAGGAGGTGTTTTATTTTTAGTTTCCTGGTTTTGTTTATCCCCAACTGTTCTTGGTTCTGGTTCTATGATCTCACCATCAACATATTCAATGATAATAGGTGAAGCTTGAGCATTCACTACCCGCCCATATCATAAGTTTATTTCATTACGCTTTGCAATGGAGATATTTGTATGAAGGAAGGTTGAGAGTGTCAGCTTGCTAAACTCCCTTATTGTTAGGATTTGGATTGAGTTGGATGGGAAGCTAAGGCCAAATGGGTAGATTACTGGTGTTATCACACTCAAAATTTTCAAAATTTGTTTTGATAAGGTCACCATAGGGTTCATTTTATATCATGTTGGTCATGCATTTTTTCACCTAGGTTGATGGAGTCTCTTAAAATATTTTCATGAAATATCTGACTAAAATTCATTTTTTGGTGTCTACCTTAAGGTTTAATATCCCCTTCTGATCATGTCATTTCAGTCAAGTCAAGCCTCATATCATCTAGATTTCATACCCATGCATTTAAATCACAAAACATTCCACTAGTTATTTTTTTAGATTTTTGAAGCGATTTACAAAGGAAATCTGCAGATTTCGCTATGAAACTGCCTAATAGTTTCATAGCGAATATTTCAGAAGCCTAACTGTCTTCGCTACGAAAATGTGTTTTTTCAAACAAAGGGCCAAAGTGGTGTGAGGTGTCACTTTTTGATTAGACAGGTGAAATATGAAATCACCTAGTAGGTTAATATAGTCATCCAAATGTGAAATCATAAGGGTTTGTCATCATTCCACCTTCATCACTCCATTTGACATTTTCCCTCTCATACTTGAATTTAATTTTTTTTAAATATATCACACAAAATCATCTATATCATTAACCCTTCAGCCTTTCATGTAAATCATATCAGTGTCATCCTTGAATATTTTAGCTTTGTGGCAAACAACTTACTGTCAAATTTGTCTTTACAAGTGTCACCTTTTTAAGAGGGCAGCGTAGTTATAAAGGGATATGGCCATGAAGGAGAAAGCATAAAAAGGAGTATTTTTGGTTAGATATAATCTCATGGTCCTTAAGATATTCATGGAGGAACCCATTTTTGTTGAATCATTCACCAATTCAGGTTGCTTGAATCTCTGCTGGAGCTAACAAGGAATTTGTTGTGTTTTGGAATGTGTGAGCAGTCAATTTCAAGCAAATATTATGGATGAAAAGAGATGAATAAAGCAATACCAAAAGAGTTTATTTTCAAGAACAGAACAAGGAAAAATAACCTCCTTCACTTTTCTCACAGGTGTTACTAGTTTGGATATCTGAAGATGTCTTTGGGACCTATTTTCAGAATCCAGAATTTTCCTGTTTTATACATGTTTTTCTAATACATATTCTAGACAACTGGAGATGGTTTTCAAAAAACCAGGAGAATTTTTCTTATTAACATATTGAACTATAAAACCCTCTTTCATTTTTTCAACAACTATCATGGATAGGGATATGGGAGCTCATCTTTTAACCTTATAGTTTCAGAAAAAACAGTCATTTTATTGGTAAATTAATTTGCTTAAGGTGAAAATGATGTTGTTTGGAGAGGGGAAGAGGCAAGTTTGTCTTATCATGTTTCATTATATCACTTTCTAGACCTACAGGTGAAATTTGGAATAAAAAGGAGAATTTTTTATTTTTCTTCACTTTAGGTGTTTTCGTAGTGTGCTCGAGGCTTGAAGCCAAAAAAACACTACGAAATTTCTGAAGGTGCATTTTTGCCTTGGAATTCAGTTTTGTTAAGTATTATGGAGGGAAATTGATTTTTTTCAAGGTGTCTTGGCATAGTAAATGTGTTTGAACAGCAAAGGTGCCAAGGAGATAGGTGAAAAGGCAGGTTTTCATATGCTACGAAAACTCGCTACTAAACTGCCTAAAGATTCTTTGTTTTGTAGCAAGGGGTTTTTGAAGGATTTTTGAAGGTTCAAAGGACCTATGTAAGACTAGAAAACCACGTGGAGGCATCCAAACATATAGGGGGACATCTCAGCAAAGACTCATCACTTGACATATGTACTACTCATACAAAATAGCATGAAGACAAAATTATAGTTGTTATTGACTCTTTCCTAGAAAATAGGATAGATGTTACTAAATTCTTGGAAATTGTATGTCTTATGTCATGGAGAATTCCATTCGAGCACTTGATCCTTATCTATGTAATGATCCCACTGTTAGATAAAGTGGAGGTAATAAATAGATATTTGAGTCCTATTAGGTCTCTAACTCCTAAAGTTAGTAGGTGTCATTATCATTATTATGTATTTGGTCTTTTAGTGAGATTAGGTGTCAAGAGAAGGATTCGAAGCTCCAACTTGAAGGCAGATCCAATAAGAAGGTGTTGAAGCCTATTAATAGGCATAATATCGAATAACAAAGGATTGGGGAAGATGGTTACTTGACACTACCACTGTTTTAATATTTTGATATCATAAATATACAGTTGCAGCATGCCTATTTCAGACCTGAGATTCTTCTTTGCATTATTATGTAAGTTTTTTATATCAGTATTTTACTTTCTTTCAAATGTTCTAGTTGTATAATCACTTGGAATTCATGATTACATGCTCCAACTTCCTGTTTACACCTAGTATGTTGTTTTTCCAAGATTCATTAGTTTTCTTATGTATAATTACTTGGAATTCATGGTGACATGCTCCAACTTCCTGTATGTAATATTCCAAAATTTGCATGCAGCAAATTGGAATATTATTTTTTGTTGATTTCACTTAGGAGAAGAATAAATGGGTAAAGAGGCCCATGCAAATAAAAATCTAAGTAAAATCCCTCATAGTATGAAAGGGATCATCATTGAAGCTGGATTTCACACCCTCATGTGTGAACAAGATCATTTGCAGGTGGACAAGGTCAAGTTTGACCAAGTCAACAGCGCTGGGATAGAAGGTGGAGGACACTTAGAGAAATAGCACAATATAAATGGGAAGAGGTTTCTTTGGTAAAGGAAACCCTAATGAGTGGGACCCATGGTGAGAGGGATCTCACTTGTTTAAAAGGAGGGCAAGGCAGCCATTGTTTCTCATGTTGAATATTATTGATTTCTTGTCTGTTTAGACTCTGTGCATTCTCCTGTTGTTCAGCAGAGTTGTAGTTCTCCTTAGCACAAGGCATTCCTATTTAGGAATTCCTTCTCCTTCCAAGAGAGGCCTCTTGAGGGAGTTTCCCTTCATTTTCTCCACATTCAGGCTTGAGGCCAAGCATCCTCCTCCAGCTACAACATTATTCTTGTAGCAGGAAAATTTGTGTTGCAGGGTGTTGCAGTGGAGGTTCCACAACACCATTCCTTGGCTTGTTTTCCAGAGGAAGGAGTCTCCTTACCTTTGGAGGATCAGTGAGGGATATTTTGAGTTGATTCCCATCATCTTTGGTATCATACCAACCATTTTTCATCACCTACAACGCATTCCCTGTCATTCACTACGTTATTTCCATTGAGTATCTGCAGTGAGGGTTGCAGTATTGGTTTGGAGGGTCAGATATTCAGTGATTGGATCAGCCTTTCACTTGGAAGAACCATTGGAGGAGGCATATTCAAATTGTGCATCATCTTCAGCGATCTCCATCCAGTTCCAGTTCTTGAGTTGCAGCTACTACTGCAACTTCGGCATTCCTGTAGTTTTTCCATCTTGTGTATATTTCAGCCAATCCTTCTAATGATTGTTGTATTGTGGTTTTCAGGGGTTGAGATCTTGCTCCCCCATCTATTTTAAGCTATAAATTTCTATATCCATGTATTGACATCATTTTTCTATAGTTCTCCTTAATAGACTGTGTTGTCATAGACTGGGGTTTCACATATGTAGCAGTGTTCTTCAATTTCTTGTACATGTTCTATTGAGGCTTGTATTACCTATCGAGTGACTCTTTCCTCAAGGAATTGTACTCTTTGCTGCTATATTATACATTTTTTGGCTATTTCAATCTTCATGTACTCAGGCTCATAAAATTTACGTTGCTGTTCTATTTCTTGTTTATACATTGTTGCAGTCCCTTCACCGGGCACTTTCTCAAGACAACTAGGTGTAGGCGACCTGTTTAACCCACCTAGAGTGATTTGTTTTGAGCCTCCTCTTGGATTTCGGTCTTAGATACATTGATCTAGGGGATCCAGGTCTTGGTTTCAAATCATGTAGCAGCCATTCCTGAATAATGCGTTTTTCAGGCATGCCTTGCTGAGAAATCCCATTTGGGGACATTACATTGTATGCATATAGCTAGTTGTTTTGTTCTTCATGTGTGGTTTAATAAGAATAAATTCACCTCAGATTCCATGAGATAGATTAACTTGTGACTTAGTTTTCATATAGACTCCATGCCCAACAGTAGTTAGTGGTTTACATCTTTCACCTACACAAAAACAACACATTCAATCCAATTCAGAGTTAGCCATATACTTTTAAGTTATTCACTGAATATCATTTATCCTTTTGAGAGAGCCCTCTCAAACTAGAAAGGCTAATTTCTAGTTGCAGTGGTTTGAAATAGTTACTCCAAGTTGACCATTGACCAGCCCAACAAGAACTCAATTTAGTGATAACAACTGGAAGGAATATTGGAAAGCAATTGAAGTTGATGTTGTGGCATAGGTTGGGAAAATTGTCCAGGAGCAGAAGGTCCATGCCAGTTCTGGGTCCATGAAGTATTTAAACTAATCTGAGGGAACCATGGTTTCCAAGGTGGATATTGACAATATCGAGGCCACACAGGTGAAAAAGGTACAGATTGGGGACTAAGATTAAAATTACTGAAATACTGAGACGGCTTGAGGCATACCTTGATTCATGTTTGGTGGTCATGGCTGCCATGGCTTCTTAGATCCCATGAAATATAGTAGATCCACTTCTTTGCTTGCTCCTTAAAAGACTGCCTTCAATCCTGGCAAGGAAGGGCATGAGCTAGTTGCATGAATCAGTTCGCAAATTTCACATGCTTCAACTGTGTTCAATGAGAATTCCTTCAAAGGATGTTTCTTTCTGCATTGAGGGCAGAATATGGCCATGGTCTTATCCAATTCCATCTACTTCTACTTTGCTTGCAATGTGTCCATTTGAGAAAATAGTGTACTCAAGATATCGGTCCTCAGATTATCTAGCAAATTCCCAGTTTCTGCCTTCATGACCCCTCCATTAGACATCTTTACCAACTGAATCCCTTGTTTATTTCTCACAACTCCTCACGAACACTGGATGCACAGCTCAAAGATATTACCGAAACCTTCTTTCGATATATCACAATTTCCTACTATGTTTAAAAGCTCCAGATATTTTTCCCTTAATGCCCAGAGAAGGATGATTTCAAGATATCTTTATCTAGGTTACTATGGCCTGACCTCTGTAGCATATATTTAAAATGCTCCACACAATATTCCACGTTCTCATCTTCTTTCTGCATAAATTTAAAAATTTCTTCCTTGATATCACAATATTTACAGTAATCCTGATACTTCTCCAGAAATATGTTTTTCATGTCATCGCATGAGGAGATAGTTTTCCCCCCTAAACCCATGAACCATTGCAGGGTTGTTCTGATCCAAAATTGATTCAGTTTTTCCTCTAGATCAAAGTCTTCAAATGCAATTGAAATGGGAATCAAGTTGAACTGCTCGTCAATAGCTTTCCAACGGTGTGAACAGCGCGTGAAACCGACTTCGTATGAGGAAGTTGTGGCAAGTCAAATTTTTAGGGCAAAGTAGGGCAAAATGGAAAAATTCGAAGTCAAACAATCAACGGTCAAAGTCAAATAGTCAACAGTGTGATGTCAACAGGACACGTGTCATTCCAAAAATGCGCCATTTTTCCAAGTTGATGCCATCGATTTCAGTGATGTGTCGTGATTTGATTGGTTAATACAGACCAATCTGGAGCTGACACGTGGCATTTTGGATTTTTCCCCATGACAGCGTATTTCAAAAAAAAATTGGGGTTAGGGAGGATCGAACCCCTGACCTCACAAAAGTGCTAGAGATTTTTCTGTATTATATCTACTAATCAAGCTGCAGTGGTTCTTATTTATGCTGGCGGATGATATTATATTTATTATTGTATAGATTGGTTGTCGAAAAAAGGGACCAGAGGGTCGGGGTCAACCCCACGACCACTTGAACCCTTATCATTATCAAACCTTATCACATTATTTTTGAATGCCGAGATATATTAAGATATATCATGGTAATACTTGACCTCCAAAGCATATATATCATATTATATATCGGATGAATAGATCCAAAGGTTTTAAATGTCGGAACCTTAGTTTGAAACCACCGCATTGTATATATGCTACCGCATGTATTTACCGCTGGAGTATGGATGTAACCAATGGCATTATTAAATGTTGCAATGTATATTCGAAACCGTCGGTTATCAAAAGCCGCCACATATATATTCTAATATATATACATTGTAACAAACATATGGGTTTATAAACCTTATCCTAAGGTTTAAATGCGGCATTTAAATGTTATGCCATATATAGTTGCAAAGTGCGGAGATTCAACGGAGAGGTCGGGCGGAGGTTTGAACCACCGACCCTCCAAAATTTTTATAAGCAACGACATAAAACTTGGCACTAAGGCCAATTGCGCAACAGGTTGGGACTTGTTACTTCTATCCTCCGACCAGTAAATGCAGGTGTCGAACCAGTCAACCACCAGCGCGCAGTCGAAGGTAGCATTGTGCAGACAGAAGTGGTTTTTCAGAAAGGCTAAGTGGTTTCTTTACATTCTAGGGGGTATGGAAGTCACTGTGGCCAAACATAGGCAAATTGGTACTCATTTTGACTGAAATTCCGAGCCAGACACAATGGTGAGGTCTATTTTATTATTTAAGTCTCATTTTTCGAGCTCATGTTTGTAAAGCATTTTGAAGACATAATAGAAAGGTCAGCACTGGAAGCTAAAGGACCAAGAGACGTACCCAGGAAGTCTAGTGAACTCCTTATTAAATTTTTCCGTGTTGATATGTTTTAAATGTGTTCTTAATGGCTTATGTCATTTATGTTAATTGCAATCTTTTTTATCTATTGCATAAAATAACATAAGCAACTTCAAATAGATTTCAGTATTTCCTTTTTCATAATTTAGATCAGGGAATATCTTCAATTTTTGAGCATCAGCGATATAGTCATAACCTCGACAGACAATATTGAATTCAAAGAGGAATGTATCAGAAGAAATCCCATGAAAATTATGTAGAGATGCTAAAGGAATGGGCTTCATTGATGCATCACCTATGATGTCCCCAATTGGGAAATCGATGGAGGAAGTTGCAAGAACCACAAATATTTTCCAATAATCACTCGGGATCTCGGCAGGTTCTGCAGCAGATGATTGAGGTGATTCTACCACAGGATATTAGGTCTATTTAACAGCACTTCCTCAGTCTCGTGGTGACGCAAACTCCTTCAGATCTTCTTCTTCCCTATTGTAATTGCGTGATCCTTCAGATCCCCTACTTCCAATTTCCTCTCCCTCTACCGTCGACAGGGGTGTTCCTTCTACTAAAACCCTATTTACTTATTTTTCTTCTGCCGTTGAAATGGTTTCTTCTGGTGATGTGGATTGCACTGCCTACATGACAGACTATCCTTTAGATTTATTCTGATTTCTTACCCTGACTGTGGCCCGTGAAGATTCTTCTGATTCAGCCTTCGTGATAAGTTCTTGGAAATAGGTAATCCTTCCCAAATCAGTTCTTCCTTTCTTTGAGGGTCCTCCTCTACCCCTTTTATTCGGACCACTGTTCATAAAATTTATGAGACGAAAAAAATTTAAATAAAAGCTTCTATGATCAAGACCTGGAGCAAGGCAAGATAAATTCCCTCCCTAGGACGAGAGATTGGGTTTTTAATGGAAAGCAAGGAAAGAAGAAAGAAAATCAATGAAATATTAAGCTCAGGACCTAGATCTGGGTAGCATTTCCCTCCCCAGGACGAGATATTGGTTCCTAAAAAAATCAATCAAAAAGGAAAAACAGAACAACTACACTCAAGACCTAGAGTAGGGTAGCATTTCCCTCCCTACGACGAGAGATTGATCCTTAGATCAATATGAATCATGTTCTCGCACCTTTAATAGCACCCCCCAACAACATCGCCAAAATTTTGGTGTCCAAGTATGAATGATTATTCAAACCCTTTGTCACATAAATTATCAATCTGGGTGCATTAGTTATTGCAAGGCTAACGTGAAAAGTATATGCAGATGACAATAGCATGTAACTATATCAATCGTAGATTCGATAAATTAATACCACTGTAATAGCAGTAAGAAAATAATGGTAATGAATTGTAAATATTGCAATACATTCACAGCAATAAAATCTCTCAGAAATTACGTCTATTGTCATAGCAATTAATAAATATAAAAAATTGAAATTGAAATTAATATACACACAAAAAGCACGCAGCACCTAGTCAAGAGAGTGGGCCCAACTCTTTGATCAGGGTTGCAATGTACTCACAAACTCACAAGAAGAATGGAAAGATAATTTGCATTAACTAAATACAATTTTATGTTACAGATCTCAATTCCTTGCATAGCCAACCCCCGATTCACAGCTTCGGAGCCCTTCTTATATAAATGTTTTACAATAACAGTTTCTGGAATCCCTAAAACTAGTGCCTACAATTAAATATCGATTATATTAGACAAAATAGATGCGAAAGAAAGAAGAGAAAGGTTTTGGATTCTTTGTGATGCTGCAGCGCTGCCCAAAATATCTTTTCCAACTCAGAGTTGTTCCTATAATTGCGAGTATGGTCATCCGACCACCGAATTTGTGAAAATAACTATATTAGTAAATCGCTTTAGGTAATAATCCTTGTAACTTTACTTCATTGACTAAATATTCCAAAAATACATGTCGAGGGGTTTACCTGTGCACTTTATAAAATAAATCGAATGTTTAATGACACAAATGGATAAAGAAGTTAGGGTAAAATGGAAGAAAAATATGTGCAGGTTTGGCTCCCAACAGGAAGGTTGGAAACTTGGGTGGTCAGATGTTTGGGTCATATGTGATAGGAGAAATGAATCAAACCTTAACTTCATTCATCCCCTAAGTGAATTAAATAAATTGGTCACAGCACTTAGTCTCATGGGTGAAGGCACTCACAGGCAGATGCACTAGAAGTCAGTGGATAACAAAGCCAATTGGTGGAGCTTTTGAAATATTATGCCATATTTGGAAGTTAAGTTAAAGATAATGGCTATTTTGTAGAAATTATATAACTAATACGTTATATGTCTAAGATTCTCCTGATCACACACTATTTTAACTTCATACAATATAGAATCTATTCCACCATTGATCATCACATGAAGAAATTTAAATCAATTGCATGCACACATGAAACCATGAAAATTCACACCCATTAACACATTGATTTATGGGAAAGCTTAAAGCTAAAAACCCCCAACTATCTGTATAATATATGTCATAGATATCATGTAACAATCCTCATACAAATTTGATCAATATCAAGCTCTCAGTACAATACAATCGCTACACACTAATCAGGTCCGATCTAGCAAATCCATGCACCGATATCTGCCACCTGCTAGCCTGCCTCTACTACGCAATCCCTGTTGAAGAATGGCTCTGAATGAACTTGAATTTCCCCAGCCTTGCTCACGCAATCCTCATTGGCATCTCTGATCCTGTGTGGTGCAAAATCATGCAACACTATAGTCACAACTGATAGTCAACTTGCTCTTTCACCTATCTCTCCACTGGTCTCCACTGAAACTGTCCATGCACTGTAGTTAACTGATGTATTCTTCAGTTGATTAATGAGTTAATACTTAGTGAATTAATTAATAATTAATTCACACCACTCTCACTAGTGTATCAATCAGTTAGACTAGATACAACTAGCTCAACTATGTTTAACTCAGTTAAACTGAACACAACTCCACCAACTACCTCAATAACTCCACCAAACTCTGTCACATGAGTTCTAACTGAAGTATCCATGCAATAGCTCCACTTAACCCTCAATAATAGCGTACCCTTCCGTCATCTTCGTGTCACATCTGTGCACTTAACTGAAGTGCTCCAAGAGAGTAAGATAATGTTTAGAGTCCAAATATTATTAAGAGCTAATAATATTCGACATATCTATTTTTAGACTAGAAATCTAAAAATAGATTCCACCCAGTATGTCTAAAAATATAATTCCATCTATTTTCCAACTTGACCAACCATCCATAAATAGCATCCTACAACTCACAGAATATGATCGACATGTCTAAAAATAGACTTGCGCCAAAATAAGCCTGCGAGCCCACTTAGTGAAGGCGACTCTTTTCACTAAGCTCATCATCTTGTTGCAATCTCAAAACTCCCTCTTAGGAAGATAGGGTTATCCGCCACCCCGATCCCTTGCCTCTATGGTATTCGACCCTTTTCCGTGAGCGCCTTCGTCAGAATACCTGCATCCTGATCCTTCGTAGGAATGTAAGAAAGCAACATGATCTTTCGCTGCACACAATATCTGGTATGATGGTATGGGATGTCAATATGTTTAGATCTATCATGAAATACTAGATTAACCGAGAGTTTAATGCAACTCTGATTATCACAATATATCACAATAGGATCCAAGTGTGAACTGAACAACCCGACCATGATCTTCCTCATCCATATAGCCTCGCATGCAGCCAAACTTGCTGCCATGTACTCGGCCTCCGCTGAATTGAGTGCCACGGATCTCTGTTTCCTGTTGTACCAAGAAACTGCTGTAGACCCGATACTGAATATCCCTCCAGATGTGTTGTTTCTGTCCGTTGGGCTCGCTGCCCAATCTGCATCCATGAAGCCATGCAGCTTCACCTCATCCGACTGTCTGTACCACAATCCATATCCCGATGTACCCCTGAGATACCTCAGGACATGCTTTCCTGCCTTCCAAAAGAGCTTGGTAGGCTTAACCATAGCTTGTGAAAGCTAGTTAACATCATAGCATATGTCCGGTCGTGTATTGACTAGATACATGAGTGAACCAACCAACTGTCGATAAACAGTGGCATCCACTACCTCTGCCGATGTAGCATCCTCTTTCCTCCAACCACTAGGAAGAGGAGTGTCGATAGGCTTGCAGCCTTGCATGTTGAACTTCTCCCGCATCCTCCCTAGCATACTTGCTCTGAGACACAAAAATTCCATCACCGCGCCGCCAAATTTCCAATCCTAGGAAATAATGAAGGAGGCCCAAGTCCTTCATCTCAACTCCTTTGCAAGATCAGCCTTGCATGAGTGTATCAATAGTTCATCACTCGTCGTAATCAAATCATCTACATAAAGTACAATGATCAGCAACTTACCCTCCACCACAATCTGGTATAGGTTCGGATCCGCCTCACTCTTGGAGAATCCAAGTCTGGTGAAATAACTGTCTATCCGTGTGTACCAAGCACGAGGTGCTTGTTTCAACCCATACAGCGCTATTTTGAGCCTGCAGACATGCGACTTGTTGTTGAATATCTCGAAACCTTCGGGTTGCTCTATGTACACCTCCTCCTCAATGACTCTGTTGAGGAACGCAGTCTTCACATCCATTTGATGAATGTGCCACCCCATCTACGCTGAGAGAGCAAGAATCGTCCGTATGGAAGAATACCTTGCGACAGGTGCAAAGGTTTCTTCATATTCGATCCCCTCAATCTGTGAGAAGCCTCGGGCAACAAATCTTGCCTTGTACTTCTCGATGCTCCCGTTAGCTGCGTGCTTCACTTTGTAGATATATCTCAAACCTACCACTGATTTCCCTTCCGGCCTTGGGACAATCTCCCATGCACTGTTTCTGACAATCGAATCATACTCTTCCACCATGGCATCTACCCATGCAGGGTCCTCCACAAATTCCTCGAAAGAATATGGTTCTATCATGATATACTTGCTCATCAGAGCCATGTATCCAGTATATCGGTCAGGTGACTGTCTCTGTGTGCACTGTGATGTAGGGCTCCTACATTCTGCGTTGCATCTTGATTTAGTCGGTCAGCTTCTGTAGTGTGCTTCTGCCCTCTGATGGTTGGTGCTGCATGAGTGGTTTCTTCCACTCCATGAACCTCCTCTTGTGGTTGATCCACATCCTGAGGCTCATCCTTAGGAACTAATAGCTCCTCATATGCATGCAAGTGTGACTCCTTCTCAAGCGAACACTTCATGGCTTTCTCCTCATGAAATTTTATATCCCGTCGCACAACAGTCTTTCGACTATCTGGAAAATACACACGATAGTTGTGGGGTGTTTCTGTGTACCCCACAAATATCCCAACCTCTGCAATCGGCTCCAGCTTCTTCCTAGCATCCTTCGTCACATGAATGTAAACTAGTGAGCCAAAAATCTTCAAATGAGAAATATCAGGCCTCTTACATGATTACGCCTCCTCAAGTGTACTCATGCCAAGTATCCTATGAGAACAACGGTTTTGCACATAAACCGCAATATTGCATGCCTCAGCCCATAAGTGTATGGGAAGGCCTTGATCATGCAACATCGCCCTTGCAGCACCCACGATCGTTCTGTTCTTTCGCTCCGTGATCCCATTCTGCTGTGGGTTATGAGGCGCTATGATCTCTCTTCAAATTCCTTCTACGCTACAAAAGTCTTTGAATATGCCAGAAACGAATTCACCACCATTTTCGCTCCTAAGAGCCTTCACCTGCTTCCCCGACTCTTTCTCAACTTGTGTCTTGAACTCACAGAACTTTGAGAATGTCTCAATCTTCTTCTGCATGAAGAAGATCCAGCACTTTTGAGAAAAGTCATCAACAAAGATCACATAATACTTGTGATTTGTTGTCGAAGCTACTGTGAAAGGTCCACACATGTCTGTGTGAATTCTCTCAAGGATCGTCGTGGCGCGACTATCCTTCTCGTGAAAGGTGGCTTTCACAAATTTTCCCAAAGTACATCCCTTGCATTGATCTGACTACGCAAGTGTACCTTTGGGAAGACCGGTAGAAATCTGCTGCAAAATTTTCAAAGCACCATGGTGAAGGTGGCCCAATCTCCTGTGCCACAGTTCGCCCTCATCCCAGATCACCACTCCTTTTGCCTTTTCTACCATTGCTGCACAGCCATCTACCTGCAATTGATAAAGGTTCTTCACTCGAACCCCTATCCTCTAAGTTTCACTAGTTGCCTTACTGCGCAGGAAATCCTTTCCCTCGCTAAAGACAACATCATATCCCTTGTATTCCAACATCGCCACAGAGATCAGATTCTTCTTCAATCCTAGAACATGCATGACATCCTTCAAGATGAAAGGTTTTCTAGAATCCCTCTCAAAGGAAATGGTCCCGATACCAGTCGCGCTGTATCTACTATCATCGCCCATCTTGATGTGCACTCCAAGATCCTTCTCATCCAGATCAGAAAACAAATCTTTGTCTCCGGTCATATGGAAAGACGCACCACTATCAAGAAATCACATTGATCCCATCACACTTGACACCAAGCATGCGATCAGTGAAAAATCCAACTCAAACTGTGAGGCTAAGGCCTCGCCAGCTGCAGATCCATAAACCTGCTTCTTTTTCTTCTTCTGTGGACAATTAGTGGCGTAATTTCCATGTTGGTGACAGTGAAAGCACTTCACCATGGACACATCCTGCTTCTTGCCTTTCGCATCGGATTGAGAAGTATTTTTCTTTCCCTTCCCCTTCCTTGCTTTGGTAGCCAAAGCGTAATTTTCTTCATCTTCATTCTTTGATGAAGATCCATCCCTGGTACTCCGCCTTATCTCCTCCTGCACAAGATTCGACCAAAGTCGCTCCCATCCTGGCAATTTCTCCCGACCATTGACAGAGTCCTCATAGGAATGCCAACTCTTTGGAAGCCCCAGGAGAGCCAAGCTCACCAAGTCCTCTTCATCTACAGTAACCCCCACACTTTCCAGCTCATCCCTGCACTAGACAAACTTCGTGAGGTACTTGGGTATACTGTCGCCTTTCTACATTTTTATCTTCCTGAGTTTATCTTTGAGCGCCAACTTCCTCTGGTCTCTCTTGCTTTGGAAAAATTTTGTCAAAGCTTTCCACATCAAGAATGGACTAGCTTTACCATGAAGGCTGGACACTAGGTGATCCTTCACACCTTCCAACAGAATTCTTCGACATTTTGCTGTCTTCTTTTGCCATGCGTCAATTGCGGTAGCATCGCTAGAAGCAGGTTTTGGAATTTCTGCATCTGTGAACTCCTTCAACCCATTATCCTCCAGCACCGCCTCCATCATGTCCTTCCATGAAATATAATTCGAGCTGCCCTCAAGGGCATACTCCAATCGCAATCCATTGAAATACATCTCAACTTCGACAGCAAGAAAACACTGCTGCAAATTCGAATTCCACTAGCTCAAAACTCAACTGTTTCAATAATCTGCAATTTCTCCAATGATCAACGCTCTAATACCATGTATAAATTATATAACTAATGCGTTATATTTCTAAGATTCTCACACATTATTTTAACTTCATGCACAATACAGAATCTATTCCACCATTGATCATCACATGCGGAAATTTAAATCAATTACATGCACACATGAAACCATAAAAATTCACACGCATTAACACAGTGATTTATGGGAAAGCTTAAAGCTGAAAACCCCCAACTATCTATATAATATATTTCATAGAGATCATGTAACAATCCTCATACAAAGCTGATAAATATCAAGCTCTCAGTACAATACAATCGCTACACACTAATCAGGTCCAATCTAGCAATTCCATGCACCGATCTCTGTCACCTGCTAGCCTGCCTCTACTGTGCAATCCCTGTTGAAGAATGGCTTTGAATGAAATTGAATTTCCCCAGCCTTGCTCACGCAATCCTCATTGGCATCTCTGATCCTGTGTGGTGCAAAATCATGCAGCACTATAGTCACAACTGATATTCAACTTTCTCTTTCACCTATCTCTCCACTGGTCTCCACTGAAACTATCCATGCACTGTAGTTAACTAATTTATTCTTCAGTTGATTAATGAGTTAATATTTAGTGAATTAATTATTAATTAATTCACACCACTCTCACTAGTGTATCAATCAGTTAGACTAGATACAACTAGCTCAACTGTGTCTAACTGAGTTAAACTGAACACAACTCCACTAACTACTTCTATAACTCCACCAAACTCTGTCACATGAGTTCTAACTGAAGTCTCCATGCAATAGCTCCACTTAACCCTCAGGAATAGCGTAATTCCTTCTGTCAGCTCCTGTGCCACATCCGTGCACTTAACTGAAGTGCTCCAAGAGAATAAGATAATGTTTATAGTCCAAATATTATTAAGAGCTAATAATATTCGACATATCTATTTTTAGACTGGCAATCAAAAAATAGATTCCGCCCAGTATGTCTAAAAATAGAAGTCCGTCTATTTTTCCAACTTGACCAACCATCCACAAATAGCATCCTGCAACTCATAGAATATGATCGACATGTCTAAAAATAGACTTGCGCCAAAAATAGCCTGTGGGCCCACTTAGTGAAGGCGGCTTGTTTCCACTAAGCTCATCATCTTGTTGCAATCTCAACAGATTTTAGTCATAGCTAAGTGGAAATTGGAAAATTTGGAGGAAAATGATATATTTGGCCGTATATTTGGAAATTTTCACAAATTTGGTGGTGCATTAAGTTTGGAACTGGAGATAAAATCACAATTAAAAATTGTAACTTACTATATTGTCTGAAACAAGCACATTAACTCAGAGATTGAGTTTAGAACCTCATGCGGAGAAAGAGTTTCACACATGCAAAAATCATTTTTAAACAAGTTAAACAACAAATAAAAAGAGAAATACATAAAGTGAACAAGACAAGATTTAAACATAGCTAAAGTTCAAAATTTCAAATTAGATTGACTCAATTTTTCATATAAATTCAACATATCAGAAATTGAATACCATTAGCACACATCAAGAAGAGTTCACAGAAGTGGAATATAAAATAAAGGAAAGTTTAAATAATGAATTTTTTGAGTTGAAATTAACTAAAGTTCTAAATCTAAAAATATCAACTAGTATTCTTTATAAGAATAAATTGTTATAATCGAAATATTAGAGAAGAATATTGTTGAAGGTGTTTTATGGTGATGTTGTAGTAGAGATTACATTGGTGATTAGGGTGTGTGGTTGAGAGATAGAAAAAATATTGTAAAATAGAGGCTTTCATGGTTTGAATTTGAAAATGGAATGAAATATGAACCAAGGATGTCTAGAATTTGTAGCTTGCAATTTAGGGGTAGTAGCTCCTTTTAGTGGTAGTTGATGAAATCATGGGTTGTAACTCCTTTCAGTAGCAGCTGATAAACTAGGGAGTAGTAGCTTCCTTCTTGTTAGAGCCTGAGAAACTAGTATTTTGGGGATTGAAGCTCTCAAGTAGGTTGAAGCCTATCAATTGATGTAATAACAAGTTGAAGCTTGCCTTTGTAAAAGGAATTGAGAAATATATTGAATTATATATGTCTTTAATATGTGCTTCTTGCATTGATTGATAATTATGTTCACATGTATCATTGCTAAAGTTATTTTTGGTGTTCAAGTATTATTTAATTTGTGAAAAAATGTTTTAAATTCTCTAAATAGTGATTCACCCTCCCCCCCAGTATATTCCTAGTTTCTAACAATTGGTATTAGAGCTCAAGTTACTTCAGAAACAATTTAACAGCTAGAACAAAGATCAAGGATCTTGGAAAACTAGGAAAGAGAATTTACTAATAAGGCACCTATGTTCAATGGAATGAACTAATTTTTTTTGGAAGGTAAGGACTAAAACCTATATTCAATCTCTTGGTTTTGATGTATGGGACACAGTGGAAGAAGAATATCAAGACACCAGCTATAATTACTAAATATTAGAATATTAACTTTACATGTACTACTCATTAGCTTGCCTTAATCAAAACTAGTCAAGGTCATGGATTGCACTACAAGAAAAGCAATATGGGACAAAATGAGTAGTTTATATGAAGGTGACAGTAAGGTAAAGCAAGCTAAACTCCAAGGCTTTATAATGTATTTTAATATTTGAAGATACGGTGATGATGAAGATATTGTAAAATACTTTCTTAGAGTTGGTTGGCTTGAGGGGTCCTAACCCAAGTTCAGAGTTAAGCTTAACCAACAAAAACCTCTTACTACTGGCCCTTTCAGTAGTGACCTACTTGCACAGGTCAAAATCTCACCGGAAGCAGTATGGGGGGTGTTGGAACTAGGTTGCCACACCCTGAGAGAGAATTAAATGATGTGGGTGTCTTCAGATCTATAATAATAGCAAATTTTCCTTCACACCAGAAACCCTACTTAGAAACAAATCCAGGTCAAGTTATGCAAGCTACCATGTGCGCACACCAGTAATAGCTTCGCAATCTCTTAATAGTATTAATAAAGTGCTTATAGTAATAAATCTATGCATCTAATATTCATATTAAGCAGTAAAATAAGTACACAACCGATCCAATCATAGATAACATAAATCGTAAGAGAATCGATCACAAAAACATATCACAGATGCATTTAGTACTCAGAATTATCACAAAACACTTATTTATTCATAAATATTTGTAAACCCTTTACAATTATTCAAATTCACCCACGCACACAGCCAGCAGGGTCCACACACTGTCAGACTAAGGTCTCTGCGCACACAGCCAACAAGAGCCTTTCAGACACATTCACTTACAGATTCGCTTCAACATTCAAAACATCATAATCTATCAAAACTTAATTCCAAACTTACTTATCTAACTCGATCTATACTCCTATTTATATATTAGCCTGCGCTCATCCTAAGGTCTGAAAACGGTGGTTTGCGACTCCTATTTTTACCCTTTATCCCATTACAACTCATGAAGGGGCTTTGACCCGCCCCAAAGCCCCTTAACCTGTGCATTTCTTAGCATGCATGACTCAAAATAAAAAAAATACTTATTAATTACCAAAAAATGTGTTCCTAATGGACCCTTCTCCAACAGTTCCTCAACACAATATTGTGACTCATCCCAAGTCACATAGGTGATGGGATCTTCATATTTGTCTTCAATTCCTTGATGGCAGCAATTAATGGCATGAGGACGCTCGGGGTCTAATCGGCTGCACTCTACACTGTATTGACCAAATTTTGAGAGGCCATCCCCTCTGCAGCGAGATTGATTCTCCTATATGTCTGGTTCACGTTCTTCATAGAAACATCCAGATCTTATCACAGCTTCATCGCTTCATCTCTCCCATGGCGTCATATGGTATGTCATAATGTGCTTATTTCTTCGTAGTTCCTTGACCTCATCGCGCAATATCTGACTTGTATGCAATCGGTCCATCTTCTGATCAAGTACAAATGTAGGCAGTGCCTCATGGTCATCAAATGCCTGCTCCTTGGCGTGCAGTTCCTGCGAAATATTTCGGACAAGGGGATCTGTCTGCATGAATGTCCACAGGCCCATTCTCCAGCCATATAGTCATTTGTTAGGCACAATATTATCCCTATACATCTTTATTCGGCTTCCATTGATGTACCCAGGAAGACTCTTGTCACACAACGTGACCAAGCGCACCACACCTCCATTAGTGATTTATTTCATAATGTATAGCCCTAGCCAGTGCTTCCTGAACTTCCCCAGGTGGCGTCCAAACTGACTATCATATAAAAAAACCAAATCTCCTTCTTTGAATGCCTTCTATCGAATGTGTCTATCATGCCAAGCCTTTTCACGTGCCTTCTGTACTTGCTGATGGAAGTTGGAAACAAACCGATCCTCTTCTAAGGCAACCAATTGCGCTAAACATTCCTCCATGATGTTTGGCTCAAATATTTTAGTGAAATTTGCAATGCACATACTTGGGACAATATATTCCATTGGCATGATTGCTTCTTGCCCATAAACCATCCTAAAAGGTGTTTTCCCATTCAACTTCTTGCGTATCGTCTTATAACTCCCTAACATAGAAGGGATGTGCGCGTCCCAATCATTCTTATTTGCATTATATATCTTTGTGAGCACATTCCCCAAGATTTTGTTGAAAGCTTCCACTGCACCATTTTCCTGAGGGTGACAAGGAGTACTCTTCTGGTGATGTATCTGAAATTCCTCTGTCAAAGCTTCAATGGTTTCGTTAACAGAGTGTGTACCCCTATCACTCATCAATATTTTTTGACACCCAAATCGATTCAGGATATTTTTGAAAATGAAGTGTGAAACAATATCCACAGTACAATCCTTGATTGGCTTAGCTTCTACCCATCTAGTTACATAAGCTATGGCAGTGATGATGTAGCGTGCACCAGTCTTCTTCCCCAGAGGATTGATACATCCAACAAAATCTATAGCCCATTTATCAAAATCCTGCAGGGCCATCTGTGGATGCAATGTCACTTCATCCTTATGCGACAGCTTCCCCATCCTTTGGCATGCATCACAAACTCAAAAATATGCATGTGTGTCACTGTGAAGTGTGGCCCACCATAACCTAGCACACATCACCTTCTGCGCAGTGGCCTTCCCTGCATAGTTTCCTCCTTCCACTCCTCCATGAGCTTCAGCCAAGATTTCATGTCTTTCATGTTCCAAAACATACCTTCTTAGCACTTCATCTTCTCCCAACTTGTACAATTGGCTAGCAATCAGTGTAAAATTATTTGCATGTGAAACTAGCTCCTTCTATTGTTGTACCGAGTATTCAGCAGGTGCACTTCCAGTAGTCAGAAAGTGAATGATATTTACAAAGTGCTCATCAACCACCTTTATAGGAAAGAGTTGTGCATCAGGTAATCCCTCCTCCAGACTAGTTTGTTCTTCCCCATTCTCAATGTGTGATCAGGTCCATCATAGGTGATCAGGTCCATCATTGAATCTACTAGGCTTCACAATGATTTCAAAGTCATATTCCTGAAATAGCAACAGTCATCTACAAATATCCCCCCCCCCCCAACATAGGCTTATTTACCAGGTATGTCAAAGCAAAGTGCTCAGTGAACATCCTGAAATTCCCTCCTAGCAGATAGTTCCTATATTTCTGCAAAGCATAGATCATGGCCAATCCTTCCCTTTATGTGGTTGAATAGTTGTGCTCTGCACTAGAGGTATTCCTACTAGAAAAGGAAACTGGGTGATCAATGTCTCCATCTCCTGGTTGTGCTAAAACAACTCCAAGTGAAATGTCGGATGCACCAACATGTACATGGAAGACCTTGGACTAGTTTGAGAATATCAGAATAGGTGCAGTAACCATATTTTCCTTTAGTAGCTCAAAGCTCTTTTGACATTCCTCATCCCAGAAAAAGGACACATCCTTCTTGAACAATTTCTCCATAGGTGAAATGATCAGAGCATAGTCTTGAATAATTTTTTTGTAATACCTGTATTTCCCAAAATGGAGCACATCTATTTTTCATTGGTAGGGACTTCTAGGTTGAGAATAACTGCAATATTGGTTGGATATACCATGAACCCTTTCCAACAAACAATAAGAACCATAAGATTCTAAAAGGAACGTAGAATATACATTTCTTCAAGTTAAGAGAAATATGATGCTTCATGCAAGTGTCAAGCATCATGCGCGGGTTGGACACATGGTTCTTTACCAGCCCAAACACAGTCCAGTCATCAAAATACACCTCCAAGAATTTGTGCATAAATTCTTTGAACACAGCTACTACTTCACACGAGAAGATAGTCGGCACATTCTTCAATCCGAAAGGCATGACTTTTTATTGGAAGGACCCACATTTTGTTGTAAAAGTGGTCTTGCTTTGGTCTTCTGGCACAATCCTGATCTAATGATACCCTGAAAATCCATCAGTGAAAGCCTTTAAGCCTCTTGTCCTTCCACATTGTGCAATATCTCATCTGAAAATGGAGTAGGGAAGGGGTCATGCACACATGCATCATTTAGTTTGCGCATATATGCACAAATCCTTATTTCTCCCTTAGTCTTCTTTCCTTTAACAACCATTGGGCTCACCCAATTAGAGTGCTCCACAGGCTCAATGATGCCTATAGCAACCATCTTCTCTAATTCCTCCTTCACTTTCTGCTTATAATTGGAATTTGATTGGTATGGTCACTGCTTGACAGGGTGTGAATCTGGTTTCAGAGTGATCTTCATAACTCCCAAATCTCCTACAATTCCTTTGAGCTCAGAGAACTTCCTGGGAAATAGGTCTTGATATTCTGTCAATAGTTCCACAACCTTTCCCATTGTGTCATCATCCCATTAATCTCATATTTTGGCCAACTTGGGTTATTATTTTGTCCCAATTTTGATTTCCTTTAACTTCAAAGTCTTAGTTACATCCACCATTCCTAATAAGGGCCCTGCAACTATGCGCTCCCCCTCAGACTCGAGGATGTTAATATTTCTTGGATATTCTTCATTGTCTTCTACTTACAGGTTCCTGTAGTTTACAATGTCTTGCATCTGTGCTTCCCATGCTGGCATAGCACATTCTATTCGAGGTCAGGAATCATCAAAGACAAGTGTTTCTATATCCTGCAGGGCTTCATCCAATTCCTCTGATCCTCCAACCAGGCCAAAGGTTGACAGAAAACTGTCACTCATTGTAATCTAATGTCGAGTCCCTCGGCACATTTCCATCTCCAAATACCATGTAGTAGGAATTGGCCCCAACGAATGGATAAACATGTGAACCCATTCGGTCTTGGTCTTCCCATTCCAAACCTCCATCCACATGGCCAGGTGTTTGCGCTGATCACCTTGGCCATAAAAAAACTCAGTTGATGGGGTAGCGGGCTGCTCAAAGTGCAACCTCATCATCTTGTTACATTCCTCCCAGTCCATAAAGTTCCCTTTGTGCGTATCCCACCAACATGTTGGATTTGCACGCATGGAAAGATCAAGTTCCCATAACCTATGCTCTTCTGGGACAACCTTTTCCAACTTTTCCAAAAATAATATGACATTATTATAACCATAAAAATAGGGTAATTATCTTACCTCTGAGGAGATGCATCGCAAATTTTTAGTGATCTTGAGGCAGCGCCGTGCAGACACATCATGCAGACGATTCTACCAGTTCTCCATTTCTCCATTTGAATCTGAGAAACATGATCTATCTTTTCCCAATTCATCATCCCATCAGCCATAAGTTTGATCCAATCTTCATCTCGTGCAATTAGCTTGTAGATATGGTCGACATCATCTCCTTCGCATACTGGTTCTATATATATTTCTCCTTTCGCCAGATACAGTGGTACTATAACCCGAGTAACATCATTCTCAAATATCATGCTCCTACGCTTGAAATTGATGATGCTTCCCATATCGATGGCCCATTCTAGTCCTAGTAGCGTAGGGTAGGGGTCTATATCATCCAAAAATTTTATTACTTCAAAATTTGCACATACCTTTACCCCAGCATTGTCTACCAGAACCTATGGGAGTCTTCCAAGTGGAATGATCTTTTTCTTATTAGCCATGTGCAGTTGAATGGTGGACCATTCCAGCTTTGGCTCACCCATCTTTTACTAGGTGTTCTTAGGTAATAACATTTGCATCAAACCCTAATTCCAAGATGGCCAAATCCATCTCAGACTCTCCAATTTTCACGGTCATGCGCATCTCCCGACCAGTTATCTTCTTGTTCTTATAGATCTTGTTCACATCCTTACTCTTAGTTCGAGGCAACTCCTTATCCGTGCAGCTATCTATTAGAGCCTGAAGTTTTTCTTCTACTTTCTAGTTATTAAATAGATGCAAGCTTGAAGGAAAGGTTTGACTTCATCATCAATCTTTGCTTCCATGATTGATTGGGATGTGGACGCATATGCAGCAGAAAAATCCTTCCTGGCTTCTACAAAAATTTCCTTTTCCTTCTGCAGTTTGATTCCTTCCTTATTTTTCGAGACCTTCCTAATCAATGGATCTGCATCATCCTTCTTTCCCTCGTTCTCTCCAGTGGTATCACCACTGTGGGTAATTATGTTTACACTTGGGTAATTATCTCGCAGTTCATATTTAACCATTTGGATATTTCTCGTAGTTGCATGTTGTTGACTCTCCTACATTCTAGCAATCAAAATGGGACAATCTTCAATAACATGATCAAACTGTCTATAATACCTACAGTATTATCATGCAAGATTCAAACAATTGCGCACATAGTGTCTAGCGTCTCCACAGTTATGCAAAATTATTTTTCCTCTTCCACGACCTACGCCCCCGCCTTTCCCTCCTCCCCTTCCTCTGGCTGGAGATCCATCATGCCCAGAGGGAGATGTTGGTGAAGATGGGTCTTCCTGCACTCTATAGAGGTTGGCACTGTCCATCATTAACTCAAATGTGCGAAAATGGTGCTCATCGTGGCCAACCGAAGAGAAAAACCTACACCGTTGATGCTTCAGTTCTGGTACATAACTCCTTAATCGAGGGAAATGGTTTGTGTCATGTCATCCCGCTACCTTAAATTCAACACACCATAGTGTGGGAGTACTACTCGGTCATGCAGCATCCTTGGGGCACAATGGATTCCCCCCCTGCATGCATGTAATCTTGGAACAAGGTACAATGATCTTTTGTGTGACCATATCCTTTAAAACATATACACCAGAATTCCACGTAGGCCTCCTTCCCCCTATCCTTGCACAAGTTCTGAATTTCCTAATGCATTGCTTCTAAATAACTTTGGATCTGTAAAGTCCCGAATTGATCATTAGCTCTTGGCACGGCTTCTAGTTTCATGGCAACTTCAAGGGCTTCAGCTTGTGATTCAATCTTTTGTTGATTCATGGGGTCACGTAAGTGTGGCAAGAGCATGGAAATAAACCATTCCTTATGTTTCTTATCATCATATAAAAATCCTCCATCGTTGATTGTGCGCTTTAGCCGTTGACCTTCCTCCCAAACAGATTCATTTGGCACCTGCTTGATATCTTTTAACTCTGTTACACACTACGAGTAGGACTTCGGTTTTCTAAATTGTGGCTTCAGAGCTCCCTTGATCTCATTAACAATATGGTCGATGTGTTGAGTTAGATATCCCATAAACCAATCCAATTCTCGACCCTCAAATTCCATTGCTAGCTATGCTCGTTTGACAGCATCATTGTTAACATTCAGTGTTGTCCATACTGCATTTGCAACAAACCAGAACCTATTCATGTCTTCATCTCCCACACCCTTGAAGGGGGCAGCTTCATGTGCGCAACCATATATTCTTTTGGAGGTGGTGGGGGCAGAGAAGGAGTCGATGACTTACCCTTGCACAATTTTGACTGCAGAGTAGCTGGAGGGCTACCTCTTGCATGTGTTGCCTCACCGCTCGTGGTATGGATATCAGGCGAATTTCTTAGAGGGTTCTATACAGATCTTTCTCCTCTCTTATTAACCTGAAATAAATTTTCATTGCGCATAGTGCTTTCCAGCACATTTGGGGTCATTCACTCAGTATGACTGCATAAAACCCCCTTTTCACACAATAAAATATTAATTAGCAAAGGTAAAGAGCTTATGAATTTACCTCTCAGTCCTTTGAAGAACCTCCTTTCATCTTCAGAATATGACACAAACTGATCTACTGTAAACTCTATTACAAAGCCACCCAAAATTTTGTCAACCCAATGTTTTACAGTGTAGGTGATGGATTTATCAGTCTATTCTAACTGTTAGATAAACTCAGGTGTCCATTGAGTGACCCAATCATCCTTCCAGCAGGTTTGGAACTCAACTAACCTTGATAAACATTCCTGCAAATCTTGTGCAAATTTCACAAAGAAAATCTCGTGAACCTCTGTGAAAATATACTTATGTTTCCAATCTTCAGTAGACATCTTCTTACTTTTGTTTCCCTTAATGGAAAATTCTTGAATTTATTTCTCAAACCAATCTTCTAGCTCAAGCTTTGATGGTCACCACGTTATCACTTCATAATTTTGAGGTTGAAGCAAAACTACAAAGGAAACATCAAAATCGCTTCGGGCCTAGGATCTAGCCCTCCTAGACCCAAAGAGTGATCTCTCTATTAGATATAACTTTGTTGATAAGGGAATTTTAGGCTAGCTATTAGACACGGAGTTGGATTTTGAATTGGTTTGGTGGGAAGAGAAATGGAAAGCCATTGGAAAATGGAGTCAAAGAGGCTCGAGTGATTAAATTGTATAAATATCAAGCATGAGTGAAACAGGGCAAGATAGGTGCACTACCATGGATCTTTCAGAATTTTAAATGGATTATGAAGAGAAGAAATATAAGGCAAGGTAGAGACTAAGGAGCAGTTAATAATTCTCAATCTGTCCTTCGATGTAAATTTTAACAGAAACCGAAGAGCAATTAAGAATTCCTTGATTTGGCATCAGTAGAAAACATAGACTATTGTAAACACATCCGGAATAGGATGATCTAGATAGAAAATCATATTCAACACAATTTATGTTTTACAATTAGAGTGCAGAAACACAGAGAAAGAGAAACAATGAAAAAACACATAAAGACAGGAGAATACTTCACCATTTCAGACACCATGTGATATTCCTACTTAGCCTAGCTAAGAGGAATATACATTTTTGTTTCATTTTCCGTTGCATGGATACATGAATAAAGGAGGACATGTAAAACTCCTAAAAATAAATGAATAAATCAATGCCCATATGAACAAAGATAAATCTGGGCCATGTACACAAGACACTTGTAGGTGTGAATGGGTTTGAGCTATGAGACTAGGTCAACCTTGACCAAATCTACAGTACAGTCTAGATTCAATGTACCTCATGGATGGACAACGCAGTTTTAGATGGAGGCTCCTCATGTGAAAGGAGCTAATTCATTGAAGTGGTTTAGGGTTTGACAAGGCTTCCATTTTATAAAAGGAAGAGGAGAGGAGCAAGAGAGGGTTGTTGATTATGCATATTTCTGAGTATATTGTCTGTTTAGACAAATACCATTCTCTATTGTTTAGCTGAGAATAGTGCTGCTTAGCACTTGAGAGTTCCTATGCAGGAATCCCACCTCTTCCATTGAGGATTTCTTGGAGAATTCTTGTTGATTTCATCCACTATCAGGCATTTGGCCAAGCTCATCTTCCAACTACAGCGCTGATCCTATTTAGGATTGGGTTGTCCTTGCAAGCTGCAGCAAGTGGAGGCTAAATCTGCTCAGATCTAGGCCATTTCAAGCCCTCTTTTCACTGGGAAAGTCTTCTATCCCATGGGCAAGAGAGTTATGAACCTTTGGAGCTGATATTTCATACCTTGGCATCAAGCCAATTCAGTGTTTCAAGCTACAGTGCAGTTTCCCTTCCATGACTGCATTATTTTCAAAGAAGTAATTGCAGGGTGTTTTGATCCCCTTTTTGAGAAGAGATCTCTAGTGTTGGTCTTTGTCTTTCACTTTGGTGATCCATGGATTAGCTTGTTGATCCATGTTTTGTATAGATCTGATATGTTCCTAATGTAAAACATCTTCAAAAATTTCTAAATAATATTGCAGATCTACTACTTTAAACTCATATCTACTCTCTGTATTGCATTATTTGATGAAAACCCCAAGGGGATCTTGTAAAAGAGGCTTTCTAGTGTACAGATCTGAAATGGATCTGATCTTTTGTACATAGATCTGCTATAGATCTGAAGTGTAACATACAACTACTGAAGCTCTTATAAAAATGTTGTTAAGCCATTTTGCAGTCAATACATGTGTTGCAACCCTCTTTTCTGAGGAGTTTCTTCTATTTTGTCTTCTACATTCTATTGTATAATGTAAGGGCATCATTATGGATCTGATTTGCTGTTGTTTATTTAAAATTTGATCCTTATTATTTTCCTACTACTCATGCTCTCAATACTGCGTTATTTCTAAAGCAGTTTGTTGCACATAGCTGCAACCCTTCTCTTTGGGTGTTTTTCAGCTAGACTATGTGGTGGGAGATTTGTTTACCACACTTAGTTTGATTTTTTTTTCTCTCCTTTTGGATCTAGACACTAGATCCACTGATCTAGGGGATCTAGGAGCTGCAAACTCATTTCAGTGCACATATTTTCCAAAATTGCGTTATTTCAGCAGGCCTTGCTGAATATTCCCAGTTGGGGATATTACAGTGGTATCATAGCTTCTTTCTTGGCACAGCCTGTGCTTTTCATTGAAGAGCTGAAACCAAGATGGCTTCAAGAGAATATGAGCCTCTTACTGATAGAGAGAGGAGATATCTGCATAGAGGACAGAAGAAATTTGATTACACTAATGATGTCAGGACAAGGGTAAAGCCCCTAAATCTGGAAGTGATAAAGAAGGAGAAGAGTTTGCAAGAACTCTTTTGGTAGCCATGCAATATCTTGCTAGAGAGATCAAAGAGATGAGAATGGACAGGATAAAGGAATCTCCTAGGATATTTCATCCTGGAGAAAGCTCTGGCATGTCTCACCACTGGAATGATCAACCAGTGAACCAGCCACAAGCTCCACAACGCTCTACTATGCCTACCTTCTTGGCTATGGAGAATGAAGGGCCTCAAGAGCAAGCATCCCTTGAAGACTAATTTGAGGAATATGAGTCTCAGAATCAGAGATTCAAGGACCACTTGATTTTTCAAGATTTTTTTCACCTCAAGGACAAAATAAGACCAAGGCATCAATATAGAGATGGTGGATTCATTCAAAATCATGATCGAAATCACTCTACGAGCAGATTTGTTTTACCCAAGTTTGATGTGTCATCCACCAGTTTTTCCAAAGCATGGGTAGAAAATATGGATATCTACTTTCAGTTGAACAAAGTCCCTGAGATGGAAGCCATCAAGATTGCAGCGCTGCACTTTGAAGGTGAAGCACACAATTGGTGGTTCCATGGGTTGTCTACATTGGGCCATGCCAATGTGACTACCTATTCGAAATTCACTAGAAGACTGGTGGAGAGGTTTGAAAAAAAGGATGCAGAAGCACCTTTCATGAGCCTTGCAAAGTTGAAGTAGTCAAGTAATGCAGAATATTATATCTCTGAGTTTCTAAGATTATCTATTATGGTTCTTGATCTGTCTACATCAAGGATGGTGTACATGTTCATCGATGGCTTGGATGAACCTCTGCATGGGTTGGTTAAATATACCAAGCCCATCACTTTGCATGATGCCATTAAGAGGGCTAGAGACCTCCAATATGCCTTTCCAAAATCAAAGGCAACTTTTCAGAACAAGGCCCCTTACCTTTCTAAAGGGAAGGAAGAGAAAGCTACTCCTTCCAAGGAGAGCTCATTCAAGAAGCCTCTTGATATTGAAGTCTGAAGGGAGCTAAGGAAGAAGAGGCTATGTTTCACTTTCCAAGAGTCATGGGCACCTAGACATAAATGTGTTGCTGGGAAAGCACACTACATAGAAGTCTTCTCAGATTTTGAGGAGGAAGGAGAAGATGATGAACCAAAAGCAGGTCACAGCGCTGACAATGTTGAAGGAGATCCAACACCATTTGGAGATGGAAATGGAATCTTTGCTCCAATAGGAGGAACTCTTGCATCTTTGAGAGGAGTACCTAAGTAATTGACCTTAAGAGTTCAAGGTTCAATCATGAATTAGAGGGTTTCTGTACTGATTGACAGTGGGGCAACCCACAACTTTATTGATGCTCATCTTGTGTAGAGGAGGGAAATACCCACTGATACTTTTGAGGGATTATTTGTTTTTGTCCCAGGAGATAGGAAAATGTAATGCATGCACTATGTCCCATCACTTTCAGTCACTATGGGATCATACACCTTGGTGGATCACTTTTTTGTAGTTGACATACTAGACACCAATATCATTTTGGGTGTTCAATGGTTGATTACCTTGGGGAAAGTCACCACTGATTGGAAGGCTCTGCAAATGGAATGGGTGGACATGAAGAGTAGTTAACCTCAAATTATCCAAGGCATGCATACTTACCCCTCACCTAGCACTTCCACACAAACAACAGAGATGGATTTGCGCAGTGGAAGCAAGGACCTCACAGTCCCTTCTATTATGTTCATGAGGATTCTGCATGGGACATTCTTATCTAGTAGCAAACCACCTGGGAGGCCACTAGATTCATATCTTTTGGGGAAGGCCTCACAAAATGCTGCTCCAAACTTAGATCCAGGATGGATTGGAGAAATGGAAGACCAAGCTATAGCGCTAGGAGGCTTGGGACGGCTCAAGAATAAGGGGGATCTTCTTCCCTTATCACTACCACCCCCTCTCAATTATGGATCTGCGTTGTGGGAAGATAAGAATGGGAGGATAAGCCTTCCAACACACATCTTTGGAATGAGAGATGTAAAAGAGGAGATCAGCAACATGAAAAACACTCCTGTGGATGTATCATCAGCGCTGTCATTGTTGAACAGTATGGATCTGTACTGGAAATCTCATCTTCTTGTAGAGTATTCCAAAGATCTCCACACATGTATGATACTAGATGACATGCAGAAAGAAGAGGGCTACTTGGTCCAAAGGGGAGTCATCTATCATCATGGTAGGGTCTTCTTGTCTAAAGCTTCCAAGCTCAAGCAGAAGATACTACAAGGGGCACACAAAGAGTTCTTTTCCAGCCATATGTAGTCATTGAAGATCTACACCCTAATCATGAAGAGATTTGATTGGGAAGGCTTGAGAGAGGAACTACATCAGCACTTTCAAGAGTGCATGAGCTATGTGGATTTGGGGCAGCCAAGGGACTCTATGCAAGAGTCATTTCATCCATCTCTCCCTTATTTTGGAAGAAGAGGAATTCCCATGCACAACTCCATGTGTATGAGGAACTATGATGGTAAAGAATCTGATCATGTAAAGCAAGTTTCATTTTCTGATTTATCACATTATTTTACCATGTTTTTGTAGGATATGACTCCTAAAGGGAGTGATATATCATGTAGATCTCTTGGCATTTGGTGGGCCAATAAAATTTCTGAACTTGGCCACTCCCTTGTTGTGCAGAGGGAGATTCCTTTTCATGATGGGTGCTTCTCAAAGGCACCAAACATATCTAACATCTTCAGCTATGTTAAGATGACTTATGCAGAAATTGTGTGGTGGGAAGGCCACTTACCACACTTGGTTCTAATGCAGGTAGGAGATGCACTGCGCTGGCATCACATGTGGGAATTTGACCCACCTCCTGAAGCTCAAATTTTTGTTTGTATATATGTAATTTTTCTTGCATACTTGGATGACATAGTTGTGCTATTCATGGGACTGTATGGAGGGAGGATGGAAAGTTTGTATGTACCGCATAGAACGGAACTTCTCTATGCACCTCATGCTACATGTTTTAGAGAAAGAATTGCTCCAACCATGTTTATTTCTATTGAATTTTTCACTCCTTGTGGGATGGACTATGTACATCCTATGATCACTTTGGAGGAACAATTTCTGATGGGTTGGCTTGGTGAACACTTGGCTTATGAGGAGAGATTGATCCTTGATGGTGTCACCAATGGAGGAGGAGAAGTACTGCAACACTCACCCTATCATTTGCATGAGGACAAGCAACATTTTGGAGGTTAGGACTGTGATATTCCTACTTAGCCTAGCTAAGAGGAATATACATTTTTGTTTCATTTTCTATTGCATGGATACATGAATAAAGGATGACATGTAAAACTCCTAAAAATAAATGAATAAATCAAGGCCCATATGAACGAAGATAAATCTGGGCCATGTACACAAAACACTTGCAGGTGTGAATGGGTTTGAGCTATGAGATTGGGTCAACCTTGACCAAATCTAGAGTAGTCTAGATTCAATGTACCTCATGGATGGACAGCGCAGTTTTAGATGGAGGCTCCTCATGTGAAAGGAGCTAATTCATTGAAGTGGTTTATGGTTTGACAAGACTTCCATCTTATAAAAGGAAGAGGAGAGGAGCAAGAGAGGGTCATTTATTATGCATATTTCTGAGTATATTTTCTATTTAGACAAATACCATTCTCTGTTGTTTAGCTAAGAATAGTGTTGCTTAACACTTGGGAGTTCCTATGCAGGAATCCCACCTCTTCCATTGAGGATTTCTTGGAGGATTCTTGCTTATTTAATCCACTATCAGGCATTTGGCCAAGCTCATCTTCCAACTACAGTATTGATCCTGTTTAGGATTGGGTTGTCCTTTCAAGCTGCAGCAAGTGGAGGCTAGATCTGTTCAGATCTAGACCATTTCAGGCCCTCTTTTCACTGGGAAAGTCTTCTATCCCATGGGCAAGAGAGTTCTGAACCTTTGGAGATGATATTTCATATCTTGGCATTAGGCCAACTCAGTGTTTCAAGCTACAATGCAGTTTCCCTTCCAGGACTGTGTTATTTTCAAAGAAGGAATTGCAGGGTGTTTTGATCCCCTTTTTTAGAAGAGATCTCTGGTGTTGGGCTTTACATTTCACTTTGGTGATCCATGGATTAGCTTGCCAATCCATGTTATGTATATATCTGATCTATTCCTAATGTAAAACATCTTCATAAATTTCTAAATAATATTGCAGATCTACTACTTTAAACTCAGATCTACTCTCTGTATTGCATGATTTGATCAAAACCCCAAGGGGATCTTGTAAAAGAGCCTTTCTAGTGTACAGAAATTAAATGGATCTAATATTTTGTACATAGATCTACTCTAGATCTGAAGTGTAACATACAGCTGTTGCAGCTCTTATAAAAACGTTGTTAAGCCATTTTTCAATCAATACATGTGTTGCAGCCCTCTTTTCTGAGGAGTTTATTCTATTTTGTCTTCTACATTCTGTTGTATAATGTAAGGGCATCATTATGGATCTTATTTGCTGTTGTTTATTTAAAATTTGATCCTTATTATTGGCCTCCTATTCATGCTCTCGAGACTGCGTTATTTTTGAAGCAGTTTGTTGCACATAGCTGCAGCCCTTCTCTTTGGGTGTTTTTCAGCTAGACTAGGTGGTGGGAGATATGTTTACCACACCTAGTTTGATTTGTTTTTTCTCTCCTTTTGGATATAGACACTAGATCCAATTATCTAAGGGATCCTGAAGCTGTAAACTCATTTCAGTGCACAGATTTTCCAGAAGTGCGTTATTTCAGTAGGCCTTGCTGAATATTCCCAGTTGGGGATATTACACACCACATGAATCATGAACACTTGGTCTTGTATTACTCTTCAAATAGTCACTTGAAATTCAGTGAACAACATTACAGAATGGGATTTTTCCTCATTTCAGATTCCCCCCCTCCCCAATACTTCAAATAATAAAGTATATATGCTATTCCTACTGACTGATTGCAATCAATGTCGTAACTAACAGTTACTTTCCTTGCCTGCATAAAAGAGAAGGACTAATATCATTTGACAGGTGAAAATAAAGTAGTTGGATTTATTAAGGACATCTAAACATCTAGCACTATTTTGATTCCCTTTAAACGCTCAATTTGATCGGAGCTCCCCATCTTCTTTCTAAAAATAGAGAAATTGCTATAAAAATAATGATACATGTATAACTAATCATCAGTATTCAAGGAAGTGATTGCAACAGGGGTGACATGGGTAAATATTCCTCCTGCTTCTCAGGATGTTGTTATTAACAATATCTTCTTTTCCATTCTATAGATGGATAGCCTATAGGAATAATGATTTGCATTCAGTGATTGATCTTCGTTAACTTCAAGTGAACACTTGCACCCATGTCCTTCTAGTCGGGCGTAGTCTCCTTTAACGGCTAACAATCTTGGCCTAGAGCATTTGACAATGGCGAGCTCAGGGTTTGAACAGTTGTTCAACTCTGTGTTTTTATTTTTTTTGGTCATGGAGAGTTATCCCATATGAATGTATTCCTGTCACAGTCATTCAACATGTGGACACAAAACAACTGAAGTGGAGGTCAATTTTTTTCAACCCCGAAGTCAAAATTCACTTACCGTTGAGTTTGGCATGCAAAACCCGAAACCAGATTTCGGAGGGTCCAGGAGGTGGTAAGTTGTTTCGGACAAGGGGTGGAGGATTTGAACTCCTCTGGATATGACATGTAGGTGTATGGTTGGATACTGAAACCATTTATTTCGGACCCCCCCAACCCCCCCCCCTGATGTTAAAGTTTGGAGGCTGAGGGGGGGCCGAAAAGTTATGTTGATCATCGGATGGGAACGGGATATGGTAGATGTCGAGAAAGGTGAGTGGAGTTTAATGTGAAGGGGATGTATGATGGGTGGTGGGGTCGAAGTTGAAATGGATGGTGGCAAGAGATCAACGGGGTGTGAGTCGTCGGATGCTGGGGTATGACGTGTTTGTCAAGTAGCGGAAAGAACCAATCGGTAATCAGACAATATCGCATATCACAAATTTTATAGCTTACCTTGACAATAAACTTATAAATCATCGAATGTGATATGCAATGACGATATCGCATCGCAACATCGCAACCCAAAGCTCATCGAAAATCAAAGTTTCGCAAATTTAAGTCTTCGTCGTTAAATGTTAAATCATATCACATGCGATGTGCGATGGGCGGTGGGAAAGGGTGATGTGGCAAGGAAGGGGTCCCACCGATATCGCATCGGGAGTTAGAAATTGCAAGCGACAATGTGAAAAGGTAATTAAAAGTGCAAATTTGTGATGCAATGAAGAGGTAAAGGGTCAATGGGATAAAGGCTTGTTGCGGTAAGGTAAGGTTAATCGTGTTTGAGGTATAGCTACGGTAGAAACTCTTTGATAATGCAATTACATTGAGCATCTCTATCTTGTAATGGGGTTTCCAAAACCTTGGAATAACCATTCTTTGACATTTTTGATAGCAACTTCGTTATTGGAAATAAATGACAACTATGGAGCATTATTGACAATATGAAATATCTGAAAAGAATAATCAGTCACCTCGTGATACTATGGAATATAGGGTACTAATAAAGGCTCCAGCTAGGGATGGCAACTCCGGAGGAGGTGGCAAGAACACCATAGATCAGTGGCCTGATCCATTGGGTTGATCCCAAATATGCAACCTAGTCTGTTACAAAACCTTTGTGGCTGAAAATATTTTGATCATTTGTTCTAAACCTTCGACGAGAATCTGTCATTTCAAACTTCTTTTTGAGGCTAGAATTCACATGGTTTATATGGTTTGGATCACTACCAGTAAGGATAAGATCATCAACATAAAGAACAAGGATGGTGATGGAATTACCCAATTTCTTGGTGTAGACAGTGTTGTCAGAATGACACCTAGAAAAGCCATTATCTAAGAGAAATCTATCCATTTTGGCATACCAAGCCCGAGGAGCTTGTTTGAGACCATAGAGAGACTTCCTAAGGTGACAAACAAGGCTGGAGTATTTTTGGATAAAGCCAGGGGGTTGTTCCATGTAGATTTCTTCATGCAAATATCCATGTAAGAAGGCGGATTTAACATCCATCTAATGGACTTCCCATTTAAAGGAGGCAGCAAGGGAAAGAACAAGGCAGATAGAATTCATTTTGGCAACAAGGTAGAAGGTTTAAGTATGGTCAATTCCTTCAACTTGTGAAAATCCTTTAGCAACAAGACGAGCTTTATGTGTATCCACTTTTCCATCTGGTCCAAACTTGGTTTTGTAAACCCATCTGCATCTGACAATTTTTCTTCCTTTTGGAAGAGGAACAAGATCCCAAGTATTGTTTGCCAATAAGGAATGATCTCTTCATTCATAGCTTCATCCCAATCTGGATGACCGGAGGCTTCTTCAAAGGTTTATGGATCAATTTTTTTTGGAACTTGAGCCAATAAGGAAGAAGCTCTTTTGAACTGAGAACGTGTATGTCATCAATCGGCAGGATCACCTACAAGAAAACCTACTGCATCCCGAGTAGAGCGGACCCATCTTGGAAGTGATGGAGTATAAGGAACAATTTCACGAGCTGGAGGAGGATTTTCATCCTCATTTTCATCATCTAAACTAGCAGGAAAGCTATTAAAAATAGAAGAGAGAGAGAGAGAGGTGGCACATATGCCAAATCGGGCTCACAGGCCGATATATTTTCATCAAAATTTACATCTCTTCTAATGATTATATTTTGGGATTTTGGTTGAAGAAGTCTATATCCTTTGACATCTTCAGAATATCCAACAAAAATACATTTTTCACTCTTAGGTTCTAAGGCTTTATGTTTCGCATCTGGAAAATGGGCCCAAGCATCACTTCCAAAAACACGAAAGTGACTTACATCTGGTTTGATTGAGCTCCAAGCTTATTCAAGAGTTATATTCTTTAAAACCTTAGTAGGAGTGTGATTTACTATGTAATTTGCATATTTAATGGCTTCTGCCCAGAAATTGAGACCAAGTCCTTTAGATTGAAGTATACAATTAGCCATTTCTTTTTAGGTGTGATTCTTCCTTTCAGCTACACCATTTTGTTGTGGAGTATATGGAACAGTATGTTGCAATTGAATGCCATGCTCAGTGCAGAAGTTGATAAATTTTTTGTTAACATATTCTCTACCATTTTCTGATCTTAACTTAAGAATTTGATGTCCAGATTGTTTCTCAACAAAGGCCTTAAAGGCCAAGAACATGTTAGAAACTTCACTCTTGAGTTTTAAGAAATATACCCCAGTGCGTCTGGAAAAATAATCAATGAAAGTTAAGAAGTACTTGCAACCAGAGAAAGAAACAATAGGAAGTGGACCACATAAATCATTGTGCACAAGTTGCAAAGGGGTTGAAGCATGCCAAGAGGCACGTTTGTCAAAACTATCCCGATGATGTTTCCCGAGTACACATCTGGAGCAAACACCATCCCGGCAGGATACCATAGGAAGGCCCATCACCATATTTTCCTTACATAAATTTTTAAAAGAGCGATAGTTTAAGTGACCAAATCGCTCATGCCAAAGTTTGCTCACATCATCATTATGAGAAACAAAAACAAAGGGAAGAGATGATGACCCAAAGTTGTCAAACTTATACAACCTTGTGGAATCATCAGCAATGCCAGTAGCTAAAATATGTTTAGGATATTTGAGGTCCTTGATTACAACATCATGAGGTGAGAATTCTACTATTTTCCCTTCACCTGAATGAGTTATATGATAAACAGATAGAAGGTTGCATGACAAGGTAGGAACACATAGTACATCATTAAACTGACCATTATCTAGATGAATGGTTCCAGATCCTACAACACTAAGAGATCTATCATCACCAACATAAATATGTTTGGTGTTATAATCATTTAAAGAAGAAAACATGGATTTACTTTTAGCCATGTGGTAAGAAGCTCCAGAATCAATGAGCCACTCATGAGAAGGAGAAGAAGAAGATACATTTAATGCATAACCAGATCTTGATGATTGACAACCACAAGCAGAAAGTGCCATGCTTGAAGATGAAGGTGAAGAGTGCTCCAAATTGATGTTGTGCTTCTTCATTTCTGCTTCTAAGGCTTCCATCTTCTTAAAACATTTGGACTCTATATGGCCATCCCGATTGCAAAAGTTGCAATGTCTATCTGTCTTCTTCCCTTTGTTTTGATTTGCGTTATTATTTTGGTGATTTGATTTTTCAGTTTACGGTTGAAATTTCTTAGGGCCCTTGTTTGGTTTAGGACCATATTTTTTAGGATACTGATTCTTGGGATTCTTTTGATAGGGTTGTTGTTGGGCTGCTAAGGCTTTCTTAGAAGCGTTTTCAATAGTGATAATACCAAGGTGTAAAAAATTTTCTTGTTCTCTTATCAAATAATCACAAAAGGCATCAAAAGATGGATTTTTGTAGGTGGTTCTTGAAGAAATTATTGGTGTCCAAAGTAAGCAACTCATTTTCAAGCTGGTGGGCCCGGATTTGATTTTGAATGCCAAAAACAGTTTGTAGCTTTTCCAAGGCCTCATCAGGGGTGTCAATGTCAAGGATATGAAATTGAAGATCTTGAGCAATGGACATTCCTATCAACCCTCGTGCTTGAACTTGTTTATTTTCCCATTTAGCAACTTTATCATCATCGAAAGGTTTAGTTTCTTGTCCTGTGGCTATTCTATAAATCCCTTTACTTCTAAGTATATCTACCATGTGAGGTACTCATTGGAAATAATTGGTGTTGTTAAGAATAACTAGGCATGCACTTTCCATTTTTTTTTAAACTGAAGCTGAGAAAAGCTGAAACTAACTGCTTCAATGGAAAGATCTCGAAAAATTAGGCCATTTCAAAAAAAAATAGCTCGAAAAACGACTTCCGGATGAAGAAGTTATGCCTTTTGAAAAAATTGAGTTGTAGATGTCAAATAGTTACGGGAGCAGGATGAAGTGCGGCTTTTTAAAAAAAAAATCCGCCCCTTTGAACAAAAAAATTTTTACAAAAGAAGCTTGAGAAGGAGACTTGAATCCAAGATCTCTATTCTCATAAACTAACCCCTCACCAAGTGAGATAGCAAAAGGATCATGTTATTTTAGAAAGGAGGAAGGGGGGATTATTATTATTATTATTATTATTATTATTATTATTATTATTATTATTATTATTATTATTATTATTATTATTATTATTATTATTATTATTATTATTATTATTATTATTATTATTATTATTATTATTATTATTAGGCTTTGGTGTGCGTGCCTTTTCCTGCACAAAAAAAACACAAAAAATGGGCAAAAAATGAGATGCAAAGCCTTACGGAAGAATGTTAGATTCTCGGTTAACCTTACCAGAAACTATCACTTTTTTCACTATTTCTGATTTCCCAAGATCACACAAAGACGCGGGGAAAGAGCATACATAGCAGAAAAATCCCTTTTCCTGTTTCTAATTTTCCGAGATCGCATGGAGTGCACAACAAAGAGCATGCACAGAGAAGAGGGTATAGATCCGGAAAATAAATAAAACCTTAATACAGAAAAATAAAAATAAATAAATAAATAAAATAAAATAAACATAAAAATAAAGAAGAGAGAGCAGAACTATTAACAAATATAACTGCAAAATAGATGCTTTATGCCTCCAGATCTAAACTGACATAACTTGGGCAACCAGAAACCTTTTCGCATGAAACGAAAGGCATTCCTCACTATAACAGATGCTCTGGACACAATCGAGCAGTTATCCAAGCCCAAAAATGTTCAAAAATAGTAGATCTAAAAAACTTCATTCGCATGCAGTCAAACCACCTTCGGATTTTGATCAACAGCAGACGCGGCCCTCAAAATAGTTCTAATACCATGTAGGAATTTACAGGGTAAGTTCCGTAGATCAAGAACCAAAGGTCACTGCTCACAAAAAAATCACAAATTAGTACACCAGTATAATCACGTGGTTAAAACCCTCAAAGACGGAAACAGTCCACGCCCTGAGCCAACGCGGCCACTTCAGGGAATTTATTAATATAAAAAGAAAATTTACATATGTTTCTCTCATAAATGGTTGCTGGAAAAATGACCCTCCATGCTCTTTAAATAGAGATCATGGACCAATTAGGTGTTAAGCCACAGATCAAGTGTCGTTAATACCGAGGTGAGAGATAACCGTCAAATCACTACAAATTGTGACCATCAGATTATATAGGCTCTAATACCTCCTTCCTTCTCCTATTGTGTCACTTTTGTAAATCCTTCAATCCTATCCCAATTTTTCCTTAAGGGGGGATGTTAGGATATTTCGACACATAGGAAATAGGCTCCTTTTGTGTCACCTTTGTAAATCCTTCAATCCTATCCCAAGTTGTTCTTAAGGGGGGATGTAAGGATATTTCGACACATAGGAAATAGTTAATAATAACTTAGTCTAGTGTAGAGTTAGGTAAAGTGTGTTTCTTTACCATGTACATTTCTCACTTATAATCTGACAATCACGATTTGTAGTGATCCAACGGTTATCTCTCACCTCGGTATTAATGGCACTTGATCCGTGTCTTAGCACTTGATTGGTCCATGATCTCTATTTAAATAGCATGGAGGGTCATTTGTCCGGCAACCGTTTATGAGAGAAACATATGTAACTTTTCTTTTTATATTAGTAAATTCCCTGAAGTGGCCGCGTTGGCTCAGGGCGTGGATTGTTTCCCTCTTTGAGGGTTATAACCACGTGATTATATTCGTGTACTAATTTGTGATATGTTTGTGAGCGGTGACCTTTGGTTCTTGATCTATGGAACTTACCCTGTAAATTCCTACACAATGGGATAAAGGCTTATTGCGGTAAGGTAAGGTTAATCGTGTTTGAGGTATAGCTGCGGTAGAAACTCTTCGATAATGCAATTCCATAGAGCATCTCTATCTTGTAATGGGGTTTCCAAAACCTTGGAATAACCATTCTTTGACCTTTTTGACAGCAGCTTCGTTATTGGAAATAAATGACAACTATGGAGCATTATTGACAATATGAAAGATCTGAAAAAAATAATCAGTCACCTTGTGATACTATGGATTATAGGGTACTAATAGAGGCTCTAGTTGGGGATGGAAGCTCCGGAGGAGGTGGCAAGAACACCATAGATCAGTGGCCTGATCCATTGGGTTGATCCCAAATATGCAACCTAGTCTGTTACAAAACCTTTGCGACTAAAAATATTTTGATCATTTGTTCTAAACCTCCGACGAGAATCTGATCTATGTACTGCAATCTGAAATGAAACTACAGCTGAACTTATACACTGTAAACCATCAAACTCAAATCATTGCTGCACCCAACTGAATTCTTAAATATGAATTGTGCTGAAAGTGAAAACTAAAATAGATCTTAAAATAAAACTGAAAATATGCTCAAAGTGTTGAGCAACACTCCTACCTACATGTAGTCTGATCAAAAATTTTCCCATCAAATAATAATCATACTTTGAACTTAACCAATCAATCAAATGAGTGCTTAACTAAAACTGATCTTTCATTTCCCTAGGTAAAAAAATGGGCTCAAAACACGGCAACTTAACTCTCCAACTGAATTCAATAGGTCCATTAATAAACCCCATAGACTCTTCCTTCACGGATGGCTGTAAAAAACTATTCAAAGGATCTAGGTAAACATGTGACACAAGATCCCTCAGATGATTGGTGATATAAAAACATACCTTATTCCACGCATCTCCTTTGCTTCTGTGCTGGCACTAACTATCTTCATATGGAAAGGAGGACACTTATTTTTCTTCTCTTCCCATGATAATCATATTTTCTGTGTGCTCTTCATCATTCCCTTTATCATTCAGAAATTTTCAAGGAAGTTGCAAACTCCCAATCGTCTCGGGAAAAGGGTCATTAGCTAAAATATCAATATGTTTTGCAACTTTTTCAACGTCCCAAGAAGAAAATAATGGGGAACCTTTGTGGTATTTTACAACATCTGTAAATTCAGAAAGAGGATGGGAGAGGTATTCAATCAGCAAACCTTCTCGGTTTTCATTAGGCAAACTTGATTGGCAATCAATCTCTAAATAAAACAATGCTAGTTGAAGATGCTCTTATGAATCACGGCCATCAAACTTTGTTGCTCCTACTTCTAGATTACTATACTATTGAAGGTTTTCACTGTTGTCCACTGCTAAATGCAGTTCAGGGAGCTGAAGTTATTCTTTAACCATCTGCTAATCAGATTGTCCTTGTGTTGCTAGGGATATTTCCTATGATGAAACTTCACAAACTTCTGGACAACATATCTCATTCCTTTTTTCATGATGAGAAGACATTTCAAACAAAACTTCCACTTTCTGAAATAGTCTTTCTTCTAAAACTTATAATATCTCATCATTCATAAATTGATCATCATCATAGTAATCCTCTAGATATTCAATAAAACTTTGAAATTTATCACAACAATCTTGAACTAGTGAAAAAGAGGGATAATATTCTTTATACTTGTCACAAAACACAGCATGAAAACACTTTAGAGAACTTATACTTGCAGCTATTAGACTTTCATACAAAATCCTAGATTTATCTTCTAAACTGGCCACAAACATTTTCATAAGACAGTCCTCTGGAAATTGGATTTTAAATCTTCAGACATGCATATGAAATATTAACAAATGTATAGTAGCATCATCTCCTTTCTTATCTCTAAACACCAGAAGATATTTTAATCAATCAATGTTTGGCATGGAATTTGGAAAACCTGGGATCTTAGATCTATCCAAAGGAGCATACCTGTGTTGTAGTCTTGAATTCATCTTGTCAATCAAATAGAGAATTTAAAAAAACAATTGGATTCTTCTACCAGTGGAGCCTTTATGTCAACTAAAAACTGTGGAGTTTTCAGGTGGATGATTTCAACCTTCTTGTGTATGGTTGTTCGTCCACCATCATCAACCAAATCTGAACTTGATAATTGTTACTGAGGAACACAAAACTCCGTAATTTTTAGGATGCAGTAAAACTACAGAGGAAACATCAAAACCGCTTTGGGCCTAGGATCTAGCCCTCCTAGACCCAGAGAGGGATCTCTCTGTTAGATATAGATTTGTTTATAGGGGAATTTTAGGCTAACTATTAGATGCAAAGTTGGATTTTGAATTGGTTTGGTGGGAAGAGAAAGGGAAATCCATTGGGCAATGGAGTCAAAGAGGCTTGGGTGATTAAATTCAGAAATATCAAGCATGAGTGAAACAAGGCAAGATAGGTGCACTACCATGGATCTTTCAGATTTTTAAATGGATTATGAAAAGAAGAAATGAAAGGCAAGGTAGAGACTGAGGAGCAGTTAATAATTCCTCAATCTATCCTTGGATGTAAAGATCAGCAGAAAATAAGAATTCCTCGATTTAGCATCAGTAAAGAACATAGAATATTGTAAACATAGCCAGAATAGGGTGGTCTAGATAACAAATCCTATTCATCATAGTTTTTGTTTTACAATTAGAGTGCAAAAACACGGAGAAAGAGAAACAATGAAAAAACACATAAATACGGGAGAATACTTCACCATTTTAGACACCACATGAATCCTGAACAATTGGTCTATATTACTCTTCAAACAGTCACTTGAAATTCAGTGAACAACATTACAGAATGGGACCATTCCTCATTGCAGATTACCCCCCCCCCAAAAAAAAAATACTTCGAACAATGAATTATATATGCTAATCCTACTAACTAATTACAATCAATGCCGTAACTAACAGTTACTTTCTTTGCCTACATAACAGATAAGGACTAACATCATTTGACAGGTGCAAATAAAGAAGTTGGAGTTATTAAGGAAATCTGGACATATGCCATTGTTTTGATTCCCTTTAAACGCTCAATTTGATCGAAGCTCCCATCTTCTTTCTAAAAATAGAGAAATTGTTATAAAACTAATGATACATGTATAACTAATCATCAGTCTTCAAGGAAGTGATTGCAACAGGGGTGACATGGGTAAAACTTCCTCCTGCTTCTCAGGATGTTGTTATTAAAAAGATCTTCTTTGCCATTCGAGAGATGGACAGTCTATAGGAAATGATTTTCATTTAGTGATTTATCTTCGTTAACATCAAGTGAACACCTGCACCCATGTCCTTCTAACTAGGCACAACCTCCTTTAACTGCTAACAATATTGGCCTGGAGTGTTTCAATAGTGGCGAGCTCGGGGTCTGAACAATTGTTCAACTCTGTGTTTTTATTTTTTTTGGTCATGGAGATTTATCCCATCTGAATGTACTCTTGCCGCAATCCCTATTCCATCATTCAACCTGTGGACGTGAAAAAAATGAAGCGCAGATCAATTCGTTTCAACCCAGAAGTACAAATTTGCTTACCGTTGAGTTTGGCATGCAAAACCCAAAACTAGATTTCGAAGGGTCCAGTAGGCGGTAAGTTGTTTCGAACAGAGAGTACAAACTCCTTTGGAGATGACACCTAGGTGTATGGGTGGAGACCGAAACCATTTATTCCCCCACCCCCCCCCACCGCTGTTAAAATTCAGAGGCTGAGGGGGGGCCGAAAAGTTATGTTGATCGTCGGATGGGAGCGAGGTACAGTGGATGTCGGGAACAGTGAGTAGATTTTAACGTGAAGGGGATGTATGATGGGTGGTGGGGTCGGAGGTGAAATGGACAGTGGCAAGAGATCAACGGGGTGTGATTCATCAGATGTTGGGGTATGACGTGTTCGTCATGTATCAGAAAGTTCCAATCGGCAATTATACAATACCGCAGATCGCAGATTTTATAGCTTACCTTGACAATAAACTTATATATCATCGATTGCGATATGTGCTGATGATATCGCATCGCAACATCGCAACCCAAAGCTCATCGCAAATCGGCATTTCAAAAATTTAAGTCTATGTCGTTAACTGTTAAAACATATCACATGCTATGTGCGATGGGCGGTGACAAAGGGTGTCATGGCAAGGAAGGGATCCCACCGATATCGCATCAAGAGTTAGACACGACAAACGAGAATGTGAAAAGGTAAGTAAAAGTGTGAATTTGTGATGTGATGAAGAGGTAAAGGGTCAATGGGATAAAGGTTTGTTGTGGTAAGGTAAGGTTAATCGTGTTTGAGGTATAGTTGTGGTAGAAACTCTTCAGTAATGAAATTCCATTGAACATATTTATCTTGTAATGGGGTTTCCAAAACCTTGGAATAACCATTCTTTGACCTTTTTGATAGAAGCTTCATTATTTGAATAAATGACAACCATGGAGCATTATTGACAATATGAAATATCTAAAAAGAATAATCAGTCACCTCGTGATACTATGGATTATAGGGTACTAACACGCCACATCACCCAATCTCTCTAAAAATGATCCTGGTCCTGACAACGGAACCATTTGTTGGCTTGAGGGGTCCTGACCAAGGTTCAGAGTTAGCATAACCAACAAAACCCTCTTACTACTGGCCCTTTCGGTAGTGACCTACTTGTGCAGGTCAAAGTCTTACCCAAAGCAGTATGGGGGGGTGTTGGAACCAAGTTTTTACACCCTAAGAGAGAATTAAATGATGTGGGTGTCTTCAGATCTATAATAATAGCGACATTTCCTTCACACCAAAAACTCTACCCAGAAACAGATCCAGGTCAAGTTACGCAGTCTACCATGCGCGCGCGTTGGTAATAACTTCCCAATCTTTTAACAGTCTTAATAAAGTGCTTAATGCAATATATTTATACATCAAACATTCATATTAAGTAGTAAAACATGTACGCAACCTATCCAATCATAGATAACATAAATTGCAAGAGAACCAATCACAGAAACATATCATAAATGCATTTAGTACTCATAATTATCACAAAACACTTCGTTATTCATCAATAGTCATAAACCCTTTACAATTCTTTAGATTCACCTACGTACACAGCCAGCGAGGTCCACACACAGCCAAAATAAGGTCTTCGCGCACACACCCAACAGGAGCCTTTCAGACACAAACACTTACAGATTCGCTTCAACATTCAAAACATCATAATCTATCAAAACTTAGTTCCAAACTTATTTATCTAACTTGATCTATACTCCTATCTATATCTTAGCATGTGCTCATCCTAAGGTCCGCAAACTGAGGTTTACGACTCCTAGTTTTACCCTTTAGCCCATTACAACTCATGAAGGGGCTTTGACCCACCCCAAAGCCCCTTGACCTGTGCATTGCTTAGCGTGCATGACTCAAACTAAAAAAAATACTTATTAATTAGCAAAAAATGCGGTCCTAAGGTACCATGCTCCAATAGTCCCCTAACGCAATATTGTGACTCATCCCGAGTCATAAAGGTGAGGAATATTCATCTTTATCTTCAATTCCTCAATGGCAGAAATGAATGGTGCGAGGAAGCCCACTCTCTAATCGGCTGCACTTTGTGATGTATCGACAAAATTTTGAGAGATCAGCCCCTCTGCAGCAAGATTGATGCTCTGGTATGTCTGGTCCATGTTCTTCATGGAAACATCCAGATCTTGTGACACTTTCATCGCTTCATCTTCCCATGGATTCATATGATCTGTCAAAATGTGCTTCTTTCTTTTCATTTCCTCGACCTCATCGCACAATATCTAACTTGTCTTCAACTCGGCCATCCTTTGAGCAGGTACAAATGTAGGCACTGCCTCCTGAAGGTCGTCAAACGCCTAATCCTTAGCACGCAGTTCCTGTGAAATCTTTCGGACAAGGAGATCTGTCTACATGGATGTCCACGGGCCCATTCTTGGGTCATATATTCATTTGGTAGGCACAGGGTTTTCCCTATACATCTTTATTCGGCTTCCATTGATGTACCCGAGAAGACTCTCGCCGCGCACCACACCTCCATTAGTGATCTCTTTCACCATGTATGGCCCTAGCCAATGCTTCTTGAACTTCCATGAGTGGCATGCAAACTGACTGTCATATAAAAAAACAAAATCTCCTTCTTTGAATGCCATCTATCGAATGTGTCTACCATGTCAAGCCTTTTCATTCACCTTCTGTACTTGCTGATGGAAGTTGAAAACAAACCGGTCCTCTTCTAAGGCAACCAAATGTTCCTCCATGATGTCTATCTCATTCATATTAGTGAATGTTGTGATGCACAAACTCGGGACAATATATTCCATTTGCATGATTTCTTCTTTCCCATAATCCATCCTAAAAGGTGTTTTCCCAGTCAACTTCTTACATCTGATCCTATAATCCCATAACGCAGAAGGGATGCCCATGTCCCAATCATTCTGATTTTCATTACAGATTTTTGTGGTTGCATTCTCCAAGATTTTGTTGAAAGCTTCCACTGCACCATTTTCTTGAGGGTGATAAGGAGTAATCTTTTGGTGATGTATCTAAAATTACTCTATCAGAGCTTCAATGGTTTTGTTAATAAAGTGTGTACCCCTATCACTCATCAATATTTTTGGACACCCAAATCTAGTCAGGATATTTTCAAAAATAAAGTGTGCAGTAGTATCTACAGTACAATCCTTGACTAGCTTAGATTCTGCCCATTTGGTTACATAATCTATGGCAGTGATGATGTAGCGCATGCCAGTCTTATTCCCTAGAGGATTGATAGGTCCAACAAAATATATAGCCCATTTATCAAAATCCTGCACGGCCATCTGTGGCTGCAGTGGAATTTCATCTCTGCATGATGGCTTCCCCATCCTTTGGCATGCATCACAAGCTTGAAAATATGCATGTGTGTCGTTGTGCAGTGTGGGCCGCCATAACCCAGCATGCAGCACCTTTTGCATAGTGGCCTTCCCTGGATAGTTCCCTCCTACCACTCCTCCATGAGGTTCATCCAATATTTCTTGTCTTTATTGTTATAAAACATACCTTCTTAGCACTTAATCTACTCCCAAATTGTACAGTTGGCTAGAAATTAGTGTAAAATCAGTTGCACATGAAACCAGCTCCTTCTTTTTTTGTACTGAGTATTCAGCAGGCGCACTTCCAGTAGTAAGAAAGTGAATGATATCTGCAAAGTTCTCATCAACCACCTTAATAGAAAATAGTTGTGCATCAAGTAGTCCCCCCTCCAAACTGGTTGGTTCTTCCTCATTCTCAATGTGTGATAGGTGATCAAATCCAACATTCAATCCACTAGGCTTCACAATGATTTCAAAGTCATATTCCTGAAATAGAAACAACCATCTACAAATATTCCCCCCCAATGGAACCTTTTGTTGGCTTGAGGTGTCTTGACCTAGGTTCAGAGTTAAGCTTAACCAACAAAACCCTCTTACTACTGGCCCTTTCAGCAATGACCTACTTGCGCAGGTCAAAGTTTCACCCAAAGCAGTATGGAGGGGTGCTGGAACTAGGTTTCCACACCCTGAGAGAGAGTTAAATGATGTGGGTGTCTTCAGATATATAATAATAGTGGCTTGTCCTTCGCACCAAAAACAGATCCAGGTCGAGTTACGTAGGCTATTGTGCATGCGCTGTAGTAGTAGCTTCGCAATCTCTTAACAGTATTAATAAATTTCTTACAGTAATAGATCTATGCATCTAAAATTCATATTAAGTAGTAAAACAGGTATGCAACTGATCCAATCACATATAACATAAATTGTAAGAAAACCGATCACATATGCATTTAGTACTCATAATTATCACAAAACACTTATTTATTCATCAATAGTCGTAAACCCTTTACAATTCTTCAGATTCACCCGCGCACACAGCCAGCGGGGTCTGCACAGAGCTGGACTAAGGTCTCTGTGGATATAGCCAGCAGGAGCCTTTCAGACACAAACACTTACATATTCGCTTCAACGTTCAGAACATCATAATCTATAAAAATTTACTTATCTGACTCAATCTAGACTCCTATTTATATCTTAGCCTGCGCTCATCCTAAGGTTCGCAAAATGTGGTTTTCGACTCCTAGTTTTACCCTTTAGCTCATTACAACTCATTAAGGGGCATTGACCCACCCCAAAACCCCTTGACCTATGCATTTCTTAGCTCGCATGACTCAAACTACAAAAATTACTTATTAATTACCCAAAAATGTAGTCCTAACAGACCCTGCTCCAATAGATTTGATGAAGTTTTAAATACTATAAGAGGTCCTTATGAAGAACTAAAAGAGTGATTATTAGTCCAAAATGTCTTGAGATCTCTCCCTGAGATATTTAATCCTAAATTTTCGACCATTAAGGAGATGACAAACCTCAATTATCTCACATTATATCAACTACTTGGCACTCTTACTTCCAATGAGATGAGGGTTTCTAATGGCAAGCCTACAGCAAGAGATTCAACCTTCAAAGTAGACAAGAAGCCCAAGAAACAATATAATGACTCATTTTGTGATTTAGATGAAGAGGAGACCAATTTAGTTAGGAAGCTCAAGAGAGGCTTGGGAAAGTACAAAGGTAAGCTACCTTTTAAGTGCTTTAACCATGTAAAAGTAGGTCATTATGCATTTATGTTCCTGAATAAGAAGAAGAACGAGCATGAACCTAATAATAAGTATAGAAAGGTTCAAAAAGAGAATAAGTCTCAGAATAAAAGTTTCTACATCCAAGACTCTAGATCGTCTGCGAGTGAAGACGGTCAATCATCAGATGAGGACAAAGCTCATGAAATCTCAAAATAATTTATTCTCATGGAAATAGACAATATAGAAATAGACTTGTTGAGTCTAATGGAGAATAGGTCGAAGTTCACCTTAGGGTGAATTGATCATTGTTATTGAAGAGATATAAAGGCTGAGAAATAAAAATAAAGCACAAAAGGAATTGATGGTTAAGGATAAAGTTGAAGCTATTGAACCTCTACTCCTACAAATTGAAGAAGGTAAGAAGATCCAAGAATCTATAAATCAACAACTCAATGAGAAAAGTCAAGCATGTGAAAGGCTTGAAGAAGATATTGTTTCCCTGAGAAAATAACTTGATAAAACCTAGTTTAGCTTGAATGAAAAAAGCAACAAAGGGATTGATTGTTTGAATGAGATCCTTGATGCACTGTTATGAAACTAGCTCCAAAAAAGAATAAAAGAGAGATCAACGCCTTAGAAATAAGCCACTTCGAAGGGGCAACAACCTTTACATTACATAAATGAACAATTATTGGATGATTCAAATGAAAATCCTCCTTTCTATATATAGGAGTCCATGGGGTCACAATATAATCCTAGCTGACCTAACAATAATAATGTAAGGGCACAACAATAACAATAGTGGCTTTTATGGGGAACAACAATAACAATATGGGGGCTACAGGGGTACAAAAATAACAATAAGGGGTCTACACTAACAAAAATAAGGACCTACACTAGTAATATAGGGGCCTAACATGTTCCTCTCCTTCAAAAAAGTGTTGTCCTCAATGCTTGAGTAGCTCTAGATCCTTCTATATAAAATTCTCATCCTCCCATGTGGAATATTCAATGGGTAAGTTCTTCCACTTGATGAGATACTCTAAAATTGATCGATTTCGTAGCTATCGAGTTCTTGTTTTCATGATTGCTTCAGGTTCCAATGTGATTTTTCCTTCCTCATCAAGTTCTGGAAATATTGTTTGAACTGAAATTCTGTCACCTTAAACCCTCTTTAAGCATGAAACATGGAAAACTAGGTGCACTCGAGAAGAAGCAAGAAGCTCCAATTTGTATGCCATAGTACCAATCTTTTGCAACACCTTGTAAGCACCATAGTACTTTGGTGATAATTTATTATCCTTCTTATCTTGCTTGAGGGAAATTTATTTCTATGGTTGTAGCCGTAAAAATACCTAGTGTCCTACATCAAAACTTCTCTCAATGTGATGTTGATTTGCCTGTTGTTTCATTTGATTTTGTGCCAAATTTAGGTTATCCTTTAATAGTTGTAGAACTTTTTGTTGATGCTCGATGTGATCTTCCACTGCTTGAACCTTATAATTTTATCTTAAAGATGATGTGATGGACAGTGGATGATATCCATAAAGTGCCATAAATGGGGTCATTTTTGCTATAGTATGGAAGGAAGTGTTATACCATCATTCAACCAGAGGTAACCACTTGACCCATTGTGTTTGTTTATCAAATACAAAACAATGAAGATATCCTTCCAAACATTTGTTCACTATCTCAGTTTTCCCATCGAATTGAGGATGATAAGATGAGCTATGAGATAGTTGAGTACCCAAACAAGAAAATAATTACATCCAAAAATTTCCAGTAAAAATGGGATCTCTACCACTTACAATAATCTTTGGGTTTCCATGTATCTTTTGAATTGTTTCCATAAATGCAATAGCAATTGTACTTGCTTTAAATGGATGAGATAATGCACAAAAGTGTGCATACTTTTTAAGTACATCAACTACCACCATGATGACACTCTTTCCTTTGGACTTAGGTAAACCTATGATAAAATCCATTGAAACCTCCTCCCAATGTTGACTTGAATGGATTAAAGACAGTTACACTGGATCTTCATGTCTCAACTTTATTTGGTCAAACCAAACATTCTCGCCACAAAATTTTGAATATCGATTTAAGCACATCCAAAAGTATTTAATTTTGGTAAGTTTTTAAAAATCCTGAGTGTCCTACTAAGGGAGAGGTGTGCAATTCCAAAAGAATCTTTTGTTTTAGTTGGGAATTCTTACAAAGATATAAGCGATCTTTGTACCATAAGGAATCATTTTTCCAACTAAATGTATCATATGTACTAGGATTTTTCTGCAACTTTTGAATGAGTGTCCACAATTCTTCGTCATTCTTCCATTCATCCCTTGCTTCGGTTATCCAATCTAGTCGGATAATAGAAATGGCACAAAGCAATGCTTCCACCTCTTCATCCTTTCTTGAGAGTGCATTTGCAACAACATTTAGACTCCCTTTTTTGTAGATGATTTCAAAGTCATAACCCAACACCTTTGTGACCCATTTTTGCTGCTCCTCTGAAGATAGTCTTTGTTCCAAAAATTATTTAAGACTATCATGATCATTTTTTACCTAGAACTATCTTCCCATTAGGTAAGGTCACCATTTCTTTAGTGCATGTAGTATTGCGAACATTTCCTTCTCATAAATAGCTTTTTGTAAATACTTTCCTTTGATTGGAGGAATTTCAAAATAAATGGGTCTTCCTTCTTGCATTAAAATAGCACCAATTCCATTTCCTGAGGCATCACATTCCACAGTAAAAGTTTTTGTGAAGTCAGACGTAGCTAATATTGATGCTAGGCACATTGCCTCTTTAAGATGTTCAAAGGACTTAGTTTCTTCAAGAGTCCATGAAAATGAATCTTTCTTCAATAATTTTGTTAGAGGTTTTGTTATTCTCCCATAATTCTTCACAAACTTGTGATAATACCCTGTTAATCTAAGAAATCCTTGCAACTTCTTTATGGTTGTGGGGATTTTCCATTCCTTAATGGATTTAATTTTGTTAGGGTCTACCTTAACACCCTCTTGAGATAAAATATGACCCAGATATTCCACCTCTTATAGTCCAAAGAAATATTTGGAGGTTTTTTCATATAATTGTTTCTCCTCCAATATTTTGAGCACCCTGTCAACATGTTGAACATGATCCTTCCAAGACTTTTTGTAGATTATTATATCATAAAAAAATACTAAAACAAATTTTCTAAGGAATGGTTTGAAAATGGAATTCATCAACCCTTGAAATGTAGAAGGTGCATTGGTAATTCCAAAAGGCATGACCAAAAATTCATAATGACCCTCATGAGTTAGAAATGTTGTTTTTGGAATATCTTCAGTCTTCATTCTAATTTGATGATATCCTGAACGAAGATCCAACTTGGTAAATTAAATTGCTCCATGTAATTCATCCAATAATTCATCAATCATAGGAATGAGAAATTTATCTTTAATTGTGAGCTTATTGAGCTCCCTATAATCCAGACACATGTGTCATGATCCATCCTTCTTGTGCACCAATATTACTGGAGCAGAGAAAGAACTTTGACTAGGTCGAATTATACCAGCCTCTAACATTTATGTAATCATACGTTCAATTTCTCTCTTTTGGAGATAAGGATATTTGTAAGGCCTGATGTTTGGAGAAACACTTCCTAGAATCAAATGAATAGCATGTTCATGATTATGAATAGGTAGGAGTCCTTTGGGAGTTTCAAACACCTTGGAATTATTGTCCAAGATTTTTTGGAGATCTGGAGAAATAGATGATTTTTATGTTGGAACTTCCAGTGAGAATAATTGTGCAATTACGCCTCGTTTTTTTCTAATAAAAAATTAGCACCTCCCATTGGAATGGAAAGCATTGGACTATTCAATACATATTCCCCCATGGTTAGCTTGATATTATGGCATTTTCCAGAGCAATTTATTGTTCCTCCATTTGCAACCATCACTTGACACTCTGGTGTTGGGTATAGGAAGCAATTCAATTCCTTGGCTACCTTACAATGAATAAAATTATGGGTACTACCCGAATCAATCAACACTATTACCTTTTTTCTTCTTGATATGTCCTTCTATCTTGATAGTTTAAGGAGTGGTAATTCCTGGCAATGCATTACATGATATGGTCGGACTCATTTCTTCTTTCTCTAGGGTTGGTTCCTGGTGTATATCCTCTTCTTTTGAAGTTTCTTGTTCATTTTCTTCCTCCTCTTCACAATCTATGTAAAATAATTTCTTCTCAACACACTTATGACCTTTAGTGTATTTTCTATCACAACTATAGCAAATCCCTTTTGCTCTTTTTTCTTCCAATTGTTGTGGTGTCAACCTTATAGGTTGTAGAATTCTAGGAGTAGAAACACTTCCATATTTATAGATGTGAGTGGTAGGCTTCCTTGTCGCCATAATTTTACATTCAGTTTTTCTTGTCAATCTAAATGTCTTCTCCAATTATTCAGGTTCCCAAACGTGAACCTCATGTTGCATGTTATCCTTTAAATTCCCTATGAAGGCATCAATTATGTGTTCCTATGGAATATCAGTTACCCTTATATTCAATTTTTGGAAGTCCTGAATGTGCTCCAACATTGAACCCTTTTGTTTTATATTTATCAATTGGCTAAAGAAGATGTTTCTCTTTGTATCCTCATAATGTGCTATCATTTCCTCCGTATAATTCACCAAGTGAAAATTTTTTAAAGGAGGCAAAGCCATCAATACCATAAAAATGTATCTTGTTCTAAATATAAAGTTGCAATGCGTACCTTTTGTGTGTTTTACACATTATGGAGATCAAAATTTTGATCCATATGTAGTATCCATGTTACGGGATCCTTTCCATCAAACTTCCTCATATCAATCTTTGGAATATGGTGGGTATTTAATCCAACATTAGAGTTTATGAAATCACGATTAACATTTATTTTGTTCTCATCATGAGTTTCCTCTACTACCTTTTTGCCATTAGGAATCATTTCTTGTATCAAATTTGTCAAACCTTCCTTCAAACCTTCCATGTTAGCTTTTAGATCATTCTTCATGTCTTCCATGTTGTCTTTCATTTTTTCGTCGATGTCATCCATCTTAGCTTCGATGCCATCCATCTTACCTTCCATGCCATTCTTCAAACCATCCATCTTAGCTTCCACGCCTTTCTTCAAACCATCCATCTTAGCTTCCACGCCTTTCTTCAAACCATCCATCTTAGCTTACATGCCTTTCCTCAAAACTTCCATTTCATTTTTTGTAGCTCTTTGTGAGTGAAATTTGGTGCACTTTCTCTTGTAATTTTGATATATCATGTTGCACTTCTTCTTCTTCGTGAGTCATAGTAAAGTATTCTGAGGGATTAATGGGTGTTGAATTATTTTTAGGGGGGTATTTTAGAACCCAATACTGATATCTATGCTTCAATATGCCCTTAGAATCACTTCAAACTGATTTTTCAAACAAGACTTACGCAATTCAAAAAAAAATACACACTTTTTTCTTAATTTTAAGGAGTTCGATATTGAAATTGATGTATCTCTGTAATTTCGGATCCCTGAGATTTTATCTTAGTCCTTTAGTAGCCCTTTGAATCATCTTTCCTGTTGCACAAGTCTAACCTGATTTGGATTATTCAAGGCAAATTTATGCCCAATCGTCCACAATGACCTAATTATGGACGAGTTCAGTAGAGAGAACTTGTACGGCATATTGCGTGTCACTATTTCCTCCTTCGGTTCTGAAATTGATACATAGGAAACTATAGTTCGTGTGATTTCGGACACTTTTTATAGAATTACAATCTGATTCTCAGAGAGAGATTTATGACGATTTTCCCAAGGTCACCTCTTGTAGATGAAATTCGGGAGCATGCAAAAACCTTAACTTCAACAGATCATATCGTCGAAAATATTGCGAACTAGGGTCTGAAATTTATACACGAAGTTCCTTAGGATTTCTTCAAAAATGGGTTTTTTTTTAGTGTTTGAACCTTCGTAGAAGAAAAAAAATTATAGCTAAAATTCCACAATGACCAATTTGAAGCAGGGAAACCCTAGAATCCAAAGCTCTGATACCAAATGTTATGAAACCAACTCCAAAAATAGAAGAAAAGAGAGAAAAACACCTTAGAAATAAGTCATTTTGAGGGGTAAACCTCATTTACATTTCATAAATGAACAATTCTTGGATTATTCAAATGAAAAAACCTCCTTTCTATATATAGGATTCTATGGGGTCACAATATAATCATAGATAACCTAACAATAATAATGTAAGGGAACAACAATAACAATAGTGGATTTTATGGGGCACAATGATAACAATATGGGGGCTATAGGGGTACAAAAATAACAATAAGGAGGCAACACTAACAACAATAAGGAGCTACACTAGTAATATAGGGTCCTAACATGCACAAATACCATCACATACCAAAACAGACTTAGGATTTGAATATGAGTCAAGTTTAATCATTGATATTAAGAGTAAGAAAGTTATTACTTTTGTTCAAGCTATGAAAAATCACACAGCGTAGCAGATTCATCAAACCCAACACAAAAATAGAGAGGAAAATGCAGCACACAGTCTAATTTACAGCTACAAGACAAAAATGGAAAATTAAATTCAACTCAGCAAGGGACAAAAAATGCAGGAGAAATAAATCCAACTCTTCAATAGAGAAATATGAGCCTTTGACAAGATTTATTACCTCAAAGAGAAGCCCATATTGTTGGAAAGTGTAACTAGGTTTGGTCTTCATAATGACTATGTAATTATGAATTTATGTAATGTAGAAGACAAAGATAATAAAATTTGTTTTGGTAAATCTTTCCTCATGGGTTTCATGAGCAAGGAGTTTTTATGATATGTCAAAGACTTCTTCTTGATGTCTTTTATGGATTTGTAATATTTTCATGAATGTATAATTTAGATTCATGTATATGAAGTGATATTACACTTATAAATGTCACTCATTGATGTAATTATATACCTCAAATACTGTGTCAAATATGCTCCTCCAAGACAGCTCAAAGTATGGAATACTCCTTGAAGAAGTCGACCTCATATCAGATGAACAAGTCGGCTCAAAGATCAATCACAACTATTCATAGACAGATCGGCTTATTACAAATGGAAAAAACTATATATACCTTAGTAAACTATGCATAAATGAGAAAGAAGGCAGTTCATATTACTCTGAAGTTTTCGGATAAGTTATGTAATTTAGTGAGAGATAGGAGACTAAGATTTGAAGGACCTATGATGCAGTGTGAGGAGACTAGAAGCTACAAAAAAGGACAATGTGATTAATTTTGATGTCTCTGTCATAAAGACTTCACAGATTCCAGGAAGACAACCACAATTAGAGTATATACACATCGCAAAAAAGGAGAAGCATTATGTCACTATCTCGGGCCTAACAAGTGGCATATTACATTTCGAAATTGCAGCAACAAGTTAAGGGTTAACATAGTACATAATACAGTGTGAAGTTCTAGAATTTAATGTGAAGGAGGATACAATGAATAAAAGGAGTTGTTTCATTCGATTTTGGATCTATCTCAAGGACTACAAGAAGGAGAGAGGAAGGAATTGAAGCATAGGTAGACATAGGGATATCTCATCAAATGAATAATTGGAATATCTTTGAATTATATGCTACAGCAAGGAAGAAGTCTCTAAAGGAGGTCGAGGATAGTTTATCTAGGAACCGAGATTTCCTATTCCTAGTGTAGAACTGTGTAGAAAAGGAGATCAGCATAAGGAGCCAATAAAATAGCAAAGACAAGGTCTTGGAGGCATAGAAGGGTCAAGGGTCTATGTCATGGTCATGGTACTTGTCAACTAAAATTCTATAAGAAGAATTAATTTCAGGTTTTCCTCTCCAAGAGGGAGAGGTTTTGGCCTTGGCTTGAAGAACCTAAAACTTGTGTCTCTTGTGTTTTAATAATTGACTTGATGAAATACATAATAAGCTAATAAAGAGAATACCTAAGTAAATATAAGTAAGATCACAAGTAATTATCAAGTAGATAATTGAATTAAACTACGCCCTACCAAATTCTCAACATGGTATCAGAGCTAAGGTGTTGAAGACATAGGGCTACTTGACAAGGAGACACTCAAGGATCAAAGAGAAAGAATCAATTTTCTAGAAAGCTTGAAAGCAAAAGTCTAAGTCTACATTAAAAATTCAAATCAGTTTGCAAGGAAACCCTCAAGCCATCTCAAGGAGAAGTTCAACCTTATTCCAAGGATTCACACATCGAAGAGGTAATATTTTTTATCAAATATTCTTGATATCGAAGCCTAATCAACATTTTTGGAAGACATCTCATCAAGCACCATCCAACGCTATTGAATACATCATCATTATAAAGTAATCATCAAGTCATCCTTGATCATCAAAGATCCAAGATCACCTACCTCCTTTGAATAAATAAATCTAAGAGAGAGTTCCTACCATCATTTTAATCATCGTCATCAAGGAAGCTGATAGAAGGAAGAAATCAATATGCACAAGTAAGTATTTATATGACCTTATTTGAATCTACTAAAATGACTTTCTGCAAAGAAATAAAAAAATTGGTTGGGTCATCAAACTTTCGTGCATGGAAGAAAAGGAGAGATTTGAATCTAATTGAAAATGAAGTCATGATCCACATCAAAGGAACTGTAAGTCAACCTTCAAAATAAGATGCTCCATCTCATGCCAAGTACATGAATGGATAAATAAGAGACCATAGGATTATCATAGAATCTATTAAGGACTCATTCATTCCCTATGTATAAAAACTATAAACTTCTAAAGAAATATATAAAAAGTTGGTGGAGTTGTTCTTCGTAAGTACTACAAGAGAAGTAATATCTCTGAAACAAGAACTATACAAGCTAAAATTGTCAAGAGAGGAATGAATCACTTCATACTTTATGAGGATTTCTGAAATACGAGACCAACTATAGGAATTGGGAGAAGTAATGTCTGATAGTGAAATGACTACAGTGGTGATGAATGTTCTACCAAAATAATGGGGACACTTCACTTGAAGTATTATGGGAGAAATAAGCAACACCATTCCAGGACTTGTGGTCTCTATGTAAAATAGAGGAGGCTAGGTTAAAATAAAAAGTTGATATAGGACCAGCTGAAGAAAATCAAGCCTTAGCAGCCATGTCAAGGAAGAAAGGAATATTTGGTAAATTTGGTCCTCATAATAGTAAAATAAAAATGGACAAGTTATGATGCTATGGATGTAATGAACTTGGGAATTATAAAATGGATTGTCCTAAATCTAGAAAGGACAAGAGGAAAAAGGAAGAATCCCATCTCAGAGAATAAAGGAGAGAACTTGATGCAAAGAAATCTAAGAAAGAAGAAGTGAAATATATCTACTGTGATTGAGATCATCTTCCTATTTAAGTGGTTTCTATCGGTTGTAAAATAATATGTTAGGAAGCATTGTACATTAATACATCACTCTAGAAATGGCATCATGATAGAATCATGGAAGGAGAACTTGTCATAGGAGGATGTCTTCAATACAACTATGCTATGAAAGAAGTGGATCTTGGGAACCTCATTAATAACAACTTTGATGGAAGGCAGTCATCTAAATCAAGGATCATCATTCAATAATCCATATTGAAATAAGTTCTGGCATTTTCTAATGATGTCCTCTTTGGATTCACTGGTTAGAAAGAAAGAAAAAGGTTTCATCAAGAATTCTATCTTGCAAAATTATGGGATTAAGATACGCTGAGATATTGATGAAGCAGATCAAGGGAATGAAGTTCTTCATTCTAGGAAAAATTGTTGCAGGATTACTCAAAAGGAAAAGGAAGAGGTATTGTTGAGGCCTCAAAAATTGGTGCAACAACATCGGGGAAACCACCCATTCGGGGACTTCAAGGTCGTCCCTTTTCTGTTTGGAATGGTGGCTCTGACTGGATTTATGGGACCAGTTTACCAATTTGATATAGTTGGGTTGAATGGATGGATTTATCACTAAGATTAACTTTGATAGATGGAAATATTAGTAATCTTGCAATAAACAATCTATATCTATCTATGTATGTATCCCAAGATGGAATATATTCTCTATGTGATCTACAAAAATGACCTGTCAATGGATGAAAATAAAGATCATACATTCACTAAAAGATATGAAGACATTTGAGATAATTGATTTAATTAGGAGGTTAGTTAAATCAATTGAATAAAACTTATATCGCAACTTTCAAATGCATGAATTTCATATGTATAAAAATGATAACAGTGTAACATGGTCAGAAGTGAATTGACGACAAACTGTGTTAAAATATATACATAAAAAAAAAACATCATAAAATAAAATATTATTCATCATTTGAATCAAAAATATGACACATAAGATAAAAGTACCATATATATTTTTACTCTTCTCATTTGAGAAATAATTACTAGTCCAGCCTTTTCTATTGTGCAACATCTGTAAAGATTTCCTTTCAAAATTTTAGGACCCCTTCTTAAAATACATGAAGGGGTTGAAATATAAAAACGATAATTCTTAAAATAGTTATTACATTAAAATTTGAGGAGGTTTAAAACAACCCTCCTTAAAGTAAGTAAAATTAAAACAGAAATAGAAATTAAAGGGATGACTAGCTCGAGAACTGTCCTGTTGTCTTTGTTTCCATTTGTTCCTTGAGTTGGAGGATATGAAGCATAGGCTTAACCTCTGGAGGTTGGCCTAGCATAATGCGCATTTTCCCAGTAAAAATAGCATCAGATAGTGGAGGTAGCATGTATGCAGACGTATCTATGAGACAGTGCAGCATAAGCCACTGGCTGTGAGGATTTACTAAATATCTCCAATATTTTTCCCAATCCATCTTTTCAATCTTCACAATATGTTCCTCGTTTACCTTTTACACTTCTTGCCACTATCCTATTAAGTCTTTTACTAAAGGCAATGCACCAGGGGGACATATTTCAATAAGATTTGTTGCGATGAGATTCTCGTTGACAGTTTCCACAATGTTAGTGGCAATGTCCTTCTCTCTGCAAATTTCTCTTTCTATATTCTTCAACTATATATCCCAGTCTGTGAATAATATTTCTTTCTTTGAATCCTCGATCCTGGGCAGGTCAGACTTTCGACCATCAGTAGAATCCTTCCAGGTGACGAACTGGGAAACCTTGTCATCTATAACATCAAAACTAATCTTCATATATGAAATGTGATTCACAAGTGAATCATTATGTTCACATAACTCAAGAATAATTTTTAATTTCTGACAGAAAACAACCTGATGTTGTGCCAAAAGGGTGTTTAGTTCTAGGGATTCTTTCATGAACTCATTAATTTTTGGGTTATCTTTTACTTGCTCGGTAGAGAGCTGTAATTGATGAATTAGAGTATCCTAGGAACTAATCTCATTCTCATGCTGAATTTTTAATTGATTCATACTCTCTTGGAGTTGTGTGATATGTTTCTATAACTATTGGTTGACACTTTGCTTCTCCTCTTATAGTTCTAGTTCAAGTTGGATGATTTTCTCATCCTTTTGTTTCATCAATTGATAAACTTCTGAGGATTTTTCAATGGTTGTAGAAGCACAAGCTCTTGCTAACTGTGATAAGCGAGTTAGATCCTATGAAGGATCTGATTGTGTTTCTTTCCAAACAACTTCCATTGACATATCTTCTTGGATAAGGGTCTAGGATTTCTTTGTTCTTCTTCTTTTCTTCTGTCTGCTAACAACCGCCTTGTATTTAGGACTATATAAAATATCAAAAGGAGGTATCTCTTCAATGTTAAGAACAATCTCAGTGGTTGGGAAGGTCGAGATGAATTGTATTCTTTCTATGCTCGCTACTTTGTCATAGGGATCAGCAGTAAATGAGTCCTAACTTGTAGTAGGAGGAATATGTATAGTTTGTTGTTGGTCAATAACTATAGCTCTTTTCTCTTCCTTGAGTTTGAGATCAAACTCCTTCCAAACATCCTTTAGATTAATGGGGAAATTCAGATCTATTGTTTGAACCTCAATTGATTTACCCTGGTCTATTGTATTAAGGACTTCAGTATCCTTACTTGTTGATTCACTTTCTTTCTGAGATAATGGTTGAGAAACATCCATCATTTTGAGTGGAATTTCTTCTAGTCTCTTATTTCTATATTTCTTAAAATTCAGTAAATGTTGTGGGTGGAGGCTTTTGAACTGCAAAATAGTTGTCAACAGACTCAAATAAGTCGTCGAAATCATCGTCTTCGTGCCCAAAAGGTCTAATTTTCACTTGTGTAGTGAAATTATGAGCAAATTTAATTGGATCATATTGCCTGTTTGGAATTGTAAATAAATTCAAACACTCAATATGGCCAATCTCTACAATAGCATTTTTGTAATTATCTAGTCCATAAACACTGCAACTAATTGGAAAGGAAGGCCACAATGCTTTCTTGTCGTCTTTCAGAGCCATTTCCAACAGTCTGATATGCAACTTTTGTTGCAATAAGTTTGTCAGGAACATACAAGGGTAGGACTTGCAGTCGAGCTAAGCTCCCAAATACTCATATGTAGGTGAATAACTCTTCACCAAACCATTTCCCTCTAGAATACAAATCGGCTTGGGCCTCTTTCGAAAGTCTGGGGGCTTTCTCACTAAAAACGACTTGAAATAGGGGGAGAATGACTCCATGGAAAATTTTGTAAAAATGGTTCTCACACCTAGATTCCCAAAAAATACTATGAAATATATGAATAGGTACAGGGTCTTGGGTAGTCCATTTCTAGCCCATGGCTAGAAAATCTGAGGTAAAACACACAGCATCAATCATATACCCACTCATATAGAATGGGGGGAAATTTTAGAAGAGATGGAGCAGTCTTTTCTATATTCTAAAATATAAGTGGAAATATTATTTGATAGAATATTTCCCCAATCCATATCATAGGCATCTGCAACTACTTCCATAAGGGGAGCCCATTCTAATAAAAATAGGGTTGTGTTTAGCTGACCAAAAATTATATACATCATAACAGAGACACGGAAATATGGACTTGCAAGGGATTCAGTAGAGTACATACCCTTTTCATCATTCTTTTGCTTGTTAGGATTGCTCCTCCATTGCTTTCTTGGCATTGATTTGAGTTCATTTTCTTTGGTGAAATGTGCAAGGAATTCTTTAGCATAGACCTTATCAGGGTCTGGAATATGGTACATCTACTTCAGGTCTTCAACTTCAAAGGAACCAATCATTGTTCCTCTGCTGATAAGAAATGTCCTATCCCCGATATTGATATTTTTGATAATCCACCTTACCATATTAGTATATGGTAATATTTTGGGCCACACTGCAATTCGATGTAGAAAATAATTAGCCACATCTCCAATTGTAGCTTCGGAGGAATTGGGGGCATCAGCAGTTGCCTTTCTTTCAGTTCCACAAGTCGTATCTCTAAACAAAGGAAACATCTATGTTCTCTCGGATGTAGTAGGAGCAAGGTTAACAGGGGACATATGCTTATTTGCTTTCTTGAGAGATTTAGACATCTCCGGAGAATTATGCTTATTTGGACTTGCCTGTAAATAAGTAAGAAAGGATAAGCGGAAAGAGGGAAAAAAAAAATTTACTTATGCATAAGTATCATATAGTAGAAGCATTTAAATAAATGAGACTTCACACAATGATAAGATATGAATTGAATTCTTCTTGCAGTAAAATGATTATGAAGGTATGGGAAACAAAACCGTAGATTTGTGACATTAATGGTTAATATGGGTAGTTGTGTCTGTATAATCATTTCTGAATTTAAAACCATATCCGCTGTGTTGTGGCATTTCTCGTGTGCAAATCCACATTTACTACTGATCATATTTATTTTTTATGTCGATTGTGATATTGCAATCGCGATATCGGCGAAAAAAATGGAGTGTGAAATGTTAGTTTGTTGAGAGCGTGATATGCAATGTGCGATGTACTTTATCGCATCAGTGAACATGGTTGGGGGGGGAATAATTATTTATGCTCGCGGGGATGTGATGCGATATAATATATCGCATCGGTGAAATACGAGAGGTGACAATAAAACCATCGGGGCAAGTTTTGTGAAATGAGAAATGCGATATGTGATGGCTTACGTGGCGGAAGTGGGTCCCACATCTTTCCTTATAGAATTTTCTTTGAAATCTGTCTTTTTCCTTTATAAAAGTGCTTTTTCTTATTCACATTGGATCAAAATATGTTCTAAGTAGCCTTTTAGGAGCTATATATGCTTCATTGTGATTTCTACGATTTTTGTGATAATGTGTTCTTTATCTGTTCAAGTTCTTTTAAGGCCAAATTTTAAAATTTTATCCCTTTTAATCCCTATTTCTATCTTACGAATTTTCCTAACGACTTTATTTTTTTTAACTCAAAGATTTAAAGAGGGTCCCCATTATTTTTATAAGGTAACTATATGCTAAAATAATGGTGGTTGTTGATTAGAACAACAATTGGCGATTCATTGGAAGAACCAGTTATCTCTGAAAAACAATTTCTTAGTATATTTAAATAAGCAAAAATACTTTAAGGAAACAAGAACTATTTTCAAAATATTTAAATAAATAAATTACTCTGAATATAAAAAAACTCATCTCTATTGATAATATTTTAGAAACCTTTCATAAATAAATATCTTTCTTCCTTTATATCAATCATTATATAGTTTAAAATATAAATTAAGTGTCTTTCTGTAACTTAGCTTTTTTATTTGCTCCTTTTGTTATAGACATGGCCACTGCTGCTAGTAGGCATTAATATATTAAGCAAGGTTACCTTTTAACCACCAATGATGTAGTATCCCATCCATTTATTATTACAATTCTTTCATATAAATCATTCATAAAACTTATTTTTCTTATTTTTCTTAAAAAGTGATTGTCTTGGCTTGATGACCAAAAAGTGACAATGTCATTCACTGGTTATAACTAAATTGAACAACTCAACTCGTGATGAGACCCCTTGTCTTATGATCTTAATAATCATGAGCCATTAACCTGATTTGGTATGCAGTTGTGGTAATGTCAGTTAATTAACCTATGATCATGGTAAGCAAGCTTGTAATGAGATCTCTTATCCTTTTAAGTTTTTTATATTTTTGAATTACACTCTAAAAAAGTATTTTCAATGGATGATGAGAATCATTGATGCCTTAATATTTTTGGATGACAATTTAGAGTTAAATATTTTTAGTCACAGGAAGTATTTTCTTTGCAAAGATGAACATTTTTCTGATTGATGTTAAAGTAAAAAGACTTTACAAATTTCAAGTTTATAAAATTTACAATTTTGATGGAAAAATATTTCAAAGTTGTATAGTATTCATTCAATTTTCTAGTTTGATAGTTATTTCCTCAAAAATTTCCCTTCTTCAAAAATAAAAACATAAAATAATTCAGATGTTTTTTGAATAACCAAAAGTATGTAATCAAAAATTACTTTCCTAGAAAAATAAAATTTTAACCATGGTACACTTAGAAGAAAATTTTCTTCTAAGAAAATAATTTTTTTTTTAAATTATCTCATTGACAGGAAGAAAATCTTTTCTCCCTTGAAGGTCTTGTAACATGAAGGTTGATGGGCCAATTTGTTCTATGATTTGAAATGGTCTGTAATATTCCAAAATGGAAAATACAGGAATATAGAACATATGCAATATTCTAAATAAAGCAAAACAAGAATATAGCACTAAAATCTAGAACATGGCGGAAATATACTGCAACTGAAATTTACATCAAGACATTATAACTATGAGAAGAAACAACTGAGTCATATCATTATAAACAAAAACAAATATGAATGTACACATTGCCCCAAAAGGAATGCACTCAAGCCACAAAATGGATGAAATACACTAAAGAAACCAAGCACTAGAAATGTTGTGTTGCTATTGTTGCTGTTGCTGGAAACTACTGCTACTAAGGAGAACAACCATGTGTGGAAGGCTTTTAGAGTGCTTAGAAGAAACCAATATTTTAACCACGAATTCTACTCAAAAACCCCAAAAAAACCCATAAATGGTTTGGCCAAATTTTAACTTTGGATTTTCAGCCATTTTTGGGTTGCCCACTACAACAGCTCACTAAAATAATGCAGTCATGGACTGGAACTGTGATGTAGGGGATAAAACACTATGGCCTGATGAAAAATGTATCAATAATTCTCCATGGCCTTCTTTACTATCCTCCAAAGAGAAAGAAACCTCCCTCCAATGAAATCTAGCTCAGAAATCTCCCAAATCAAACCTCCACAACAACACCACACAAAATCCTCAACAGGAACTGCGATGTACATTAAGACTGAAGCCTTGGCCAACTACCTGATAGTGGAATGTAGTGCAAACTCTTCCAAGATGCCTCTCAAGGAAAGAGGTGGGATTCTCGATCAGGAACACCCTGTGCTAAACAGCATTGCAATCTTAGCTAAACAGCTGAAGAAAGCTATATGTCTCAACAGACCATATATTCAGAAATATAATAACATCAACATAATGAAATATGGCTTCCATCCTCTTCCTTATTTAATTGATGATATTTTTAACCCTAAGCCCCATTCATTTATGACACTACTTCCATGCAAAGAGTCTCCATCTAAAACTGCGATGTCCCTCATTAAATGCCACTACTCCATTATAGCGTTGTTGATTTGGTCAAAGTTGACCCAATCAATGTGTTCCAACCCCTTTTCACACCTAAGGGTGTTCAATTAAGTTGCGAAGATGTCTTCCTTTCACATTGGCATTGATTTTATTCATATTAAGGAGATTTATGGATCTCCATATCCTCTTATTCATCAACAAGAAAGAAAAAACAAAAATTAATATTCCAACTAGCTCATGGCTAATTTAGGAATATTACAATCCTCCCCTCCCAAGTGTTTCTTTTCCCCAAGAAACTGCAAGGACAAAACTGAAAATGTGGGCAACCTTTATTCCCATATGGAGCTCCAATCTCCAAGCTATCATCTATACAAAATGAATCACCCTCCAGACTGGTAATTCATAGAAAAACTCCTCCCATTTTCTTATGAGAGGCAACTCCCAAGTGATCATGTTACCCAAATGGCTTATCCCATAAGGAAACAAGAAACTCAATGTAGAAATCATGGATGGACCAATGCTCTTCCATAAATATGAAACATAAGAACCATGGAGAATCTCTCTCCCAAAGGGCACATCCAATCCTTCCATCCTCCCTCCACTCATTCCCATAAAAAGAATAAGGACATCATCAATATATGGGATCAAAACCAGTGATACATAAATAACCAAATGCAATAATGGAGGTGGATCATAGTCCCACATATGGAACCAGTACAGTATATCTCATAATTGCATCAGATAATGATATGGTAAGTGGTTTCCCCACCACTTACTTGTTGCCCAATGTTTCTCACAAGTGCTGCAAAGGTGAGAAATGTTTGGTGCCTTTGGAGTGCACCCACAATGATACAACATCTCCCTATATCCTCCTAGGGAGTGGCCATGTTCATAAATGTTTATGGCCCAAAGTTGGCCATGAATTTTGTAAGGAATAATGCTCCTTCTTGGAGCAATGGCCTGCACATATATGGTTAAGGAATGCACATATTCATTATTTAAATCATTATGCAACCAAACATGATCCTTACCATATGCTTTGCTCATACAAGTGGAGTGGCTCATAGATCAATCCCCTCTCATTCCCAAAGAGGAAAGAGGTGGTTGTGATAACTCCCCCAAAGAGTTATGTATCTCCTCCATCTCCACATGATCCATGCATATCCTCAAATGTTGATATATCTCCTCTTCAAAACCTTCCCAAGTGTACCCCTCCATGATGGTGTGGTATGCTCTCATAGAATAAGTGTGGCTAAAGAGAATATCTTCTTGAGCTACTTTTAGTAACTTCTCCTTGAGCTTGGAAGCTCTAGATAAGAAGATACTAACATGATAGTAGATGACCTTATCTCTGACTGAATATCCCTCCTTATGCAACTAGTCATAAAGTATCATACAAGGAAAAAGATCCTTAGAATAATCCACCAACAGCTGGGATTTCCAATATGAATATATCATCCACAGTGACATCGATGATGATCTATTATAGAAATCATTTGTCATGCATTTTTCCTCCTCTTTGACATATCCCATGCAAAAGTGACATATTGGAAGGTTGTTATACTCCCTTTGTTGCTCCTTTCTCAGCGCAATATCTGAGATGAGAGCAAGTAATGATGATTTTGGGAGAATGTCTCCCCCATCCTTGAGTCTACCCAAGACTCTCAACGTTGTACCATGACCTCCTAATGCTCCCATTCCTCCTGGATCTATGAATGGTGCATCATGATCTGAGACAAGCCTCATCATCTCCTGATATGGTGGCCTCCCAAGTGGAATGCCTCCATGCAAAGAGACATCAATATCAAGAGTAGACTGCATATATGAGTGGACTTCTTTGTGCTTGCTCTCACTGCGCAAATCAGTCTGCCTCTTTTATGCATCAACCTTATGAAATAGATAGGAGTGTGTGCTCCTAATCATATGATGTTGGCCATCCTCCCTACCTTCCTTTCATCTGCAAGATCTCACAATCTATCAATAATGGAACATGTTGTTCATGGATTGTGCCTTGATCTCCACATATGATATCCTTTGGAACTTCTTGCAATGATACGAGAACTCCTCTGATTGGAGAAATTGCTCCATATACCTCTCCATGAGGTACTATATCTACTCCTACGTTGTTACCTCCATCCTGCTCTTCCCCTTCATCATGAATGGAGGTTACCTCATCATCATTAAGAGGCTCTTTATTTTTATCCTCTTTTGAAAAAGACATCTCCATGTCTTCCTTTTGAGAAGAGAGCTCTTCCTAAAGTGGGGATCTTGCATCAAGCAAGGTATTTTGTACGTTTTTAACCCCCTCAATAGCATTCTAGAATGGAGTTGGGTTTATGGATCCTTCCAACTCATGCAAATATTTTTTTTGTTTAGGCTTGGCTAGCTCAACCAAGGAAGTTTCGGAATGTTTTACATCAAATCTTCTCACTAACCTCCTAATGAAATTTGCATAAGTAGATACATTTACATGATTCAAGGAAGAAGTTTCATAAAACCACCAATCATAAGCCTTACCTTCAAGATGTAGCACTGCTACTCTAAGGGCTTCATCTTTTGAAACTTGGTGCTGCTGCAAATAGGTGTCTAGCTCCTTCACGCAATCCCTTGTTGTACATTTAGGTGACCCATAAAAAGTAGATAGAAATAATCTACCCAAATAATGTTGCTTGCACCACTTTCTTCTATTGTGATTGCTAGGTCTTCTATTCTCCTTGATCTTGCAAAACCCTTGGAAGTTTAGATGATCTCTAAATCTCTGAGATTGGGATTCATACTCTTGAAGATAGTCACCAAGAATCTCCTCTTTGGTACATCTCCTTCCTCCATCTCTCTAGCTATGAACATAGGTATGGTAGAGCATTGTAGATCTGATTGTGTGGCTGAATGCTCACACCCATAATATGAAGATCTTGAGCTTTCTTCATGTGCAAATCTTCTTGAGGGATCTTCATGTATTTCCCTCCTTATTCCCTTGATTTCTCTATGAAGCTCACGCATAGTTTGGAGAATAAGTTATGAAAACTTATTTCTCCACTTCTCCAAATAATGGAGACTTGTCTTTGTCTCTTATGTAAGCTTTCTCCTTTCTGTGAGAAGCTTTTTCTTCTTCTGATAACATAGATGCATTGTCTTTACAGGCTGAGCCAAGATTATGCTCTGATACCACTATAATATTCCAAAATGGAAAAGACATGAATATAGAACATATGCAGCATTCCAAATAAAGCAAAACAAGTATATAGCACTAAAATCTGGAAAATGTCGGAAATGTGCTGCAGCTGAAATTTATATCAAGACATTATAACTGTGAGCAGAAGCAGTTGAGTCATATCATTATAAAAAATGAAAAATATGAATGTACATGTGCTCCAAAAGGAATGCTCTCAAGCCACAAAATGGCTTAAATACACTAAAGAAACCAAGCACTAGAAATGTTGTATTGCTACTGCTGCTGTTGTTGGAAACTACTGCTACAGAGGAGAAGAACCATGTGCGAAAGGTTGTTATAGTGCTCATAATAATCTGGGATTTTAACCACAGATTCTACTCAAAAAACCCAGAAAAACCCAGAAATGGTTTGGCCATAGTTTAACTTTGGATTTTCGGTCGGGTTGCCCACTGCAACAGCTCACTAAAATAATGAATTCATGGACTGGAACTGTGCTATAGGGGATAAAAACACTATGGCCTTATGCCAAATGTATCAATTATGCTCCAGGGCCTTATTTACTAGCCTCTAAAGAGAAAGAAACCTCCCTCTAATGAGATCTAGCTCAGAAATCTCCCAAATCAAACCTCCACAACTTTTGCCCTGCAACACCACGCAAAATCCTCAATAGGAACTACGTTGTACATTAAGACTGAAGCCTTGGCCAACTACCCGATAGTGGAATATAGTGCAAAATCTTCCAAGAGGCCTCTCAAGGAAAGAGGTGGGATTCCCGATCAGGAACACCCTATGCTAAACAACATTGCAATCTTAGCTAAACAGCTGAAGAAAGCTATATGTCTAAACAGACCATATATTCAGAAATATAATAACATCAACATAATGAAATATGTTTTCCATCCTCTTCCTTATATAATTGATGAGCTTTATAACCCTAAGCCCCATTCATTTATGAAACTACTTCCATGAAAGAGTCTCCATCTAAAACTACGTTATCCCTCATTGAATGCCACTACTCCATGACAACGTTGTTGATTTGGTCAAAGTTGACCCAGTCAAGATGTTCCAGCCCCTTTTCACACCTAAGGGTGTTCAATTAAGCTGCCAAGATGTCTTCCTTTCACATTGGCATTGATTTTATTCATCTTAAGGAGATTTATGGATCTCCATATCCTTTTATTCATCAACAAGAAAGAAAAAAAAAAATTTAATATTCCAACTAGCTCATGGTTAATTTAGGAATATTACATGGTCCAAGCCACACTCTTTGGAATTTGGTATGTTTACCTTTTTCCTAATGCGCCTTTTCCCGCTTAAGTATGAGGTCTCCAAATTGAAATGTTTTTTGGGAAACAAAATTTGCATCAAATGAATTTTTTACTATTTTTTGGTGTTAAGCATGAGTCAACTTGGATTTTTCTCTTTCCTCTTCCATTTTAATGATCTGAAACATTCTTGATTGTAAGGAATAAGAAGGTACTTTGCCAATAAATTGAATTAGGGCCAATGAAGGGAGAGCTAGATTTGATGGGATTACAGCTTCCTTTCCGTAGGCCAGATTAAATGGAGAAGTTCCTATAGAGGCCTTATGAGTAATCCTATCTGCCCATAGTGAAAATGTTAAAGACTTACGCCAATTTTTATGATTCTGATCAATAGTCCTTTGGTTATTCTTATGATATTTTTGTTTATTGATTCTACCAAGCCATTTCCTTGCGGATAGTAGTTGGCAGATTTTTTAAGCTTAAAACCTCTCTTGAGGGAAAATCCAGTCATACTATTTCCCGAAAAATAAGATGCATCATCAAACATAAGTGCATTGGGTAAGCCAAATATGGTGATAATGAATTGATCAATAAATTCAATAATTCCCTCAGAGTTAGCTACCTTTAGTGGAACAGCTTCCACCCACTTAGTAAAATAATTTTTTGCAGTGAGAATATATTTATGTTGCTTGGATGACTTGGGAACAATCTCACCCTGGATATCCAATCCCCAATGCTCGAAAGGTTGTTCAATGTTGACTGGTTGCAAAGGAAAAGTTTTTTTCTTTGTCTTCCAGCAACAGTTTGGCATGTTTTGTATTTTCTCACATATGCATGAGCATCTTTAAACAGAGTGGGTCAATAGCATCCTGCATGAAGGATCTTATGTGCAGTGGTATCTCCACCAAAGTGTCCACCTGCAATTCCATCATGGAGTTCCTGCAAAACCCTTTGTGTTTCATATTTCTCAAGGCATCTTAGTAGTACAGAGTCATAGTTTTTTCTAAACAAGACATAGTTTATGATTTGATATTGAATAGATTTTAGTCTCAATGCTCTCTTTCTTTTTTAATTGAGTTTTGTAGGAGCATATCCATTTTTCAAACAAAATATTAAATCAGTATACTTTGATTCAGATTCATTCAAGCTTACCTCAGCAATATGTACAGTATTACCTGACTCTTCATCATCTCATATGTTGGATGCTCCAAATAGCAGTCTGCAGAGACCTTGTCCCCTGATGATTTTGGTTGTTCTTAACTCAATCTCATATTCCTGCAGATCAGTCTTACAGCCAAAAATGGAACTATCACATTAGTGTTTGTTTTAAGGAGAAAAGGTCTAAAGTGCTTCAACGATTCATAGACAGCAAATGCTTGTTTTCTACTTCATAATAATTTACTTCAGCACCTTTAAGATTTTAACTAAAGAATGAAATGGGTGCTTCAATATTTTGATCATTAATTATGTTAACACAATAGCGTAAGATGTTTCTGATGCAAAATTATTCTGGTGCAAAAGTATATAAAATGAAATTATTAGAAAAATCTGGAGTAGTTAAAGAAGGAGAATTGATGATAGCTTCCTCAATTAAATCAAAAGCTTCCCTTTCATTATGTCCCCATTTGAAAAGTGCATCTTTCTTAATCATTACTTGCAATGGTAAAATAATTTGGGAAAAAGTTGGAACAAATCTCTTAACAAAATTTATCTCTCCTAAAAAGGATTGCATAGATTTTTTGTTGTGGGGATGGGAGAGTTCATCAATTGCCTTTATCCTTTCAAGATCAATACAAATGCCTTCTTTTGAAACAATAAATCCTAAAAGTTTTCCTTCACTTAAAGCGAAATAATACTTTTTGGGATTCAAAGAAATTCCATATTTCAGGCAACGTTCTAGGATTTGCTTAAGGTCATGATAATGGTTGTTCCTTTTCTTGGAGTAAATGGTTATATCATATAAATAAACAACCACGGTTTTATTTATCAATCCCGAAAAGGAATATCCATTTCTCTTTGAAAAGTAGCTCCTACATTTATTAGCCCAAAGGGAATTTTCTAATATGCATAAGTGCCCCATTTTGTTCTAAATGTTGTCTTTAATCTATCTTTAGGATGCACTAAAACTTGATTGTAGTCTGAAAATCCATCAAGGAAAGACATTAATTCAAAACCAGCAACTGATTGCAAAATATGTTCCATCGATGGTAATGGGAAATTATCTTTCAAACAAGTTTTTTTTTTAATTTCTAAAATCAATACAAATAAGAATATCGCCATTCTTTTTCCTATCATGTAGTAAGTTTGAGACCCATTTTGAATGCCTAACATGAAATATAATCTTGGGCTTAAGGAGTTTTTTGAGTTCACTTTTGATTTCTTTCAAGATCTGGGTGGATTTTCCTTAGTTTTTGTTGTATAGGCTTCTCAGTGGATATCAATGGGATAGTATGCTAGATGGTGGAAGTGTCATAAGTTTTAAGATCTTCATATTTCCATGCGAAGACATTCTTGTATTTTTTTAATAAATGAATAAATGCTAATCTTTCATTAGAAGAAAGACCAAGTCCTAAGTTAATGTTCTAAGGGTTAAGATTTGTTCCTAGATTTACCAATTCAAACCTCAGAGTTGAACTTTGAAGTTTAGAATTAGTAACCTTTTTTAATATATCTTTAAGATCATACAGATCTTTGAGTTTGACCACAAACTTAGGTATGGCATTTTCTTCAGTTTTCTATTTCAATTGCCTCTCATGCTCGTCTTCATCAATTAATTGATCTTCATATGATCCTTCTGATGTAAGAAAAGTTATAACATCATCATCATCATTGAACACTCTCCAATTGGTGATATTATCAGGAATAGATGGGCGAAAAATCAACTCTGTAGAAAATCTATTTGGTTTTTAATCTTCTAAAGGAACAATTTTGGATGCTACATTATCTAAAAGGTCTGCACTATCATTCTGAATCCTTGGAACAAATGATATATTGAATGCTAAAAAATGAGAGGTAAGAGATTGTACTAATGAATGGTAATGCTTAAGATGACTATAAATGCAATATATGGTATTTCTTACGTGTTTGAAAATTATTTCAGAATCACCATAAACCTTAAGATACTTGACACCAAGATCACTTGCTTTGTATAAGCCTTGCACCAATGCCTTGTATTTTGTAGTTTTATTTGTACATTCAAACTCAAGTCTGCATGTCAGCATTGCCTTTTCACCTTTTGGATTGATTAATATAAAACTAGCTCCAGTGACTTCATCGGATTTAGATCCATTAAAGTATAATGTCCAGAACAAATTATTAATACAAGGTTTATCTAAAATATTTATACACTTGGAAGAGTCTGACTGAGAAAAAATTTCAATCTGAGAATTAACTGAGTTGGTAAGGAATGGAGATTTTTTAGCATTGAAATTCCCCAAAAAGGATTCAACAGAGTAATTGTCGAGAATGTTATTAGTAAAAGCCATGAGTTCATTCTCTTCTTCAAATTCAGTGATTGAATATTTCAAGTGCTTTCCATGGTCTACGTGGATTTGATTTGGCTTACCATTATGGGGAAGCCACATATGAGACCAATCAGTAGCAAAATAGCCATGAAGATTTCTGACCAATCTCTACTTAAGATTAGACCATAAAATTTAGGAACATCAGCAACTAAGATATCAATTACTTGATTAAGTTTAGGATTGGATGCTAATCTGATGAGAACTAAATTCATTTCTCCCAATACCTTAACTTTTGTTTTGTCTAATTGCATAATATGTACCGCATACTTTTGAGGAGATATATTCAATTTAGGACAAACAGAATATGGCATGATGTTTGAATAGGCTCCAGAGTCGATTAAACAATTATGCACATTCTTAGTGAATACTTCAAAATTTAACAGGAAAGGTGGAGTATGTGAATTAGATCTGTCACCAACTAAAATAGCATCACTTACGTCTACCTTCTTAGGTTAATCACTAGGACGCTTACCAACTTCTTTAGATACTTTGGAAGTTACAGGAGCAAGAAAGGAAGAAGCAGGGACTACATTCAACTCTTTGAGTAAAATTTTATGTTGTTGTTTCAATTTTCTCAACTCGTGTAACGAGATATTTACTTTAATATTCTTCATATCTTCTACTATCTTATACTCAATAGTATCAAATACTACTAGTACTTTAGATGTACATGGAAGAGTAGAAGAAGTTGGATTCGTTTGAGGAGAATAAGTATTTTTGTAACTACTTTTTCCTAAGCAACCAAGGATGTAGACTTTTTATTTTGAGGTGATTGAGGTAGGTCAGTGGAATTTTTACTTCTAGTGTTAACTGGAAGTGCCTCATGTTCATTTTCTTCATCAAAGGTTGGAAGGATAAAGACCCACAATTCATGGACTTCAACCAATTCTTCTTCTTGAGATTCATCTGTGGATGATATTGTTTCATCATGATCCTCATCTTGATCTGATTCAGCATTCGAGATTACATTTGGAGGTTGGGAAGCTTGAATTTTATTAAAAGATATGAAAGGTTTCTTAGAATAAGAATTGTCCAATTTTTTCTTTATCTCAACCATATCATTGACATGGTTTTGAGGACCTTTTTTAATCCCTCAAGATCATTAGGATCTTTAGAGGTTTTATTTTTACATTCATCCTTAAATGAAACCTTTTTAGTTTTTCTATCTTCTTGTGCAATTTTCTTCTCTAGAGAAAGTATTATTTTTTCTACAGAAAGAGCTTATTTCATGTTTTCTACTAATGTAGCCTTATTGGCTCTATCTACAAAAATAGCAATATTAGAAGGAAGAGAGGATATGTACCATTCTATTTGTACATCTTCTCCAGGCTTAGATGTGGTTGGGATATTGTTGAGAAGTTTGTTAAATATGGAGTTTAAGTCTTTTATCTTTTCGCGTGTATTTTCTTTAAGTTTAGAAATATCATTGATAAGGGTAGTAGTAGTGCGATCATCACCAAATTTATTAAGGAATTGCTCTTCAAAAATGTCCCAGCTAGTAATTGTGCCTGATGTTAGTGAGAAATACCATGATCCAACTGATCCTTGAAAAGTGTAGGGAAATAATATAACTACATAATATTCCTCAGTTACTTCATTAAGATTTATGGCAAGCATAAAGTTATGAGATGTTCTTCTGTTAGGTCCCTATATTAATAGTATAGTCCCTTATTATTGTTAGTGTAACCCCCTTATTTTTATTATTGTACCCATGTAACCCCCATATTGTTATTATTGTTCCCTTAAATTATTATTGTTAGATCGGCTAGGATTACATTGTGGCCCCACTAGGATTACATTGTGGCCCCATGGACTCCTATATATAGAAAGGAGGTTTTGTAATTTGTAGCATCCAAGAATTTTTCATTCATGTAATGTATTGGAGGTTTCCCCCTCGAAGTGGCTTATTTCTAAGGCGTTGATATCTCTTTTCTTCTATTTTTGGAGATGGTTTCACAACATTTGGTATCATAGCTTTGGATTCTAGGGTTTCGCTACTCCAAATAGGTCATTATGGAATTTTCGCTATAACTTGTTTTCTATGAAGGTTCAGAAGTTGAAATTTTTAGTGTGCGAAGCCCAAATCCTTAGAAAGATCATCGCAAAATTTTAGAGCTTGGTTCACAATATTTTCGGAGATATAATCTGTGGAATTTAGGTCATTTTGCAGGCTCCCGAATTTAACCTAAACAGGTCATCATGTCATTTTCGCTATACCTTTTCTTATACGAAGCTTTAGAAGCTAAAAATTTTAGAGTGCAAAGCTGAAATCTCAAGGAACATTGTCGCAAAATTTTAGATCTTGGTTCGCAATATTTTCAGAGATATGATCTGTGGAAGTTAGGGATTTTTCACGCTTCTAAATTTCATCCCAAATACATGATCGTGGAAAAATCTTCATAGCTCTCTCTATGAGCATAGGATTGGAATGCTATAAAAAGTGGCCATAATTACACAAACTTTAGTTTTCTGTCTATCGATTTCAGAGTGAAAGGAGGAAACAGTGACACGTGGAAAGTCGTACAAGTTCGCTCTACTGAAACAGTCCATAATTGGGTCATTGTGGGAGATTAGACATAACTTTTCCTTGAAGAATCCAAATTATATCAGACATATGGCATTTTAAAGAAGCTTCAGAGGGCTACTATAGGGCCAAATTTCAGATATTGAGGATCTGCAATTATAGAGATAATTCAATTTCAATATCGAGCTCCTCAAAAGCAAGTAAAAGGTGTGTATTTTTTTGTGTGTATTTTTTTCTCGAATCGTAGTAAGTTCAGTTTGAAGAATCAAGTTGAATTGATTCCAAGGGCATAGAATAGATATCAGTATTGGATTCTAAAATGGCTCCTTAAAAGAATTAACACCCATTAAGCCTTTAGAAGGCCTATCAGTGACTCATGAAGACAAAGAATGGCAACATGACATATCAAAATTACAAGAGCAAGTGCAATAAATTTCGCTCTCGCAAAGAGAAACAAAAATGAAATGGAAGTTTTGAAAAAAGGCGTGGAAACTAAGATGGATGGTTTGAAGAAAGGCGTGGAAGCTAATATGAATGGTTTTCAAGCAAGATGGATGACATAGAAGTGGGCATGGAAGCTAAGATGGATGACATGGAAGCTAAGATCGATGACAAAATGAAAGACAACATGGAAAACATGAAGAATGATCTAAAAGTAGACATAGAAGGTTTGGCAAAGTTGATACAAGAAATTTTTCCTAATGGTGAAAATATAGTAGAGGAAACTCATGATGAGAACAAAATAAATGTTAATCGTGATTTCATAAACTCTAATGTTGGAGAGAAGAACCACCATATTCCAAAAATGGATATGAGGAAGTTTGATGGAAAGGATCCTGTAACATGGATACTACAGATGGAGCAATATTTTGATCTCAATAATGTGCAAAACACACAAAAGGTATGCATTGCAACTTTAAATTTAGAAAAAAATACATTTTTATGGTATCGATGGCTTTTCTCCCGTAAAAAAATTGTCACTTGGACAATTTTTACGGAGGAAATGATAGCACATTATGAGGATACAAAGAGCAGCACCTTCTTTAGCCAATTGATAAATCTAAAACAAAAGGGTTCAGTGGGGGATCACATTGAGGACTTCCAAAAATTGAATATAAGGTTAACTGATATTTCAAAGGAACATAGTATTTATCTCTTCATAGGTACTTTAAAGGATAACATCCAACATGAAGTTCGCGTTTTGGAACCTGATTCATTAGAGAAGGCATTTAGGTTGACCATAAAAATTGAATGTAAAATTATGGCAACAAGAAATCCTCCCACTCACTTCTATAAAGAGGGAAGTGTTGCTATTCCTATATTTGCACAACCTACAAGGTTGACACCACAACAATTGGAAGAAAAAAGAGCAAAAGGGCTTTGCTACAGTTGTGATAGAAAATACACTAAAGGTATAAGTGTGCTGAGAAGAAATTATTTTACATAGATTGTGAAGAGGAGAAAGAAAATGAACAAGAATCTTCAAAAGAAGAGGGTATACACCACGAACCAACCCTAGAAGAGGAAGAAATGAGTTTGACCATATCGTGTAGTGCATTGGCAGGAATTACCATTCCTCAAACTCTCAAGATAGAAGGACATATCAAGAAGAAAAAGGTAATAGTGTTGATTGATTCAGGTAGTACCCATAATATCAAGCTAACCATGGGGGAATATTTATTGAATATTCCAATGCTTTCCATTCCTATGGGAGGTGTTGGTGTTGTACTAGGAGTACAATGGTTGCAATATTTGGGGACGGTAGCTTTTAATTTTCAAGAATTTTTCTTGAATTTTTTTTCAGAAGGCAAGGAAGTCGAATTACGGGGTATTGCAGGGAAGTTGGGAAATATAATAAGCTCTAATTTCATGACAAAGCTTCTAAAGAAAGAACAACGAGGCGTAATTGCACAATCATGCTCACTAGAAGTTCCAACATCAAAATCATCTATTTCTTCAGATCTCCAAAAAGTCTTGGACAATCATTCCAAGGTGTTTGAAACTCCCAAAGGACTCCCACCTATTCATGATCATGATCATGCTATTCATTTGATTCCAGGAAGTGTTCCTCCAAACATCAGGCTTTATAGATATCCTTATGTCCAAAAGAGCGAAATTGAACGTATGATTGCAGAAATGTTAGAGGCTGGTATAATTCAACCTAGTCAAAGTTCTTTCTCTACTCCTATAGTATTGGTACTGACGCAACAAAACTAAATATCCACCCCAAGGAGAGCTGGTCAACGGTGACGTGGCTCTACTCGCATTTCTCTTTGGTTTACCCCACGTGGCTCCTTTGTTTTCTTTTTATTTAATTATCAAATTCGTAGAATTTGATAAATAATACTATCCACAATGTTTGAACTTTAAATTATATTCTCGAACCTTATATTATGCCATCAACCTTATGACCAACGTTTTATGCCTTTCGAAACTTTATATTAAAACCAACGCTCTATTTTGAATAATTAACTATGTAATAAACCTTTAGCTCCGAGCCCGCCTCTACGTCCAATCACCCAATCAAATTCTCGTACCGTACCTGGCTATCCTCCACACACCTTGGTTATCGTTCGCGCATCTCCTGCAAGCGACCACCGTCCGATGGCCCTTTCCCAGATCGACGGCTCTCTTCAATATCTCTCGGCATCCTGGTACGGATGTTAACGTGCAATGGCGTGGTTTAAACGGTGGTTTTCTGGGGGTCCACTTCGCCACGCGTCCACTCCTCTATGGAATCGCTCCTCGACGGGGAATACCGCCTGTACACCAAAAGCGGTGCGATATGGGAAATCTGCCTCCTCAAATCCGCTCGTGGTTTTGCTACAGTGATTGACCAGGGTTAATGCAGGGTCGCGCTGGCCTTCTTAGTCATTTAACTCGGGTCTAATCCCAGGGTCAGGTTCCAAAATCAACGACTCTGTTTCTCTTTAGTAAGCGGGAATTTTATATATGAAAAGGGTTCACGACCATGGGTTCTCCACACAGACCTCGCCTGTGGCGGGGGTTAAATTCACAGGGTTTGCTCGACTAATTAAGGGAAACAACAGACAGAGATATGTGGAATTCATACAGGAGTTCAATTATACATGCACAGGATTCATCACTTCACAATTAAACAATCTCTTGAAAATTAAGGATTCAAAACGACTCTATGGAAAATGCGCACTGAAATTATTTAATTGGAAGCAATCAACAACACACAAAGTTTTATTGCCGAAATCTCTTCTCTTCTCCCCTCCTACATCCGGAAAATAAAATTTATACATATTACAATGTGGCTCTTCGGTTCCTCGGTGAGGACCGTTTTAGAAAATCAACAGCCTAATTACAATAATTCAATTAACTGAAATATGACAGCTAGACTAACTAAGCTATTCGACTTCCACTAACTCTAACTAATACAATCAGCTGAGGTATTGACACCTAGCTGTAACAATTCAAATGTTTTCAAACCCTCCTAGCCACAACATATGGACAAAACTCCTACATTGCTGGCTAGTGTCTAATGCCCCTGCATCAGGTACACAAGAAGGATGGATCATGGCGTATGTGTCCAGATTATAGGGAGCTCAATAAGCTCACCATTAAAGATAAATTTCCCATTCCTGTGATTGATGAATTATTGGATGAATTACATGGAGCAATTTATTTTACCAAATTGGATCTTCATTCATGGTATCATCAAATTAGAATGAAGACTGAAGATATTCCGAAAACAACATTTCGAACTCATGAGGGTCATTATGAATTTTTGGTCATGCCTTTTGGCCTTACCAATGCACCTCTACATTTCAAGGGTTGATGAATTCCATTTTCAAACCCTTCCTTAGAAAATTTGTGCTAGTATTTTTTGATGATATACTAATCTACAGCAGGTCTTGGAAGGATCATGTTCAACGTGTTGACAGGGTGCTCAAACTATTGCAGGAGAAACAATTATATGCAAAAACATCCAAATGTTTCTTTGGAGTACAAGAGGTGGAATATCTAGGTCATATTATATCTCATGAGGGTGTTAAAGTAGACCCTAACAAAATTAAAGCCATTAAGGAATGGAAAGTCCCCACAACCATAAAGCAGTTGCAAGGATTTCTCGGGTTAACAGGGTATTATCGCAAGTTTGTTAAGAATTATGGGAGAATAGCAGCACTTCTAACAACATTATTGAAGAAAGATGCATTTTCATGGACTCTTGAAGCAACTAAGGCCTTTGAACATCTTAAAGAAGCAATGTGCCTAGCACTGGTCTTAGCTACACCAGATTTCACAAAAACCTTTATTGTGGAATATGATGCCTCAGGAAATGGAATTGGTGTTGTTTTAATGCAAGAAGGAAGACCCATTGCTTTTGAAAGTCATCCAATAAAAGGAAATTATTTACAAAAAGCTATTTATGAGAAGGAAATGTTAGCAATACTGCATGCACTAAAGAAATGGCGAACTTACCTGATAGGAAGACACTTCAAGGTAAAAATTGATCATGATAGTCTTAAACACTTTTTGGAACAAAGACTGTCTTCAGAAGAGCAGAAAAAATGGGTCACAAAGATGTTGGGTTATGACTTTGAAATAATCAACAAAAAAGGGAAGCTAAATGTTGTTGCAGATGCACTCTCAAGAAAGAATGAAGAGGTGGAAGCATTGCTTTGTGCCATATCTATTATCCAACTAGATTGGATAACCGAAGCAAGGGATGAATGGAAGAAGGACGAAGAAGTGTGGAAACTCATTCAAAATTTGCAGCAAGATCCTAGTACATCTGATACATTTAGTTGGAAAAATGATTCCTTATGGTACAAAGATCGCTTATATCTTTGTAAGAATTCCCAACTAAAACAAAAGATTCTTTTGGAATTGCACACTTCTCTTTTAGGAGGACACTCGGGATTTTTAAAAACTTACCACAGGGTGAAGAAAGAATTTTTTTGGGATGGCCTTAAATCTGATATTCAAAAGTTTGTGGTGGAATGTTTGGTTTGCTAGCAGAATAAAGTTGAGACAATTAAGACCTCGGTTCTTCTACAACCTTTATCCATTCCAAGTCAACATTGGGAGGAGATTTCAATGGATTTTATCACAGGTTTACCTAAGTCGAAGGAAAGTCTGTCATCATGAAGGTAGTTGATAGATTTACCAAGTATGCACACTTTTGTGCATTATCTCATCCATTTAAAGCAATTTCAATTGCTACTACATTTATTGACACAATTCAAAAGCTACATGGAAACCCAAGGGTTATTGTGAGCGACAAAGATCCCATTTTTACTGGAAATTTTTGAACAGAGTTATTTTCTTGTTTGGGTACTCAATTTACTCATACCTCATCTTATCATCCTCAATCCGATGGTCAAACTGAGATAGTAAATAAATGTTTGGAAGGATATCTTTGTTCTTTTGTATCTAATAAACAAACACAATGGGTCAAACGGTTACCTCTTGCTGAATGGTGGTATAACACTTCCTTCCATACTGCAGCAAAAATGACCCCATTTATGGCACTTTATGGATATCATCCACCATCCATCACGTCATCTTTAAGAGAAAATTCAAAGGTTCAAGAAGTGGAAGATCACATCGAGCATCAACAAGAAGTTCTCCAACTCTTAAAGGATAACCTGAATTTGGCACAAATTTAATGAAACAATAGGCAAGTCAACATAGCAGTGAGAGAAGTTTTGATGTAGGAGACTGGGTATTTTTATGGCTACAACCACACAAAAAAATGTCCCTCAAGCAAGCTAAGAAGGATAATAAATTATCGCCAAAGTACTATGGTCCTTACAAGGTGTTGCAAAAGATTGGTACTATGGCATACAAATTGGAGCTTCCCGCTTCTTCATGAGTGCATCCATTTTTCCATGTTTCATGCTTAAAGAAGGTTATAGGTGAAAATCTTCCAGTTCAAACAATATTTCCAGAACTTGATGAGGAAGGAAAAATCATATTGGAACCTGAAGCAGTCATGGAAACAACAACTCGACAGCTACGAAATCGATCAATTTCAGAGTATCTCATCAAATGGAAGAACTTAGCCACTAAAGATTCTACATGGGAGGATGAGAATTTTACACAGAAGCACCCAGAGCTACTCAAGCGTTGAGGACAACACTTTTTTGAAGGAGAGGGGCATGTTAGGTCCCTATATTACTAGTATAGTCCCTTATTATTGTTAGTGTAACCTCCTTATTGTTATTATTGTACCCATGTAACCCCCATATTGTTATTATTGTGCCCTTAAATTATTATTGTTAGGTCGGCTAGGATTACATTGTGGCCCCATGGAATCCTATATATAGAAAGGAGGTTTTGTAATTTGTAGCATCCAAGAATTGTTCATTCATGTAATGTATTGGAGGTCTCCCCCTTGAAGTGGCTTATTTCTAAGGCATTGATATCTCTTTTATTCTATTTTTGGAGCTAGTTTCACAACATCTTTTGCAAGGAATCCATCATCCGAATTATACTTAGGCAACCAAATTTCAGGATGCTTAGGTAAAAGATGAAGAGGACCTAGAAATTTAACAGCTCCAGTATTTTTCCAAGGTATGGCTTCCATTATACGAAGTGGAGGATTGATTTGTCCTAAAGGAGGATTTGGAGTAGAGGAAGTAGTTCTAGAAGTGGTTGATGGTGAAGAAGAAACAATTATGGAACTAATACTACTTGAAGCAGCAGTTGCAGACTAAGAAGAAGAAGAAGGAATATGAATCAATGAATAACCTATTTGAGAAGATGTGAGAGAAGGAATAAATAATGGTATTGGAGGGGTAGAAGAGGATTGAATCTCGCTAGTTGATGATTGAGTTTTAGATATGGGAGTTTTCCTACGATGAGAATGAAGAGGAAATTCAAAAGGGATGACTCTAAGTTTCTCATTATTTGATCGGGTTAATACACAAGTGCCTTCAAATATTGAAGAAACACTTCCTTCTCAGGCTTCAAAAATTATAGGTTTTTCTGCCAAAATTGAAACTTCTTCCAATTTATTTATCGATACATGTACTTCAAGTGATTCTGGAGTATATCCTGAAGAAATTTATTTATGAAAAAAACTAGGAGACTTGGGGGGAGATTGGATAACTTCTGATTTATGAGTAGCATATTTTGAACCAGGACTAGAAGTTGTGGACTCATAGGGAGAGTGATTCTTCATATGGTCTTTGTTTTTTTTACTAAGCTTTGGTGCCAGTCATAGTCAGATGGCCCTCCTTCTAGCACCAAAAATTTTGAGGCCCCAAAAATTGGTGCAACATCATCTGGGAAACCACCCGGTCGGAGACTTTAAAATCACCCCTTTTTCGTTTGGAATGGTGCTTCCGACTGGATTTATGGGACCAGTTTCCCAATTTGATATAGTTGGGGTGAATGGATGGATTTATCACTAAGAGTAACTTTGATAGATGGAAATATTAGCAAGCTTTAAACAAACAATATATATCTATCTATCTATGTATCTTAGGATGGACTCTATTCTCTGTGTGATCTATAGAAATGACTTGGCAGTGTGTAATATTCCTAAATTAGCATGCAACTAATTGGAATATTGAAATCTAATTTTTCTTCTTAGTTAGGAGAATAAGAGGGTAGGGAGACCCATAAATCTCTTTATGCAAAATAAAACCACTTCTCATGTGATAGTGGATCATCTTTTCAGCTTAATGAAGCACCCTGAGGTGTGAACAGGGGCTAGAGCATGTGGATTGGGTCAACTTTGACCAGATAAACAGTGTTGTTATGGAGATCATGGAGGATTAATGGAGGACAGTGCGGTCATTTAGGAGGAGTGTATGCATGAGAGTAGCTCCATTATTGAGTGGGACCCAGGGTGAGGAAGCTCACCAACATAAAAGGAAGAGGATGGCAACATTAGCACAGATGGATTTATATTATTGAATTTGATATTTTTAGATCTAGAATTGTCATGTGACATTTTTGTGCATGCTTTTGTTGTTTAGCAGGGTCCGCAATGTTGTTTAGCAGGGTCCGCAATGTTGTTTAGCACAAGGGTGTTCATGACCAGGAATCCCACCTCTAACCTTTAGAATCCTCATAGGAATATCTTTGCACTACATCTACACATCTAGGTTTCAGACCAAGCTCCAGTCTAGTGGTACAGCGCAGTTTCTGTTGAGAGATGTGTTGAGTTGCAAGGTGCAGCAGTGGAGGATTGTATTGGGTGTTTTCTGAGCTATTTTTGTAGTAGAGGAAGGTTTCCTCCTATTGGAAGGCCAGTCAGGAAGCCCCTTGGGCTTTATTGGCATATTTGGCATCAGGCCAAGGTGATTTTATCCCCTACAGTGCAGTTCCAGTCCAAATTCGCGTTATTTTAGTGAGTTAGTGCAGGGTGAGTTCATTGCTCCATTTGGAGTGTTTGCTTTTCATTGAAGGGATCAACCCTTCATTGAGAGTATTTTTGGAGGATTTCTTTCAGATCTACATCATATTCAGCCACCTCCTTCTATGTGCTTCAGTTTTAGTGAATATTCAACCCTAGGGCTTTAGATCCACCATTTATATTTTGTGTATTTCTAGAAACCCTTCCTGGGTTATCTAGGAAAAGTGTATGGGAGCATAGATCTCCATTTTTGGCCATATATGAGCATGATATTATCAAATACATTTATATATATGTCCCAGTTGCAGTATTAGTCACTAAAATTGCGTTGTACTTGCTTCAATGTTTTGTATAGCAGTGTATTGCATGGTTTGGGTGCTTTTAGGCATTGCAGGTTCTTTTGCCTATCTTGAGGGACTTGATCCCCAAGATCTTGTACTTATTTATTGATGTTATACATAATAACATGGATATATTATTTGGCTCATATGTAATGTGTTAACATTTGCTGCTATTTCCATGGTTTTTCACTATATTCCTGCTTTTCCCATTTGGGAATATTACACAGTGGATGCAAATAAAGATCATACATTCACCAAAAGATATGAAAACATTTGAGATAATCGATTTAATTAAGAAGTTAATTAAATCAATTGAATAAACTTATATCGCAACTTTCAAATGCATGAATTGCATATGTATAAAAATGATAACAATGTAACATGTTCAGAAGTGAATTGATTTCAAACTATGTTCAAATAGATACATAAAAAAAAACATCATAAAATAAAAGAATATTCCTTATTTGAAGAAAAATATGACACATAAGATAAAAGTACCATATATATGTTTACTCTGCTCATTTGAGAAATAATTCCTGGTCCGACCTTTTCTATTCAAAAAATTTGTACAAAAGTGCAACATCTGTAAAGATTTCCTTTCAAAATCTAGGACCCCTTATTAAAATACATGAAGGGGTTTAAATATAAAAATAATAAGTCTTAAAATAGTTTTTACAATAAAATTTGAGGAGGTTTCAAAAAACCCTCCTTAAAGTAAGTAAAATTAAAACAGAAATAGAAATTAAAGGGATGACTAGCTCGAGAACTATCTTGTTGTCTTTGTTTCCATTTGTTCCTTGAGTTGGAGGATATGAAGCATAGGCTTAACCTCTGGAGGTTGGCATATCATAATGCGCATTTTTCTAGTGAAAACAGCATCAGATAGTGGAGGTAGCATGTATGAAGACGTATCTGTGAGACAGTGTAGCATAAGCCATTGGTTGTGAGGCTTTACTAAATATCTCCAATATTTTTTCCAATCCACCTTTTCAACCTTCATAATATGTTCCTCTTTTACCTTTGACACTTCTTGCCACTATCTTATTAAGTATTTTACTAAAGGAAATGCACTAGGAGTACATTTGTCAATAAGATTTTTTGCGATGAGATTTTGGCTGACAATTTCCACAATGTTAGTGGCAATGTCCTTCGCTCTGCAAATTTATCTTTCTGCATTCTTCAACAGTATATCTCAGTATGTTGTTAAGATGACTATTCAAGATGTAAATCTTCTGCTGCTACAAGACTTAAAATAGTTCTAATTGAAGTCATCTTAACAACAGGAGAAAATATTTCATCAAAATCAATACCTTTCTTTTGTGCAAGCCCCTTCACCACAAGTCTAGCTTTGTACCTATGTTTTCCTCCATCTTCTTCCTTCAGCCTGTAAACCCATTTATTCTGCAATGTAGTTTTACCGGCAGGCAACCTGACTAAGTCCCAAGTCTGGTTATGCATTAAGGAGTCCATCTCTTCTTCCATGGCTAGCTCCCACTTCTTCCTCCTTTCAACTTGCATTGCTTCTTCATAACATTCAGGTTCACCAGAATCAGTCAACAATAAATAATATAACAAAGAATACACAGTTCTTGATGAGATCACAGAAAAGGTAAAGGTGTCTGAAAATAATAATAATCAAGAGCCACAACAACATCAACCACCACAACAACAACAGGCACCTCAAACACATGAAAGTGGTGTTATAAGATCTACCAGGATAAGTAGACCCCCTGAACGATACTCTCCTTCATTATATTTTGTGTGTTTCATTTCTCTGTAATATTTAATTTTCTAACAACTGGTATCAGAGCCAAAGGTCTATTTGGCTGATAAACTTGCAGGAAAGAAGGGTTCCTAGTTCGAGTGGGAGCAATGATGGAAGATGGTAAATTTAGGGTCGAGAAATTTAACGGCCAAAACTTCCTGCTGTGGAAGATGTAGATGGAAGATTATCTGTATCAGAAATATCTGTACCTACCATTGAGCGAAAAACCAAAGAATTCAATGACTATGATAAACGCAGAATGGTATATTCTTGATAGAAAGGCACTCGAAACAGTACGGTTGTGCCTCGCGGCTTCGGTAGCCTTCAATATTTTGAAGGAAACAACAACAGATGGTTTGATTAAGGCGTTGGTGAAACTATATAAAAAACCCTCGGCCTCAAACAAGGTATTTCTTATGAAACGTTTATTTAATATGAAGATGTCGGAAGGTGGATCTGTTGTAGACCATTTAAATGTATGTGTATTCTCGGAACGAGAAACAGATAGGGAGACTGTGAGAGAGAACAGAGGATATTACAGCGGATCTGATGTAGGTTGTGTCTCTTCATTTTGCTGGATAATAGAAAGGAAGGACTGGTTGTTCAGGGTGGACGTAGCCCAAACTAGGTGAATCACGTATATCTAAGTCACTTTGGTTTTATGTGTTTTGTGTGCTTTTGTTTTCCACATATTTTATGTGTTTCATTGCTCTGTAATATTTAATTTTATAACATTTTATTTTTTTTAACTCTAAGATTTAAAAAGGGTCCCCATTATTTTTCTAAGGTAACTATATGCTAAAATAATGGGGTTTGTTTATTAGCACAACAGATATATATATTTATATGTTGACACTGGATGATATGAATTCATGTCATATGGTTATAGGTAATGAACTTATAGCTTTAAAAGTATAATCAAATAAAGGAGAATCTCTTCTGATACACAGGTTATCAATAACAGATGAAATCAACATAATATTTCCTCATATTGAATATGAGGTGGTTGTATACAAACAAGGAACTGTATACTGGAAATTCCTGGGAATGAAGTAAAATTGTGTAAAGAAAAGAATAGATCATGAAGTGCAACCATGATAAGAGGCAGTTATCATTTGGAAGCCAAGACGAAATGACTGGGATATCTCCTGGAAAGAAATGTAGTCTCTAATAAAAGTCTGGTAAAGATGAAGACCCTTGACAATACATATCTTTAGGAGATGTTTCAATATGAATAAAGGATGTCGATACCTGCAAGAAGAAGTCATGGAGAAATATCATCACCGAGGTAACTTTTGATGTAAAATTTCATATATATACATATGGATAAGTTTATGGAGGGTTTCCAACCATATGGAAGGATGAAATATCCTTGGAAGATGGTTTAAATGAAAGCAACATGGCATGTAGATGGACCAGATGAGAAAGACTAATGAATCACTTTCTGATAGATGACATGACTCATGGATGAAAGAGATGGATGATATGTGCCCTATGAGGCTAATCCAAAGTTGAAGAGTCCTCAATATTAAATAAATTCATGACATCAAAGGGAGGAATTCTTCATGAGCAGTTGGGTGTCTCAGCATTGTTGTTGAAAGTCCCTGGTTAAGAGGGATCATGGTGATAATTTTATTACTTGGTAGAAAATTCGTAATTCCTAAGAATAATCTTAGGTACATTCATTGTATAGGAATGAGTATGTCCTTCATAAACTAAAAGGAAGTGACGAATTTGATTCTCTAATTCATGTTTCATGCACTAGACCAAGACTAACCATTGTAAGTCTTAGTGAAGGCCATGAAGGAGAGAATAGATAGACACATCATTTTGGTATTCACCTGGGAAGACAGAATGGAGGATTGATTAATCATCTAGCATTTGATACTCTTTAAGAATGTGATGGGAATTCAAGATAATTGTATTCGTGGACCGATATTCTTTGAGGATTATCTACCCAATATAAGAATAGTCCAATAAGGTCATACTTTGTGAACACACGGGTGGAGTATGTACCTTGGAGAGACAGTGACGATGTTTTCCATAAGTCATTTGTCTCGCCAGAATTGTACCTCATTGTCTCATTGAGAAATGGGGTTGTTAGTCAAGGCCTTGCACTATGAAAATTTTGGTTGATATGATGCTATATAGATGTGATTACCAATTTGATTCTTCTTATGAGATTCTTCAAATTGAAAGTAACCATGTACCATTATGAATACCTCCTTATTTAAGTGGGAGTTTTGGAAAGTGTAACTAGGTTCAGTATTCATAATGACTATGTAATTATGAATTTATGTAATGAAGAAGACAAATATAATAAAATTTATTTTTGTAAAGCTTGCCTCATGGGTTTCATGAGCAAGGATTTTTTATTATAGGTCAAAGACTTCTTCTTGATGCCTTTTATGGATTTTTCATCTTGTCATAAATGTAGGATTGTAATCTTCAATCAACAATGCTTCGATACCATGTAGAAATTATATGCACTAAACATGCATATGTCCAAGATCCACCTGATCTCACACTATTTAACTTTATATAAGATACTGAATCTATTCCACTTGTCAATCTTTTGCAGAAAAAATAATTGCACACACATGTGAAGCATAAATAAAAATATTCAATCGCACATAACACATTTTTTAACCGAGAAAGCCTGAATTTGAAAACCCCAACTATATATTATGTAACATGGAGATCATCTGACAATCTCATACCAGCATACAAATCTTATCACAAGCTCTCAGTACAGTACAATCGTCATACACTAATCAGGACCAATCTTGAAAATCCATGCATCGATCTCTATCACCTGCTAGCCTGCCTCCACTACGCAATCCCTGCTGAAGAATAGCTCTGAATGAATTCGAATTACTCTTGAGATTCAACAAGATGATGAGCATAGTGAAAAGAGTCGCCTTCACTAAGTGGGCCCGCAGGCTATTTTTGGCGCAAGTCTATTTTTAGACTATGTCTATTTTTAGACATGATGATCATAATTCAGAAATTGCACGATGCTATTTGTGGATGGTTGGTCAAGTTGGAAAAATACATGAAATTCTATTTTTAGAATATTGGCCGAATTCTATTTATATATTGCTGATCTAAAAATAGATGCATGTCAATTATTATTATCTCTTAATAATAATCAGACTCTAAATAGCAACTTATTCTCTTGGAGCACTTCAGTTTAGTGCACAGATGTGGCACATCAACTGACAGAAGGAATTATGCTAGGAAACTGGAGCTAATGCATGGAGGACTCAGTTAGAACTCAAGTGGTGGAGTTATGACATAGTTGGAAGAGTAGTTGATGGAGTTGTATTTATTTTAACTCAGTTAGACTCAGTTGAGCTAGTTGTATCTAGTCTAACTTATTGATACACTAGTGAGAGTGGAGTGAATTAATTAGTTAATTAATTCACAAATAATAACTCATTAATCAACTGAAAAATACATCAGTTAACTACGGTGCATGGCAGTTTCAGTGGAGACCAGTGGAGAGATAGGTGAAAGAGCAAGATAGACTATCTGTTGTGACTATATTGATGCATTGATTGCATCAAACACACAGTGGAGATGCCAATGAGGAATGCGCAGTCAAGCCAAGATTAATTCGAATTCATTCAGAGCTATTCTTCAGCAGGGATTGTGCAGTGGAGGCAGGCTAGCAGGTGATAGAGATCGGTGCATGGATTTGGAAGATTGGTCCTTATTAGTGTATGATGATTGTACTGTACTGAGAGCTCGTGATAAGCTTTGTATGTTTGTATGAGATTGTCATATGATCTCCATGTTACATAATATATATTTGGGTTTTTCAACTTCAGGCTTTCCTGGTTAAAAACTGTGTTATGTGCGATTGAATATTTTTTTTTATGCTTCACATGTGTGTGCAATTAATTTTTCTGCAAAAGATTAACAAGTGGAATAGATTCAGTATATTGCATAAAGTTAAATAGTGTGAGATCAGGTGGATCTTGGACATATGCATGCTTAGTGCATATAATTTCTACATGGTATCAGAGCATTGTTGATTGAAGATTGCAATTGTGAAGTGAGTTTGTGCTGGTGGAAAATTCGAATTTGCTACAGAAGATTCTTGGTGCAGAAATCGAGTATACATTGAAATGTCTTTCAACAGGTGAGATTGGAGTATGCCCTTGATGGGAGCTCAAATTACATAGCCTGGAATGATAGGATGGAGGCGGTGCTGGAGGATAATGGGCTGAAGGAGTTCATCGATAGCGATGTTCCTAAGCCGGGATCTAGCGATGCTGCATTACTTGATGCATGGCAAAAGAAGACTGCAAAGACGAGGAGGATTCTGTTGGAAGATGTGAAGGACCATATTGTGTCTAGCCTTCATGGTAAAGCCACTCCATTCTTAATGTGGAAGGCTTTTACATATTTGTTCCAAAGCAGAAGTGACCAGAGGAAGTTGGTGCTTAAAGACAATCTCAGAAAAATAAAAATGGAGAAAGGCAACAGTATTCCAAAATACCTCACAAAGTTTTTCCAATGCAAGGATGAACTGGGAAGTGTGGGGGTTACTGTTGATAAAGAAGACTTGGTGAGCTTGGCTCTCCTTGGGCTTCCGAAGAGTTGGCATAGCTACGAAGACTTTGTCAATGGACAGGAGAAACTCCCGGGATGGGAGCTACTTTGGTCGGATATTGTGCAGGAGGAGATAAGGCAGGGTAATAGGGATGGATCTTCATCGAAGAATGAATATGAATATAATTACACTTTGCCTGCCAAAGTAAGGTAAGGGAAGGGGAAAAAATCTTCTTCAAAATTTGGTGCTAAAGGCAAGAAGCAGGATTTTTCCAAAGTGAAGTGTTTTCACTGTCACGAGCATGGAAATTTCGCCACTAACTGTCCACAGAAGAAGAAGAATAAGCAGGCTACTGGATCTGTAGCTGGAGAGGCCTTAGCCTTGCAATTTTAGTTGGATTTTTCCTTGAACGCATGCTTGGTTTCAAGTTGTATGGGATCAGTGTGGTACCTTGACAGTGGTGCGTCTTTCCATATAATGGTATTAGCCCCCCATAAATTTTTGACAAGCAAATAGGGGGCTAAAACATTTTTGAGCCTTCAAGGAATGCATTTCCATATGAAAAACACATCATCCTTGAATCCTCTTTGTGCCTTTGTCCTTTGGTAAAATCCCCTCTGCTGATTCCCATTATAAGCATCTCTGTTGGTAAAGAAATGCCCAAAGGTCTTCTTTTCCCTCTTATTTCATTCCCTCTGAGCCTTGGTTTTCATCCTCTTTCCTTCCCCTTATATTTCCCTTTTTACCCTCCAAATCCTCCCAAAATCCCCTCCAATTTCTACCCATACCCCTTGTTTTATTTAATTCACCCTTTATCCCTCTATCGTTACCCTTCTTCAATCCCAAAATTCATTAAGAATGGGCCAAAACCCACCTTTTACCTTTATAACTGGGCTTAGCCCCTTTTCCGCAGCCCCTTTCAACCACTTCCCCACATATACCCTTGTGCTAAGACCAAGCGCTTAAAGCCTTGGGAGCTAATCGCAATCGGAGTATTGGGCGGGTGCATTCCTTTGTAACATCGTAAAACTCCGATGCGATTGCTTTGGTCTATAAGTCCTGCGAGGTGATCCCCACCCTTGATCTACCACAAAGATCGGATGGCCCGCGCTAATCGCAAATCGTTTCAATCGCAACATTTTTTTGAAGTTCTCCGATCAGCTCATTGCAAATATTTGCGATGTGATTGATCGCATCGCAAGTCCCTGCCGATTGATCGCACCGCACAATCCTCCGATTGATCGCAAGTCCTTCCCTCCGATCCCCGATCGCAATCACAACTTTCGTTGCGACCCCCCTTCCGCTCCTTCCGATTACGTCTTTCTGATCTCATCCTGGTCGTCTGTCTCCCCGCTGATTCGATGGCCATCGCATTTCTCTGCCCAATCGCAATCGAAAGATCAACAATGCCGCCCCTTTGTGTCCCCTCCGATTGCGATCCCCCGATCCACATCTCCACCATTGATCTTCCCGCCAGATCGGACGGCCTGGCACTAATCACATTCCCTTTCCCAATCGCAATCGGAACTTATATAATGTGTCACCCCTGCCCCTTCCCCATTGTGATTCTCCAACTCAATATCGGTCGTTCGTTGGATCTAAAGATCTAACAGCTCAGATCTAATTGCCCTTCGCCATGACCGGGTCCCACATCCAAAGGCCCCGCTCCATTGTTTTTCCGCGTTTTCCTTTGTAATTCGCCCAATGTCAACCTTTGGGATTTACACTATATGATCATTTCTCCACCACTTTTCATTGTTTCCACTATTTCTCCACCGCTCTGCCACCACTCCTCCGGCCTCCGCAGAATTTTTCCACCACCGCCTGAGTTTGTAACAGATTTATTTTATTACGCAGATAGCATAGAGATGGCCAATTCAGCATCTGTCGGCGGACCAGCCGAAGAGATTCAGAGGGGGTTAATGCCTATTATTGATGTAATTAATTTTTAACCCCACATTCAAAGGAAATGGCTCAGCTTGAAGACTAAGGAGCGCACCAACAAGTCATAACAGCACTACCTAACAGCAAAACGTGTTTTCTCCAGAGGTACACCTTCCTACAGCAGTTTCCATGGTGCCTCGAGCCCAGAAGCAATTAATTGCACTGACAAGAGCTTCTTAAAGACTGTCAGGACCACCATTATGAAGCATGGAGACCTTGCAGACTTTTCACCTAGTGCATTTATTCCAGAAGGCTAGCGGAGAGCTCCAAACACCAAAAATGACTTCAAAGAAATATCTGAGGTCAATCTTGACCTGACAAAGACTCCCGAAGCAGGTTACAGGGTACACACAGCGCTGCAGAGCCATTAAGCAGTGTGGTCGTGAACTCTTCCACCACTCTGTCTTAATTAACACATTTAATTTGTATCTAACCCTGTTATTCTCATTCTCCTATAAGAATTCCCGAGAACAGATTGTAAAGGTTGTTGTTCGGCTACTACCGTTGTTGTTAGAGGGATTCATTCTAACTGTCAGAACAGTTTTTGGGGGGATTAGCAGAGTATTTGTATGTAGTAGGCTGGGAGGAGAATTTTGGATTGTAACAACCATTGAGCTCAGTGTATGTGACTGGTTTTGTATCAATTAATCAAGGTACATTTCACAGGATCCTGGTCTATTACTATTGGTGATGTTTTCCTAACTCTGTTTATTACATTTTCATAGTGTTTCATTTTCTGTTGGCTTGCATCATAAATATGGCATAGGATTTACCCTTGATAGGTACCCTATGTCTCTGATATCCTTGCCTTTAATGTTTCTCTGCTAAATGTGATTATCTAAGGGCAGTTCTTAGTTAATTTAACCAGTGTAGTAGTTCCTTATGCTGCTAGCTGATGTATGAGTTAAATGGAATCTGTCTTTAGTTGTTCTTGTTGGGTTCAAGTTGAAAAATTTTGAAACACTGGGGATTAGAGTTAGCCCTGTCCACTAGGATCCTTGTGCGACCAACTGGCCTTTCTAAGATCTCTCTGTTAAACTCGTTCTCTATTTTTCCTCTTGGAGCATGCTAAAGCTGACCTGGAGTTAGATGACCTCTGGTCCGATCTATAAGCTGCCCCTTTGTCCCTCCATCGAAAGTTTCCTCCGAGTATGTACAAGCAGGTCTGGAGTTAAATGACCTCTGATCTGATCTATAGACAGAAATTAGGTTGCTTTCCTTCTTTCACTTTCAATCCTTAATGTTCCATCCCACCATCTAATCTAAAAAGATCCTTTAGTATTAGATGACTTCTTTCCTAGGGTTTTGGCTAGTTGTTGCATGTAATCACCTTTCATGACTCCATAGCCCAATGGATGGCACTTTCTTGACCTATCCTCTTTGCTGAAACATCCTACTATTTTTCTCTTTTCCTTCCATTACTTTCTCAGTCCATGATCTCATGACCAAACCAACGACCAACCAACCAAATCATTTTAAAACCCCCATTTTTGTGCTTCATACCTAGCCTAACATCTCATTTTGAGCTTCAAAGGTATACCATTCTTTGCTCTATTAGGAGAGATCCCTCTCCAGGTCCAGAAGGGCTAGATCCTAGGGCCCCAAAGTGATTCTGATGTTGTCTCATCTTTTGGTATTGCCAAATCTACCAAAACATAGGAACCCCAACATAATGGCGACTCCGCTGGGGAACAGAGACCAGTCAGCCTTGATTTGGTAAACCACTATGGTGGACGGTAAAATCTTAAATCATCCACCTGGCGACTCCACAGTTCCTAAATGAATAGCAGAATCCATTGGTGATCAGTAGGCCATTGATTATCTGTGTGTTCACAAGACTCCACTGGGAGACCAGCCTTCATGACAACATCAGCCGTGCTAAAGATCCAGTCACTTCATTGATGGAAGACTCTAAACAATTTGCAAAAATGCCTCCAAGCCTCATAGCAAAGTTTCAGTATGGACTAGCAAGTGTACTGGCAGAAATTGAATGGGAGGACCTTCCAAAGACTGTCCTTCTCAGCTCAAAACTCGATACTCAACCTGTGCTTAAGAAAATGTTTCTAGATTTGGTGGTTGAGAGATATGAAGCTGAGATCAAAATTTTGAACTCACAGGAAAGATCATATCAGTTCAGAGACCCCAAAGCATTTTTGGAAAGTCTCCCACCCCCTAAAAATGAAGAAATTCTGCTGCTTTTCGAAGCACAAGAAGAATATGATCCGGTTCTCAAGAGCCACACTGAAGATGCAGTGGAAGATGCACTAATCGAAGCTGCCCAGGACGCAGACACCCTACCAGTCATGGAAGGCCTAAAAGAAGAAAGCGTACATCATTTGTTCACTGATCCTGTGGCAGAATACATGGGGGCCCTGATTAGCTCAAATTCTCCAGCATTGATCCTCCGCCAGGGCCAGATTCATCAGGAATGGTCACTACTGATGCTGACCTTAGTTTTGAAGAACCACATGCAGAGCACCCTGTGGTTATCTCTGACAGGCAGTCAGTGCTCATATCCTTTTTTGTTGCTGCTCGACTGGCTGCATTGGCATTATTGTATCACCTAGAACATCATAGATTTCAATGTTAGAGTAGGGTAGATAGGAAGTCTGAAATAAGCTCAGCCTGTGAGCATGTAGTTAGTTGTTTTAATTTCTGCAAAGTCCAGCAAGCCAGACAGTCTAATCCTGGCTTGACTGTTTTCAATTTATGTCTTAGAATATAGAGAGGAAATCTACTAGACATTTTAATCCTAGCAGATATAGTTTAGGTAGAGGAACTATGAGGCCAACAGTTTAATTTGGTCTTATGGAGTAATAAGGGTAGAAGTAGAATAGGTCATTTTCCTGCTTGTACAAATTGATGATGTAAAGGGTCTGCAAGTCCAAATGCACCCAGAAGAAAAAAAGGTTAGGACTATAGTATGGGTAGGAAGGTCTTTGGGAGAATTTTACTGCTAATATAATGTCTTCAGGATTTGTGGTAGCTGATCCAAGAAAGAAAGGGATGTGCCAAGCAGCAGGCATATGGCCTACACCAAAGATCATTTTCTGAATTCTTGACTCCTTCAAGAAGGAGCCATCCATATGTGGAGCCACTGTTAGCCCCCCATAAATTTTTGAAAAGCAAATAGGGGGCTAAAACGTTTTTGAGCCTTCAAGGAATGCATTTCCCTCTGAAAAACACATCATCCTTGAATCCTCTTTGTGCCTTTGTCCTTTGGTAAAATCCCCTCTGCTGGTTCCCATTATAAGCCTCTCTGTTGGTGAAGAAATGCCCAAAGGTCTTCTTTTCCCTCTTATTTCATTCCCTCTGAGCCTTGGTTTTCATCCTCTTTCCTTCCCCTTATATTTCCCTTTCTACCCTCCAAATCCTCCCAAAATCCCCTCCAATTTCTACCCATACCCCTTGTTTGATTTTATTCACCCTTTATCCCTCTATCATTACCCTTCTTCAGTCCCAAAATTCATTAAGAATGGGCCAAAACCCACCTTTTAACTTTATAACAGGGCTTAGCCCCTTTCAACCACTTCCCCACATATACCCTTGCGCTAAGACCAAGCGCTTAAAGCCTTGGGAGCTAATCGCAATCGGAGTATCGGGCGGGTGCATTCCTTTGTAACATCGTAAAACTCCGATGCAATTGGTTTGGTCTATAATTCCCGCGAGGTGATCCCCACCGTTGATCTACCACAAATATTGGACGGCCCGCGCTAATTGCAAATCGTTTCAATCACAACATTTTTTTGAAGTTCTCCGATCGGCTCATCGCAAATATTTGCAATGCGATTGATCGCATTGCAAGTCCCCGCCGATTGATCGCACCACACAATCCTCCGATTGATCGCAAGTCCTTCCCTCCGATCCCCGATCGCAATCGCAACTTTCGTTACGACCCCCCTTCCACTCCTTCCGATTACGTCTTTCCAATCTCATCCTGGCCGTCCATCTCCCCGCTGATCCGATGGCCATCGCATTTCTCCGCCCAATCGCAATCGGAAGATCAATGATGCCACCCCTTTGTGTCCCCTCTAATTGCGATCCCCCGATCCACATCTCCACCATTGATCTTCCCGCCAGATCGGACATCCTGGTGCTAATCGCATTCCCTTTCCCAATCGCAATCGGAACTTATATAATGTGTCACCCCTGCCCCTTCCCGATTGCGATTCTCTGACTCAATCTCGGCCGTCCGTTGGATCTAAAGATCTAACAGCTCAGATCTAATCGCCCTCCGCCATGACCGGGTCCCACATCCAAAGGCTCTGCTCCATTGTTTTTCTGCGTTTTCCTTTGTAATTCGCCCAATGTCAACCTTTGGGCTTTACACTATACGATCATTTCTCCGCCAATTTTCATTGTTTCCACTGTTTCTCCACCGCTCCGCCACCACTCCTTCGGCCTCCGCAACATTTTTCCACCACCTCCCGGGTTTGTAACAGATTTATTTTATTATGCAAATAGCACAAAGATGGCCACTTCATCATTTGTCGGCAGACCAGCAGAAGAGATTCAGAGGGGGTTAATGCCTATTATTGATTTAATTAATGTTTAACCCTGCATTCAAAGGAAAAGGCTCAGCTTTAAGACTAAGGAGCGCACCAGCAAGTCATAACAGCACTACCTAACAGCAGAACATGTTTTCTCCAGAGGTACACCTTCCTACAGCAGTTTCCATGCCACCTCGAGCCCAGAAGCAGTTAATTGCACTCACAAGAGCTTCTTAAAGACTGTCAAGACCACCATTATGAAGCATGGAGACCTTGCGGACTTTTCGCCCAGTGCATTTATTCCAGAAGGCTAGCGCAGAGCTCCAAACACCAGAAAGGACTTCAAAGAAATATCTGAGGTCAATCTTGACCTGACAAAGACTCCCGAAGTAGGTTACAGGGTACACACAGTGCTGCAGAGCCATTAAGCAGTGTGGGCGTGAATTCTTCCACCACTCTGTCTTAATGAACACATTTAATTTGTATCTAACCCTGTTATTCTCATTCTCCTATAATAATTCCTGAGAACAGATTGTAAAGGTTGTTGTTCGACTGCTGCCGTTGTTGTTAGAGGGATTCGCTCTGACTGTCAGAACAGTTTTGGGGGGGATTAGCAGAGTAGTTGTATGTAGTAGGCTGGGAGGAGAAGTTTGGATTGTAACAGCCATTGAGTTCAGTGTATGTGACTGGTTTTGTATCAATTAATCAAATAACATTTCACAGGATCCTTGGTCTATTACTATTGGTGATGTTTTCCTAACTCTGTTTATTACATTTTCATAGTGTTTCATTTTCTGCTGGCTTGCATCAGAAATATGGCATAGGATTTACCCTTGATAGGTACCCTATGTCTCTACTCTCCTTGCCTTTCATGTTTCTCTGCTAAATTTGATTATCTAAGGGAAAATATCAGTTAATTTAACCAGTGTAGTAGTTCCTTATGCTGCTAGCTGATGTATGAGTCAAATGGAATCTGTCTTTAGTTATTCTTGTTGGGTTCAAGTTGGAAAATTTGGGAACACTGGGGATTAGAGTTAGCCCTGTCCACTATGATCCTTGTGCGACCAGCTGGCCTTTCTAAGATATCTCTGTTAAACTCATTCTCTATTTTTCCTCTTGGAGCATGCTAAAGTTGACTTGGAGTTAGATTACCTTTGGTCCGATCTATAAGCTGCCCCTTTGTCCCTCCATCGAAAGCTGCCTCCGAGTATGTCCAAGCAGGTCTGGAGTTAAATGACCTCTGATCTGATCTATAGACAGAAATTAGGTTGCTTTCCTTCTTTCACTTTCAATCCTTAATGTTCCATCCCACCATCTAATCTAAAAAGATCCTTTAGTATTAGATGACTTTCCCTTTAAAGGCTTTGGCTAGTTGTTGCATGTAATTACCTTTCATGACTCCATAGCCCAATGGATGGCACTCTCTTGACCTATCCTCTTTGCTGAAACATATTTCTTTTCTTTTCTTTTCCCCCATTACTTTCTCAGTCCATGATCTCATGACCAACCCACCAACCCACCAACCAAATCATTTTAAAACTCCCTTTGTGCTTCATACCTAGCCTAACATCTCATTTTGAGCTTCAAAGATATACCATTCTTTGTTTCGTTGGAGAGATCCCTCTCCGGGTCCAAGAGGGCTAGATCCTAGGGCCCCAAAGTGGTTTGATGTTGTCTTATCTTTTGGTATTTCCAAATCTTCCAAAACATATGAACCCCAATAGATGGGAGACAAAGAGTTGTTTAGTGACTTGGTGGAGAAGGACCTCCAGATGCATATAGAGATGGGCGATGATGGTCAGTACAGTGCGACTGGAATTGGAACCATTACCTTTGAGAGGGAGTCCAATAATCCATTCTTGTTGAAGAATGTCATGCATGTTCCAAGTCTGAAGAAGAACTTGGTCTCGGTCGCAATGCTAGAAGACAGAGGTTATGATGTTGTTTTCAGTGAGGGAAAAGCCTTCCTTCGACATAAAACAATGGGTCAAACCAAGAAGATAGGGGTTCAAATTAAGAATCTCTACAAGCTGGAGGTAGATGGTTGTGTTGCAATGGTGAGCAAAGCAGAAGAAGTGGTGATCCGGGATGAGGGCGAATTATGGCCTATGAGATCGGGCCATCTTCACCATGGTGCTTTGAATATTTTGCAGCAAATTTCTATTGGACTTCCCAAGGGTACTCTTGCGCAGTTAGATCAGTGCAAAGGATGTACAATGGGTAAGTTTTTGAAGACCACCTTTCATGAGAAGGAGAACCGTGCTGATCTTGGAGAGAATTCACACAGACGTGTGTGGACCATTCTCAGTTTCTTAAACAGTAAGACACAGGTATTATGTGATATTTTTTGATGACTATTCTCATAGATGTTAGATCTTCTTCATGCAGAAGAAGAGTGAAACGTTCTCAAAGTTTTGTGAGTTCAAGGCATTGGTGGAGAAGGAGTCGGGGAAGCAAGTGAAAGCTCTACGGAGCGATAATGGTGGTGAATACATCTCGGGCGAATTCAAAGACTTATATAGAAAATAAGGAATTCGAAGAGAACTCATAGCGCCTCATAACCCACAGCAAGATGGGGTCACGAAGAGAAAGAATAGAACTATCATGGATGCTGCATGAGCGACGATGCATGACCAGGGCCTACCGATGCACTTGTGGGTGGAAGCATGCAACACTGCGGTTTATGCGCAAAACCATTGTCCTCATAGAGTACTTGGCATGAGTACACCCGAGGAAGCTTTTACTGGTAAGAAGCCTGATATTTCTCATTTGAAGATTTTTTTCTCACTTGTTTACATTCATGTGACGAAGGACGCCAGCCAGAAGCTGGAGTCGACTGCAGAAGTTGGGATATTTGTGGGGTACACAGAAACACCCCATAACTATCGTGTGTATTTTCCAAATAGACGGATGACTGTTATGCAATGGGATATAAAATTCAATGAGATGAAAGCCATGAAGTTGTCGCTTGAGAGGGAGCTACACCTACATGCATTAGAGGAACTTATTGTTCCCAAATATGAGCCTCTGGATGTGGATCATCCATAGGAGGAGATTCATGGAGTGGAGGAGTCCACTCATGCAGAACCAAACATCAAACAAGGCAGAAAGCATACCACAGAAGCTGAGAGACTTAAGGTGGATGCGGCACATAATGTAGGAGTTCCTACATCACAGCACAGATAGAGACAGTCACCTAATCATTATACTGGATACATCGCTCCTATGAGAAAGTGTATCATGACAGATCCATATTATTTTGAAGAAGCAGTGCAGGAGCCCACATGGGTAGATGCCATGGTGGAGGAGTATGACTCCATTATCAGAAACAGTGCTTGGGAGATTGTTCCAAGGCCGGTGGGAAAATCAGTTGTAGGATCAAGATGGACCATGAAGGCAAAGAAAGTCGCTCGAAGGGAGCATCGAGAAGCATAAGGCAAGACGGCGTTCCCAAGCCCACAAACTGAGGGGGATTGACTATGAAGAAACCTTTGCACCTGTCTCACGGTATTCTTCCATACGGACCATCCTTGCTCTCTCAGCGCAGATGGGTTGGCACATTCATCAGATGGATGTGAAGACTGCATTCCTTAATGGGATCATTGAGGAATAGGTGTATATTGAGCAGCCTGAAGGATTTGAGATCTTCAGCAGTCAGTTGCATGTGTGCAGGCTCAAAAGAGTGTTGTATGGGCTGAAACAAGAACCCCGTGCTTGGTACACTCGGATCGATAGCTATTTCACTGGACTTGGCTTCACCAAGAGTGAGGTGGATGCAAACCTGTACTAGATTGTGGTTAAGGGTAAGCTTTCAATCATTGTAATTTATGTTGATGATTTAATACTAACAGGTGATGGGCAGTTGATACACTCATGCAAGGCAGATCTTGCAAAGGATTTTGAGATGAAGGACTTGGGCCTCCTTCATTATTTCCTTGGATTGGAAATATGGCAGCGGGAAGGTGAATTGTTTGTGTCTCAAGGCAAGTATTCCCGGGAGATACTGGAGAAGTTTCACATGCAAGCTTGCAAGCCTATCGACACTCCTCTTCCAGGAAATTGGAAGAAAGAGGATGCTACATCAACAGAGGTAGTGGATGCCACTGTTTATCGACAGTTGGTGGGTTCTTTCATGTATTTAGTTAATACAAGACCGGACATATACTATGTGGTGAACCAGCTTTCACAAGAGATGGTTAAGCCTACCAAGCTCTTTTGGAAGGCAGGAAAGCATGTTTTGAGATATATCAGGGGCACATCTGAGTATGGTTTATGGTACAGACAGAGGGATGAGGTGAAGTTTCATGGCTTCACGGATGCAAATTGGGAAGGAAGCCCAACAGACAGAAAGAGCACATCAGGAGGGATTTTCAGTATCGGATCTACGGTAGTTTCTTGGTACAAAAGGAAAAAAAGATCTGTGGCACTCAATTCAGCAGAAGAATAATACATGGCAGCAAGTTTAGCTGCATGTGAGGCTATCTGGATGAGGAAGATTCTGGTTGGTTTGTTCAGTTCACATTTAGATCCCACGGTGATACATTGTGATAATCAGAGTTGCATTAAACTCTCAGTTAATCCTATGTTTCATGATAGATCTAAAAATATTGATATCCGGTATCATTATATCATATATTGTGTGCAACAGAAGATTATGTTGCTTCAGTACATTCCTACGGAGGATCGGGATGCAGATATTCTGATGAAGGCGCTCACCAGGTGCAAATTCGAATACCATAGAGGTAGGATCGGGGTGAAGGATAATCCCTATCTTGTTGATAAGGAGTGTTGAGATTCAACAAGATGATGAGCTTAGTGAAAAGAGTCCCCTTCACTAAGTGGGCCTGCAGGCTATTTTTGGCGCAAGTCTATTTTTAGACTATGGCTAATTTTAGACATGACGATCATATTTCAAAAGTTGCGGGATGCTATTTGTGGATGGTTGGTCAAGTTGGAAAAACATATGAAATTATATTTTTAGAATATTGGGCGAAGTATATTTATAGATCGTTGATCTAAAAATAGATGCATGTCGATTATTATTAGCTCTTAATAATAATCAAACTCTAAACAGCAACTTATTATCTTGGAGCACTTCAGTTCAGTGCACAGATGTGGCACATCAACTGACAGAAGGAATTATGCTATTCCTAAGGGTTTACTGGAGCTAATGCATGGAGGACTCAGTTAGAACTCAAGTGGCAGAGTTATGACACAGTTGGAAGAGTAGTTGATGGAGTTGTATTTAGTTTAACTCAGTTAGACTCAGATGAGCTAGTTGTATCTAGTCTAACTGATTGATACACTAGTGAGAGTAGAGTGAATTAATTAGTTAATTAATTCACAAATAATAACTCATTGATAAACTAAACAATACATTAGTTAACTACAGTGCATGGCAGTTTCAGTGGAGACCAGTGGAGAGATAGGTGAAAGAGCAAGATAGACTATCTGTTGTGACTATAGTGGTGCATTGATTGCATCAAACACATAATGGAGATGCCAATGAGGATTTTGCATTCAATCCAAGAGTAATTCAAATTTATTCAGAGCTACTCTTCAGCAGGGATTTCGCAGTGGAGGCGGGCTAGCAGGTGATAGAGATCGTTGCATGGAGTTGCAAGATTGGTCTTGATTAGTGTATGACGATTGTATTGTACTGAGAGCTCGTGATAAGATTTGTATGCCTGTATGAGATTGTCATATGATCTCCATGTTACATAATATATAGTTGGGGTTTTTAGCTTCAGGCTTTCCCGGTTAAAAATTGTGTTATGTGTGATTGCATATTTTTGTTTATGCTTCACATGTGTGTGCAATTAATTTTTTCCGCAAAAGATTAACAAGTGGAATAGATTCAGTATCTTGCATAAATTTAAATAGTGTGATATTAGGTGGATCTTGGACATATGCATGCTTAGTGCATATAATTTCTACAAGATTCATGTATATGAAGTGTTGTTACACTTATAAAGGTCACTCATTGATGTAATTATATACCTGCAAGACCATGTCAAATACGCTCCTCCAATACAGCTCAAATTATGGAATACTCCTTGAAGAAGTCGACCTCATAGCATATGAAAAAGTTGGCTCAAAGTTCAGTCACAACTATTCATAGACAAGTCGGCTTATTACAAATGGAAACACCTATATATACCCTATTAATCTATGCATAACAGAGACAGAAGACAAATTGGATTAGTCTGGAGATTTTGGATAAGCTATGTAATTTAGTGTGAGATAGGAGACTGAGATTTGAAGGATATATGATGCAGTGCGAGGAGACTAGAAGCTACAACAAAGGAAATTATGATTAACGTTGATGTCTCTATCATAAAGACTTCGCAAATTCCAAGAAGACAACCACAGTTAGAGTATATATACACAGTTCAGAAATGGGGAAGAATTATGTCACTCTATCGAGTCTAACAGGTGACACATCACATTTCGAAATTTTAGCAACAAGTTAATGGTTAACACATTATATAATACAGTGTGAAGTTATGGAATGTAATGTGAAGAAGGATACAATGAAGAAAAGGAGTTGTTACATTCAATTTTGGATCTATCTCAAGGACTACAAGAAGGAGTGAGGTAGGGATTGAATCATAGGTAGACATAGGGCTATCTCATCAAAGGAAGAATTGGTATATCTCTGAAGTATATGCTATAGCAAGGAAGAAGTATCTAAAGGAGGCAGAGGATAGTCTATCTAGGAACCGAGCTTCCAGGTCCTAGTGAAAAACAATGTAGAAAATGAGATCAGGATAAGGAGCCAAGAAAATAGTAGTGACAAGATCTTGGAGGCATACAAGGGTCAAGGGTATGTGTCATGGTCATGGTACTTTTCAACTGAAAGTCTGTAAGAAGATTTACTTGTGGGTTTTCCTCTCCAAGAGGTAGAGGCTTTGGCCCTGGCTTGAAGAGCCTAAACCTTGTGTCTCTTGTGTTTTGATAATTGACTTGACGAAAGACATAATAAGATAATAAAGAGAAGACCTAAGTAAGATAAGTAAGCTCACAAGTAATTCTCAAGTAGAGAATTGAATTAAACTATGCCCTACCAAATTCTCAACACATACAAGCTTCAAAAAATGTTTTACTCCTAGATACGATGATGTATTTCAAAGTTATTTTTTTACCTATACTAATTATGGCCATAATGTTGCAAATAGTAGGGTGAATCTATCTCTAAGATAGATCAAGTCACAAAGAAGAATTTTATCAGTTTGAAAATTTGTTTTCTAGGTAAAGGAAAAACAAACTCAGATTTGCCAAATCATTTTCTCCACTGAATAATTTGATTCAATGCTACATTTGTCAATTTTTTTGTCCCAAAGCCACTATTTGTAGACTTAGAAAGAAAATTTGTTCTCTTGAAATTAAGCAACCAAACTAGCAATCCAAAGTGTGGAAGAAGAAGCAAAAAGAAGAGAATTGTGATCTAGTTGTATATTCTCATAATGAAGGGAGATTATGGTATGTAGACAGTGGTTGTTCCAAGCATATGCCAGGAGATAAAAGTCAGTTTTTTTCATGGAAACCAGTTAGAAAAGGTAATGTAAACTTTGGAAATAATGCACCAGGAAAGATAATGGGAAAAGGAATTATCATCCTGTTAAATGGAAAAGGTAAGGCTAGGGATGTTTTGTTTGTTCACGGCTTGAAGCATAACTTACTCGTTTTTTCCCATATGTGTGACCAATGCTATGATGTATTTTTTAGATCTAAGAATTGTCAAATAAATTTTGTAGGCATAGATAAGGTAGTAGTTGAAGCTATTATGATATATAGTAATGTTTGTGTTCTAAAAGATAAATAAATAAAAAATCTAAATAATATTGATGAGATTTGGTTGTGGAATTGAAGGTTAGGACATATTAAATTTGATTAGATTTCCAAACTAAGTAAGAAGAATGTTGTTAAAGATCTTTCAAAGCTATCTAAGCCAGATAACACCATTTCAAATATTTTTAGAATGGAAAACAAATGTGAGTGTCATTTAAAACCAAGGAAAACTTAGCAACCAGACCATTGCAATTGGTACATATGGACTTGTGTGGTCCTTCAAGGACTAAGTGACCCTCAATAAAAATGTACTTCATTCTTATCATTGATTATTTTAGTAAAATTATATGGCTATCATTTTTAAGAGAAAAATTAGAGGCCTTTGAGAAGTACAATAATTTTAAGGTCATGGCTGAGAATGAGACATATTGTAAATCAAATACATAAGGTATGATCATGGTGGTGAGTTTACCTCCAAATAATTTGATGATTTTTGCAAAGAACAATACATCAAAATATAGTTTACCATAGAAAATACTCCACAGCATAATGGAGTAGCACAGAGAGCCAACAGGTCGATCGAGCAGCTGGCTAGAGCCATGATGGGGAAAAGAAGTATACCACAAATATTTTTGGTTGAACCAATACACACAACAGTAGTAATTTTAAACATGGTACACTTTAGAACAAACGGTGAAAAAACTCCATATGATTTATGGTATGGCAGACCTGCTACAGTCAGGCATTTCAGAGTATCTGGAAAAAAATGTTATATCAATAAAAATGATGAAAAAATAGGTAAGTTTGATGCAAGAGTTGATGAAGGAATTTTTCTTGGGTACTCTTAGAACAGCAAGGACTATATCCTATAGCAAGAATTCAAGAAAAATAATTGATCGCATTGATGTTAAATTTCATAAGAACGTTTATTTTAAAGACAAGCAACCAGCAAACATTAGTACCAATGACCAAGTCAGCCATCATGAGGAAAATTATAAACCTGCCACAAATGAGGATATTGAAGAACCAATCAATCCAAAATCAAAATATCCTACAAGGTGTGTGAAAAAACACCACCCATCTAACCAAATTGTTGGTGACTTGAATATAGGTGTTCAGACAATAATAAGGTTAATAAATCCCCCTACAAAAACGCATGTAGCTTTGTTATCTATGATAGAGCCAAAGTATTTCTATCAATCCAATCAATATGAAATTGCATAAAATACATGAACGAAGAGGTTGATCATATCAAGAATAATCATACTTGGGAGCTTGTTCCAAGACCAACAAATAAGGATGTTATTGGCATGAAGTGGGTCTTTAGAAACAAATTTAATGAAAATGGTGAAGTGGTAAGAAACAAAGCACGGTTAGTTTGCAAAAGCTATGCACAAATTGAAAGTTTGGATTTTGATGATATATTTGCTCATGTTACATGATTAGAATCAATTTGCATGTTCTTGGATTTTGTTAGTTTCAAGAATTTAAAATATATCAGATGGATGTGAAATCTTCCTTTTTGAATGGAAAATTGTAAGAATTTTACATTGAGCAACCTGATGGTTTTCAATTGTCAGATAAACCTGATTATTTTTGCAGGTTGAAAAGGGCCTTGTTTGGTCTTAAGAAATCCTTAAGGGCTTGGTACTCCAAGGTGGATAACCATTTTCTTAAGTGTGGTTTTAAAATAGGTGTAGCTAATAGGAACCTATATGTGAAATCCAATTATGAAAAATTGTTATTGGTTGTTGTCTATGTTGTTGATATAATATTTTCAAGTGATTTAGATCATCTAACTTACTATTTTGCAGCTGATATGAAGGTCGAAATTGAAATGTCAATGCTCGGTGAACTCTCTTATTCCTTGGTTTGCAATCACACATATAATGAAAGGTATTTTTATTTCACAAGGCAAGTTTCTCAAGGAAGTGTTGAAGAAATTTGGCATGGAGAAATGTTCTTTGGTAAGCTCTTCAATAGTCACTGGATGCAAACTTAGCAAGGTTGATGAGTCACCAAAGGTGGATCAAACTTTATATAAATATATTATCTGCAGCCTCTTATACTTGACTACCTCTAGACCCACAACTATGGAGGCAGTTAGTATTTTTGGAAGATTTCAAACATATCCTAAACAAATTCATCTCGTAGCATCCAAGAGGGTTCTCATATATCTAACAGCCATAATGGACTATGTTCTTTGGTACCCTAGAGGTAAATATTTTTCACTAACTTTGTTTTTACTAATGTTGATTGGGAAGATGATGTAGATAGCCAAAAAAGAACAATTGGTGGTGTTTTCTTTATTGGTGAATGTCTTGTTTCATGGTTGATTAAGAAGCAAGCTTCAATTTCTCTCTCCACTACTAAAGTAGAATATATAGCAACATCTTCTTATTGCAATCAAATGTTATGGATGAAGCATACTTTACAATATGTGAAAGTGATATATGAATAGCCAATACCAATCGTATGTGATATCAAAATTGAAATCAACATGTCCAAGTACCATGTTTTCCATTCAAAGATAAAGCATATTCCAATAAAGTGTCATTTCCTTCGAGAACAAGTTGAAAATCATATTCTAAAATTAGAGTGTGTACCTACAAAACATTAGGTAAATGATATCTTCACTAAACCTCTCCAATGTGATCAATTTGAGTATTTAAGGCTGATATTGGGAGTAATCCCTCTTACCTACCTCCATTAAATCTTATCCACGAGAAGAAAGGAAACAACCAGATTAGTCCAAGAATTCAGCACATCAAAAGGGAGTTTCCAGGTCAACATGACAAGGGGAGATTAGTTGTAAGGGGAGCATATTATTTTCTTTTCCATTAATTTCAAAGAGGAAGAAGTAAGAAAAACATTGCACATTGAAGGCGGGATAAGAAACATTTGAAGAAGATAAGTGAAACCATTGATTAATTATTTATATAGAGAGAGAACTCAGTTAACAAGTGCAAGTGCAAGTGCTAAAATTGGAGTTGAAATCATATGCTTTCATTGTTTGACCTGAAACATGCTTTTATGTTTGATAACAATTGTTTTGGTGTTTCCATAAATGCCAAATGGGGAGAATGTTAGAAATATGTTGGCATTAATGTCAAAGGAATTCATGGATTGGAAAATATTAGTAGTGTGCAAAAATATTGGTGAAACAGGTGTTTATGGAGTAGTATCTTTAAATCGAAATTTGGAACAAAATATTAGCCCATATTGATTGGAAACTACTAAGATTGATAAGTACTAAAGAGACATTTTCAATGATTTATGGAATTTTGAGAAATACCTCATAGATCAAAGATATTGCAGGTCAAAGTTCAAGTCAAAAGGGTCAAAGGTCAGGCCAAACTTGGAAAAAAAATTGGCATTCTCCAAATATGGCAGTAATTTGGTGGTCCCACCATACTTGGTAGAAGATTTACAAGGTTCTAGGTGTATTGGTTCCAGTATGGGACAAATATTAGAACCCCATTTTTGAAACATTGAGCATGGGGTCGGCGTGTCCCTATTTGAATCTTAGTCATTGAGTTTGCTTGTGAACATAGCTTTGACAGTCATCGTGGGCGCAAATCGTTCGAAAGGTGTGTGGGGTTTTTTGTTTGATACAAGACAGATAGCAGAACCCCCTATTAAACATCAATCATAGGGGGGTTACATTTTAATTTTTTCCATCCATATAACCCATGTTCAAATGGTTGACGGTAGCAATTTAATCTAAAGGATGGATATGCTTTAGACCTCCAGACCGCACAGGTGGCATGCCCACATACATCTTGATGACATGGACCAATTGCAAGATGGTAGCTAATGTAAACATTGGTGACATGGAAGTATGGAACAAGGACACATGGCATGTAGATTTGACATTTTCAAGTGGCCATATGGGCCAATTTTGGGTGACACATGGACCACTATTGGGAGGCCATGTGGCACATTTGACATAAGCATGACATCAGCATGAAGTTGGCCAATCGGTAAGTCGAAAACTTGGGTGGTCATACCTTCAGGCGATATCTAGCAAGAGAAATTCCCCAACCCCCACCCTCATTCATCCCCTGAATGCATTAGATAAGTTGGTAACAGAACTTGGTCTCATGGGTAAAGGCGTTAGCAAACAAGCGCTCCAAAATTCGGTGGTGAATGGATCTAGTAGGCAGAGCTTTTGGTAGACTATGCCATATTTGAAATTTCAATTAAATATAGCAATGATTTTAGTCACAACTAATGAATTTGGAATATAATGCTATATTCGGTGGTATATTTGGAAATCTTTCAAAATCTAGCAGTGTGCTAAGTCTCGAACTATATATGAACTCCCAACTAAGACCTGTAACGTACGAGATTGCCTAAAACAATTAGATTAATTCAAATATTGAGTTTATAACCTCATGCAGAGATATAATTTGAGTTGCACACATGAAGGACTCATGTTTAAATAGGTTGAATATCAAATAACAAGAGAAATACTTGAATAGAAAAAGACAAGAGCTAAACTTAGCTAAATCTCAAAATTGCAAATTATAAGTTTGATTCATCTTTTCATATCATTTCAGCATATCAACTATTAAATACCATTAATATGCATCAAGAAGAGTTGATAGAGGTGGAATATAAAAGAAAAGCAAGTTTAAACAAAGAACTTATTGTATTGAACTTAACTAAAGTTCTAAATATAAAAATATCAACCCTTATTCTTTATAGGTAGAAATTGTATCAACAAGAAGGATGATGATCGATATATTAAAGAATAATATTGTTGAAGGTGTTTTATGGTGATGTTGTAGCAGAGATTACATTGGTGATTGGGGTGTGTGGTTGAGAATAAAAGAAAATTTAGTTTTTAAGAGACTTTCATGATTTGAGTTTGAAAATGGAATGAAATATGAACCAAGGAGGTCCAACAAGTTGTAGCTCATATCTAGTAGATCCTTTCAGTGGTAGCTAATAAAATCGAGGGTTGTATTTCCTTTCAGTAGCAATTGATAAACTAGGGAGAAGTAGCTTCCTTCAGGTTGGAGCTTGAGAAACCAATAGTTTGAGGGTTGAAGTTCTCAAGTAGGTTTAATCCTACCAATTGATGTAATAACAAGTTGAATCTTACATTTATAAATGCAATTTAGAAAAATATTGAAGTATATATGTGTTTAATATGTGCTTCTTGTATTGAATGATAATGATGCTCACATGTATTGTTGCTAAAGAGATTATTAGTGTTCAAGAATTTTTTACTTTTTTAGATAAATTTTTAAATTATCACAATACTAACTTACCCCCCCCCCCCCCTTCTTAGTATTGTCTTGTTTTCTAGCATCTGGAATAAAATCAACACTCCTATATGGCACAAACTCTTCCCACACATGTGGCCTAAATAAATTCGACCTCCTTGAGAAATAACTTAGCCTCTATTGGAAATTTGGCCTCCTCTGAGAATTTTGCCTTCCTCCTAAAAATCAACCTCTTTGGTAGATTCATCTCTCTTTGTCAAATCGGCCTTCCTCCTAGAAAATCGACCTCCATTTGGTAATTTGCACCATTTGAGAAAACTCAACCCTCTACAAAATCATTTTGCCTCGGAAAACCTCCCTCTAAAACTCAAAATCTGGAATTCTCTTGGATGAAGAATATGCTCTTGAAAATTTCTTCTCACTCAATCACTTCTAAAACCCTCAATGGTGTCAAACCCCACACTATCACTACACCTCAACTTAATGATCTCCAATATGCCCTTAGATTTCCTCTTATAATATCTCATTGAGAATTCAACAGCCAAGATATAATCTTGATCGATTACTAAGATCATATTGACTCCATCAAGAACCTTTTCTAAAATTCACTAGAGATAAATCAACTTGTCTCAATTAATACTGAGTAATTAACCTGTTTTCCTAAGTTATGAAAAAAATAGAAACTAGTTAATAATATAAATAATACTTTTTCACTTAAAAAAAAATCTTGAGTTTGGAGATATTTTCTTCTCTTGTGTTCTTAGCCTCACTGACACCTCTTAAGACTATAACACATATCTGAGCTACAAAATCTAATGCTCCCTCTTAATGAGGGAGGTGTTCCGCATAAAACCCAACTTATATCTAAAGAAGATGAATATTTCCTTCCCCAAGGCCTTCATCAAAATTTCTACTACCTATTGATATGTGCCCTGATTGTCGCAATGACTCATAGTCGTCTCCACTTTCTAACCAAATAATTCTACTAATAGCTTTCAAAACCAAATGGCCTCGCATGTCACCATGCTCGCTACTATATATTCTACTTCTGCAGAGCTTAGTGCCACGAAATTTTTCTTCCTTTTGTACCAAGGGAAAACTATCGATCCCATGCTAAAGCAACACCTTGAAGTGTTATTTTTTTCCATTGTACTATTTACCTAGTCTGCATCAGTATAGCCCATCAACATGACACCATCACCTCAAGTATATTTGTTCCCATACTCAATTGTACGTCACAAATAATGCATCACATGGTTTGTTGTTGTCCAATGCACCTTATTCAGTTCAACCACAAACTGACTGAGAGAGTTTATTGTAAAGGATATATTTGGCCTAGTATTGATCAAATACATAAGAGAGCCAATCAATTTCATGTATAATGTGGGGTCCACATCCTTCTCCTTAGATATATCTACCTTCCTCTAATTGGTTATCATGGGTGTAGACATGGATCTACAATATTCCATCATGAATCTCCTTAAGATCTCAATGCAGTATTTCCCTTGTCCAAGGAAAATCTCCTCGTCTTGCTTCCACACCTAAATGCCTAGAAATTAGTGCATTAACCCCAAATATTTCATCTTGAACTCTACTACGAGGTCCCTCTTGCATTCTTCTATGAGCCCCAATTATCTTGTCAAAAACAATTAATCCACATATAGGAAATGCATGAGTACCTCACCCCCAACCATCAAATAGTATAGGTTTTCATCTATCTCACTCTTCACAAAGCCCATCTCATGTAAGTATCTATTAACGCCCTCATATCACACCCTGGGAGCCTGATTGAGCCTGTACAAATATCTCTTCAATTTTCACACATGAGTCTCATTGTTTTGTGCTACAAATCCTTTTGTTTGTTCAATGTACACATCCTCTTCAAATTATCCATTAAGGAACATTATCTTGACATCCATCTAATGGACCTGCCATCCCATTTGTATCACAAGTGAGATTACGTCCCTAATGAAGTATACCTAGCCACGAGAGAAAAAATATTTTCATAATATATTCCCTCTCTATGATAGAACACCTTGGCCACAAATCTCGCCTTGTATTTCTCTATGTCACCATCTACATTGTGCTTTATCTTATAGATCTAGCGTGATCCAACCAACACTTTGTATATCGGTCTAAAAAACACCTCCCAAACATTTTTTAGCATGATTAAGGATATTCTTCCACCATAGCATCCGGCCATACTTTTTGTTGTGCAGACTCTTGATAGCTCGAGGGCTCACTATCACGGACTAAATTATCAATGTTATGTATCCAAGAATAAATATTTCATATGCCTTTGAAGTGTCATCGTACCCGAAAAAGTGCCCCTTCTCTGCAGTCTCATCGTATCTAAAAAAGTGCCCCTTCTCTGCAGTCTAATCCAATTTGGAATGTGACAATTATCCATATAGCCAAATATTATGATGGGACTGACATTTGACTTCTTTCTTATAAATGATTCCTCAGGTGTTATATTTCCTAAATCATTATGTGGGAACTTGTTCTAAATATACACTGTGGTACCACATGCCTCTACCCATAAGTATCTTGGCATATCCTGGTCATACAACATGGCCCTGGTTTCCTCTGACATGGTATAGTTATTTCTCTCAGAAATCCCATTTTTGTATAGGTTCTAAGGAACTATCCATTTCTTCTTGATGCCCTCCCAAGTGTGGAACTCCTAGAAGTAATTTCATGTGTACTCCGCTCCATTATCTAATCAAATAATATTTATCTCTCTACTTGTCAAATTCTCCACGAGAGATTTGAACCCTTGGAAGCGACTAAAGACCTCATAATTTGGTCTTCAAGAAGTAAATACATGTCTTCCTAGAGAAATCATCAATAAAGATAATAGAATATTCATACCCTCTAAGAGATAGAGTCGGCATCGGACCACATATATCATAATTAATCAAATCAAGTACACCTTTGGATCTATGGTAACTCCTTGGAAAAAAAAATCTTAGAAAACTTCTCCATTGCGCGTCCCTTACATACATTGTCATGCTCTATGCATGCCTCTAGAACACATGTCACTCTCTTCCTAGGAAACTTAAGTGCCCCATGATGGATATGGCCCATCCTCCTATGCCAAATATTTGTCTGATCTCTCAAGTAATTATTTCTTACTAGTGCCTTTGAAGCATCCATATGCAACCTACAAAGTTTTTTCCTCCTAACTCCAATTAATATGGGTGACTTTCACTCGTGGTGCTTAATCAATGCCTACTACCCTCTAAAGAGTACATTGTAACCCTTACCCTAAATAATAGAAATAGAATTCAAATTCATTCCCATTCCTAGCACTTGCAACACTTTGTGGATTGGCCTTCTTGTCTCCCATGAAGTTAAACCCTTGTTTGGATCCTTTCTTTGCTTTCAAGAACCATTTTTTATTGTTCTCCCTCGCCCTTATGTCTGATATTTCCTATCCCATTGATAAGACTCCTCCTAAGCTCATGGGTAAAATATTACCATAAATTTTCCCAATCTATAAGATTTTGCCTTCCTGTAATAACATGTACGAAGACATCCAACTCCTGAGTAAAACCATTGAGGGTTATCCTAACGAGCTCAACGTCCTCAATTTTCTCACCAACACGTGTCAATTATTCCTTGACATGTTTTACCCTAGTAAGGTAAGACACAAAATTTTCACCCTTTTTTATTTCATGCTCTGAAGTTTCTCCCTCGTGATCAACTTCATGTTTACACTAGAATCTTGTTGGAGTTTACAAAATTCATCGCACATTTCTTCCCTTTATCTTCTTCTGTTATATGAAGCATGATGTGATCCTTCACCCCATCATAATAATGCGTCTAGTTTTAGAATCTTCCTTCTTATAGGTAAGGAGTTTCTTTGCATCTGCATGTACGTCTACAACACTAGTTGCAAACTCCTTTAGACCATTATCCTCTGAGATTAATAGGATTATGGATTTCCATATGCCAAAGTTATATGCTCCCTCTAATCTGTCTTGATCTTATTAACCAAATGAAACCATTTATCTAAAACCCTAGGAATAAAATAAGAAAACTCCAAGTAAATATAGAACAAATCTTATATGGGTTTCACAACCCTCGGTTTCCTCTCTTGTACCCTACATTGAGATTCTCAAAGAACCTTCTATAACTCATATCTGCCCTGATACCATGTGAAAATTCCATATCTACTCTTATCTAGACTTATTCTGATTATCTATTTATTATCCTCCTATATTTTTAAATATTATTTGTCTCATCAAAAATTATTTACTGTGAATATTGAATAAAAATTCCACTGCAATATAAACCAATTAAAATTCATAATAAATGATAAAATCACACACATAAAAATAGAAACCAATGTTTATGGACAAATGTCTCTGGAAAAATCCCAATGTGGGGGAAACCAGTTTTGCAGATGAGGGGATTAATTTTTCTTCAGCAAATCTGTAATTGCTAAATATTACAACTTCTTGTTGTAAAATGGAAAAGCTCCAACAAAAAATGATCTTCACATCTAAAAAATAAATTCGACCCTATGCAAGCCATTTAGCCTTCTAGAATCAAGTTGGCCCTCCTGTACAACACAAACTCAACCCACACGTGCAGTTAAGAGAAATTTGACCTCCACAAGAAACTCGCACTCCTGAAGAAATAACTCATCCTCCACTAGAAATTTGGCCTCCTCTGAGAATTCAATGTTTCTCCTGAAAACAAACCTCTCTATAAAATCAGCCTCTCTCTAGCGAATTGGCCTTCCTCCTAAAAAATTGACCTCTCTCTGGTAATTCACAACACCAAAGAAAACTCGGCCCTCTGCAAAATAATTCATCCTCGCAAAACCTCAGGCTCTGAAACTCAAAAGATGGAAGTCTCTCAAATGAATAAAATGCTCTGAAAAAATATTCTCACTCAATCACTGCAGATTCCCTCACTGATGTCAAACCCTACACTATAATTGCGTCTCAACTCAATGATCGTCAAGACGCCCTTTTATTTCCTCTTATAATCTCTCATTGAGAATTCACAGGCCAATATTTAATCTCGATCAATGGTAAAGATCATATTGACTCCATCAAGTACCTTTTCTAAAAGTCACTAAAGATAAATTGACTTGTCTCATTTAATACCGATTAATTAACCTATTTTCCTAAGTTGGGAAAATAATTAAAAATTGGTCACCTCACTGTCACCTCCTATGACTAGAACATTTTTTCAAGCTAAAAATATAACATAAAGTGTCTCCGCTGCACTTTTACTTGCTCGATTACCCGATTCCAAAGCATGAGTTTCCTCTAATCTAGGATGCATGGAGGTTCCAGATTTAACTCCCCCTCTAGTTACACCTATAACACCAACCAATCAATCACATTATTACTGTCTTCTACATACTTTTTAAGCAAAGAAACATGAAAAAATCATGAACTTTTATTTTTTGTGGCAAGGCCAACCTATAGGTTGCTCGCCCTATCCTTTCAAGCACTTGAAATGGCCCATAAAATCGTGGTGCTAGCTTGGTACATGACCCAATTTCCAAAGAGATTCTCCTAGGTTTAACTCACAGGTAGACATTATCTCCCATTTTAAATTCCTTATGCACCCTATGCTGGTTTATGTAGCTCTTCTACTTGTCTTGAGCCACCTTTAAATTCTTCTTTTTGGTCACTATTTCCTACTCCATATCCCTTAGCATATCAGGACCAATGAGGGTATTATTTGTAGGATCACTCCATCTAATATGAGTATTACACTTCCTCCCATAAAGAGCCTCAAATGGACTCATTTGTATTGATCCCTATTACCCATGGTTGTAGGCAAATTCAACTAGTGGAAGAAACTCCTCCCACTTCCTTAGTTGGTGCATGACATACATCTGAATCATGTCCTCCAATATTATCCTTTTTTCTCTCTTTTTTTCCATCTGTTTGCAGATGATATGTTGTGCTAAAATCCAACTTTGTACCTAAGCCAACAAATATCTCTTTCCACAATTTTGAGGTAAATTTGGCATCTTTATCTAAGATAATTTTCTTGGGTACTCCATGCAACCTTACAACTTCAATTATGAAACTTGAGCCACATCACTTGTTGTGTTAGTTGATTTAACAACTGCAAATTGAGTAGCCTTAATCAATTTTCTATCACAACCATGTTTCCTAGCTAACGTATTGTTTTTCTTTCCATGGAAATATTATGATAAAATCCATGGAGATCACTACACATTTCCACTCTAGAATGGGAATAGGTTGTAATAATCTATTTCGGTACTTGTATTTTTCCTTCACTTGTTGGCATTCCATGCGATTAGCAATAAAATCAGCCACTTCTATTTTTAAATCAGACTAATAATTAAATTTTTAATGAAATTTCAGCCAAAAAATGGCCTCATAAGAAAAAACAATAAAACAATAATTAAAATAATAAAATAAGAGTGATGAATTTTGGAGGGAAATGAAGAAAACTATTTTTTTAATTGTATTTTTTATTTATCTCCTTATGGATTTAATCAAATTTCAAGTGTAGATGCTTGTTGGATGCGGAATTAAATTACACATCCAACCATCATGCATAATTTTGAGAAGACTCACATTGATAAAAATTGAAAATACATTAAAGAAGTGTGTCAGAAAAATTTTTAATGTATCTTCATTTTTTTCAATGTGGGTCTTCTCAAAAGTATGCATAATGAGTACTCGGATATGGAATTTAATTATGCATCCAACAAGCATCTACACTTGAAATTTGAGTAAACCCGTAAGGAGATAAGCCAAAACTACAATTAAAAACTTTTCTTTTCTTCTTTTCCCTCCAAAATATTTACATGTATGTTTTGTGGATTAATCCCTCTTACAGTCAAGAGCGATCTCCCTAGTACACCAATAGGTAACTAGAAACAAACAACCATTGAATGTCTCTTTCTCTAAACTATTTGCATTTTATATTATTATAACTTAGAAATGAGGAGGTTATGCTCTTACCTTTCAATCGAGACGTTTGATGTAGCCTTTTGCCTTTCGCTCCAAAGCAATCCTTTAATGCAGAGAAGAACCTGCATTCACAAACAATGCAAAGGATCAAAGCACATGCAACTCAACTTAGTGATCAAGGAGTCTAAGTATTGACATCTTTTCAATGAATTCAAAAACAAGACAATGAGAAAAAGAGATCTATATGTATTATAATAAATCAAAAAGAGAATTGTTACAACCTGAGCCTTGATGTTATACAGATTTCTTCTGTGTGTCTGTGCAATCGTATCCTTGGTTTGAAAAGCCTTCCTCTCTATTATAGGTCAATTTGGGTACCATTCCCAATGACCTGGTTAACTGGACATCATCTCCAGGACCAATGATCAAGGGTCTATCATTCCCTATCATTTCAGTTGCTACATGCCCTAAGACAAGAAACAAGACAAATCAAGCAAGAATTTCATCAAGCAAAGGTTTCCATGGTTTGAAGCTTATTATATAACATATGAGAGCTCACCAACATAGGCTCTAAGGGGCCTAAGTGCATTGCATATGCAGGTAGCCCCATGCAAGGCTGCTCTGCAAATCACTTCCCGACATTCAAAGGTGCGTTGGTCACATTGGGAGTGAAATTATCATTGTTCTGGAATCTCCACTTAGCCAGTGCATTCTAGAAGAGTTCACATGTGTCAAGCTTCGAATCCAAGTGTCCATTTGACATCTACATGACTGGAAACATGTCTTGCCTATTATTGGAAATTCATTGATTGCAAAAAAACCTACAGTTCATCTATAAATTGAGCACAGATCTAAGTGCTTGAGGAGGAAGAATTTGAGTAGAGAAATGTTGGATAATTTTCAATTGAGAGCTAGATTTGTGTAGCTGCTACTGGAGAGATTTATACTGTGATGAGGCTTGGGAACATTGCTAGAAGGTCACTTCAAATCAGTCATTAGGTTGTAACCTCTCCTTCTATTATCAATAAAGAGTACTGCTTATTTTTCCCTATATACATTTGTATTGGCTTTGATTTTCCATATTGCAAGATCTTGGTTGATGTATCTGGTTTATGCTTTACTAATTTAGCTAACTAGATTGAATAGATATCTATATTATTGCATCTTCTATTGTTTCAGTGTTCCTTCTTGTAGGAATCAATCAGCCCACAAACCGCTTGAACTTGAAGCTGCAACAGAAGCGACAAAAGGAGCCATTTGGAAGTGACTGAACAAGTAAGTCTCCAATCCTCTCTGTGTATTTATTCTGAATTAGGAGAAATAGTCGTATAGTCTTTCACCTGTTGTTCTAGACTAGCATCTATCTAGGGAAGCATGATTTATCTGTAATTCACAATTCCGGCCCAACAAATTGGCGACTCCACTAGGGAGAATTTCTCTTAGTTCTAGGTGTTAAAGCCTCTAATTTTCTTTGTTTATCCACCCAGTAGTTGTTACTCATAAAGATTAAACTTTTTCAGAGCTTAAGTTGTAAAGACAGTGAGTTAAACAGTAGTATTTTTCTTTGTATACTGCGCCCAATGCACCCTTAGATAGGACACAGTGCTTTGCAAAGCACTGTCTCCCTTCCTAGCTTGTGTTGCAGAGCACTATCTCCCCTTGGAGACTGCATTGACTCCTGAAAGTACCCAAATTCCCTTGAATTTTCCTTTGCAATTTGCTTCATTTTTGTTTACTGTTGTGTTATGAAAAGTTTGATGCTCAATTGACCAGTGACTTTATATACTTCTTCTCCTTTGACTGAAAATTTGTTCAATGTTGTTTTAAAAAGTTTTTCTTTATCATTGACAAGTTGGTTTCAAAGTACTTTTTATGGTCACATTAAGAATCATTTTCTTTCGAAATAGGAAATTGTCGTAAAATCTTCATTTCCTTGAATCATAGGAGAAATTGTTGTTGAAATCCTCATTTTTCCTTCAAAAGAGAAATTGTTGTTTGTATTCTTCGTTTCTCGAAAGTAATAATCATTTGAATTATTGATTTAGTGCACCTAGTTTCTTTTCTGCATTCATAACATTAAGGAAACTGAAAAGAAAAACTTGCATTTGCATGTAAAATACTGTGTTTTGCAAAAGGAACATTAGGAAATATGAATTTAGTTTGAGATTCATTGATTTGTTTTGTTCATTTATTTGTTTGCTCTCAAATTATTTTCTCTCTTCCCTTAGTAGCTAGGTTCTTCACTGAAAAAGATGAAAGTGAAAGAATGTTTATCATTCTTAGCTTTCATTTTATGAATTTCATACACATCATCATGGTGAACCTTTGAAAGGAAAATTGTTAAGCAAGATCAACATAAAATTAATCTCAATTTACTTAACAACGCATTGGAACCATAACGATAACATTTAGAAGGTCTAGGCTAGAGACGTTTTCTGGCATCGTAAAACATAGCAGATGTCGTTAACTTGTCTGTGATACATTCCAAGTGTGATACCTCACTCCATGTACGTAAGCATATCATAGCTCGTCCACGTACTTTCGGGAATATCAGGCGGTGTTACAGTATGATAAGTATAAAGGGGTGCTCTCACTGTGCGGTTTCGCATCAGACAGCACTAATGCGGACTTGGGCCTCCACGTACCTTTGAGTATATTTTGGAGGACAAATTTTAGGTGTTATCCATCCATATTGAACCGAGTTGGCAACCTTGAAATTGTGATACACCGAACATAGCATTCGGGGAGATTACCTGCCCGTACTTCTTGGTTCGCCAGGAGGTATTCTGCAGTTCATAGTTTCTTGGTAAACCCTTTTGCCTACCATTACCCTCTTTTTTTTTATTTGTTCTTGGTTAAAATAAATCAGTAATTGTGGAAGAATAAAATCATGTCCCCTGTCGTTCGCGTATATTAGCTTTAAAACCACCTTTAACACCGAAAGTTACTTCTGGTAGGTGAAGGCGATCACGATCTTCCGAATCAAGTACAATTCGTACCTCTGGTGAAACATCATCTTTTAACCCAGAGTTAGCTCAAATTATTTCCACACATCCCGGTTCGTCCACTATTGTCGAAACGGAGTCTTCATAGCTACCCATGGTCACGATCCATTCAATCGTTGAGACCATACCTCCTGGACCCAATGTTGTTCAATCACAAATTGATCCAGATCTTGTCTCTTATTTGCCAGAACATCTGAATCCTAAAGTCAAACAACCGGAAGTTGTTCCTACCTTGGTCATCCCACAAAGTTCTGTAGCTATTGAAACTTCTATATCACACAGTCAACCATCTGAAATATATTTTGGAATTAACGGTGAATTTCTTCTTCCCAATTTAATTGCGATTGAAGAAATACCATAAGATGATACACCTTTAACTCCAACCCATTTTGGGGGGGGGACCTTTACCTGTACGAGTCTTTTCCTCAATAGTTTCCATCTACTTTTATTGATCCTGCTCCCATTCAATCTCCTGTCGATTTTTGAGGGTATACATTTGGTCAAACAACCATGTCTGAACCAACCTCTTTGGTTGGGTCTTCTGTTCCAATTATGTCAGCTCCTACCCTCGCTACTTCGTTGATGTTCACAACCTCACCAGAGTCATATTTTCATGGTGGCCCTTTGGTCCCAACAGGTTACAAATCATTATCTGGCACTTTCTCTAGTGCATCTTCACAATCATGGTCTTTGCCAATGTCATCATCTGGTGTTTTAACTGGTAGTCCTATCGTCAGTACTGAACTACTTGATTCATTACATACATCATCATAGCAATATCAAGTCAGTCCTTTTGGGTCAATTCCTTTAAATACCATATCAACTGGACTCACAGCATTCGGAGAACCATATTTTCCATCTTATTATCCTCCTTATGTTGGGGGGCAACCTTTGGTCACCCAATATGACAGTACTCAGTCACTTTTTGGTCAAAATAATGCTGACATGAATGTTTTTCAATGGCAGCCCACTCTGCCTATCCAACCACAAACAGTTGCACACTCGTATCAACCAGTTCAACCTGTTACACCCACTTCATTACCACTTGTTAATATATCTATACCCCTATTACAGAATCGAAATATTGTACATCAACCTTATCAGGCGGGTTCTTCAACTCAATATCATCAAATTTTGATTCCACAGACTCAAAATCCTTTGGTTAATTTACAACAACCTGTATCAGTAATTTTTTATTCGCAAGCTGGTGTACCATTTTATGGGATGTCACAAACACAAACTGATTATACATATCAACCGAATCCACCTTATACTAATTTAGGTTATAACATTGGTGGACAGACCCCTTGGCAGCCACAGGCGCAAATACCTCAAACTTCATTTCAATAAGTATCATATCCAGGTTTTGGTCAACAGAATTCTCAAGAATTTTCTATGCAAAACAACCCCTATCTGGGTTACCAGTAGCAAATTTCGTATGTTGGTGCTCAAAGACCTGTTGCCCAAGCAATTCCATCTTACCCTGGCTATGCTCAACCTGACCTTAATCAACAGTTGCCTTTTGTTGCAACCTTGGAATTACCAGATTTAAACCGGTTAACCAATGATCCTATAAATTATGCTCTTGGTGGTTGGTGATACCTCATAAATTACCCTCCGATATTCCTAAATTCAATGGAAACCCTAGAGAATATTCGTCGACTCATTTCATGACTTATCATTTACGGTGTTCATCAAATTCCCTGAATGATGATTCTATTCGACTACGTCTTTTCCAGCGTACGCTTATAGGTCCGACTGCTAAATGGTACATTGAGTCACCTAGAGCTTCTTTTGATAATTTCACTGCCTTAGATACTGTCTTTTTTACCCATTTCCAGTTATCGATCAGATACGAAACTGGAATGGAACTCTTGACCAACTTCAAACAGAATAATGCTACTCACATTTATAATCATATTCATGAGTGGCGTCGCCATCGACGAATGGTTAAGACATTTGTTCCGGATCAGCTCCTTGCTGAATGGTTCATTAAGTCCCTGTTACCATCTATAACTAAGGATGTGGCTAAAGGTGGCGTCATCAGAGAAGAGCAATTCATCGCTCGTGCCCAGTATTTAGACTTGATTTACACTCAGTCTGACACGCTCTATGAAAAAATTCCTAATGTGCCGCGATCTAATTTCAGTGTTCTTCCTCAAATAAAGGACTCTCATGTCGGAGACGACTTGATAGGCACTGCAAACACACACCACACTACTGCATCTGATCCTGCTCCTGCTTCCGAAATTAATGCCGTGTCATTTGACAAAGGCAAAAGTGACAAGCAACCAGGAATTAAGAAAAAGGGGAAATCAAAGAAAAAGAAAACTTCTAACTCGCAAGAAAGATCATCTGATCAACCGTCAGGACCACGGAAACCTCATTATCCATGAATAATCTCTAACGAAGAAAAAAAATTTAGGAATTGTCCTCACCGTGCTGAAGTCTCAAAAATCATCAAGACTTCCCATGCATCAGTTGTGTTGACAGACCCATTTCCAAATCCAGACACTAATTTGGTTGCTACAGATCTAGTTCCTAGTTCCCAAGTGTTAATGTTATCCACCACAAAACCTTCACAAGATATTTTGGTGTCGACGCAGAATAAAGACTATGGTAGTCTGGCCACTGATCAACCTACTACCTCAACAACGAATCCATCTACTGAATCAGTACCACCTACTGTTATTCCTGAATTGACAATTAAGCCACCGAAGGGAGTAATTCATAAATCGACATATAATCCTCGAGCAAGAGCTACACAAAATTATAATATAGTTGAATATTTGGCTCAATCCCCTTCAATTATGTCTGCTCTTGAGGTATTAAAAAATTTTCCCTCCCAGAAGCAGGCTTTATTGTTGGCCATTGGTGGAATTGATCTGACTAATTCTAATCTTGTCGTCTTTAACCATATGGGCTATGTGCCACAGCTACCAATAGAATTAGCATTCTCCATACAAGTAAATGTTCTCAATCACCTTGTTCATTTCACTATTACTGATGAGGGAGCATCTGTGTGCATTATGTCCCTAAATAGTTGGAAATCACTTAGCTCGCCGCGATTATCACAATCATCAACAACGTTGAAGGATTTTGATGTAAGAACATATAAACCTTGTGGTATTATCAATAACCTGCATGTTGAACTGGGGGGAAAAACAGTGAGTATTTATGTTGAGGTTGTTGACGGACCCCTTGACTATAATATTTTACTTGGAAGACCATGGGTATATGCAATGACTTCCATTGTTTCTGCATACTTTAGAATGATTGTCTTTCCACATAAAGGTACAATCACAGTCATTAATCAATAATCCTTTTTTGCCTCCACTTCGTAGGTAACTGGAACCGTTCGTTTGTTCACTCACCCCAACTAGAAATACAGAACATTGGTGCAAGGCTCTTAAAGGATTCCACTCTTATGGGAACCTTTGCATTACCATCACCCGTGACGTCGGCAGAAATTGCAAGTATAGAGACCTGCTACATGATCTCTTCCACTCTATCTGGCTTAAGGGAGAGTACGGGTGATTCTGATATTTCTACGTTGGATGATGTTTTACCGCCCAGCCCTATTGAACTGGCATAGTAATCAATCTATTTGGCTTGGGCGGCAAATCCGAAATCAGCGTCGCCGAGTGTTTGGGTTGATCGTTCCTTACATTTTTGCACTCCAGCTGATCCATTTTCCTCAAATTTTTTGACAGATGAAAATATTTTGGAAGCTATGATGTCAGAAGGAGAACCATGGGAAAATTATCATCATCATTCCCATCTTCCAGATTATGAAGCAAACAATTTCAGTGAACTATATCACCCATCCATTAAAACTTTCTTTTCGAATTATTTACCGATTAATGCAATTGACTCTGAGCAAAATTTATCAAATATTAAAGAAACGATTTCTATTGATATTTCGACCAAACCTGACATTGTAGAAAATATTCATGTCGGTGTATCTTGTTCTCCATCAGAACTTGATTCATATCGCTCCCTTTTTCGTGAATTTCATGACGTATTTTCTTGGTATTATGAGGAAATTCCAGGCATAGATACTAGTATAGTTGAACACATTATTAATATGTATCCTGATGTCAAACCGTTGCACCAACGGCTTCATCATGTTCATCCGAAGAAAGTCGTTGCCATCAAAGCAGAAGTTGAAAAACTTTTGCGTGATGGTTTCATTTACCCTGTTCCGCTAACTGAGTGGGTTTCCAATATCGTTCTTGTTATGCAAAAACAAGGAACCATTAGAGTGTGCGCTGATTATCGGGATGTTAATCATGCTTGTCCAAAAGACAACTATCCTACTCCCTTTATCGACCAGATTATTGTCGATTGTGCTGGATGTGAAATATTCTCGTTCATAGATGGATTTTCCGGCTACAATCAAATCAATATCTACCCAGATGACCAACATAAGATAGCATTCATCTATCCCTGGGGCACAGTCGCATATAGGAAACTTCTGTTTGGTTTAAAGAATGTTGGGGAAACTTTTCAGAGAGCAATGGATTATGCTTTCAACGACATCAAGTACATTGTTCAACCATATCTAGACAATTTACCAACGCATTCACAAAATCGAACTGATCACTCGATGCATTTGAGAGCCATTTTCTTACGATGCCGACACTAAAAGATACGCCTCAATCCACATAAATGTGTGTTTTGTGTTGGTTCTAGTTGATTGCTCAGATTCGTAGTCTCAAAAGAAGGAATTCGAATAGACCCACTGAAGGTTAGGCCATTCTTGATTTTCCAGCACCATCAAACTTACTTCAGATACGGAAACTTCAAGGAAAGGCTAACTTCCTGAGAAGGTTCATTCCAAACTACGCCAAAATGGCTAAAGGATTTACTCGATTATTGAAAAATGGGGTTCCCTTCCATTGGGACCAAGTTGCGCAAGCTTCTTTTGATGTTGTTAAGGACACTCTTGTCTAAGCGTCATTAATGTATCTTCCAAATTATCAAAATGATTATTTCATATATATCGTCGCGGCTGAAACGACCATCGCTATGGTTTTGGTCCAAGTAGAAGATGGAATTGAACATCCAATCTATTATTTGAGTCGTAATCTCAATGATACGGAATTTAAGTACTCGTACGTGGAAAAGATTAACTTGGTAGTTGTTCAAGTTGTCCAAAGATTTCGCCATTATATCTTGGTCCGAAAAACAACAATAGTTTCGGATTGCAACCCCATGACTTATATCATATCACGTCAATTGCTGGGGAGAAAATATTCAAAATGGGTTGTCATTTTGTAGGAATTTGATTTGGAATTCATTAAATCCAAGTCAAAGAAGTCTTTAGTTTTCGCTGAGCTTCTCTGTGACCTTCCCTCCGATAATACTCCTACTATGTCAGAACCATCTATTCCAAACGAGTCTCTGTTTCTAATCGGATCATCTGATCCTTGGTATGGATATTTCATCATTTATCTCCAAACCCAAACTTTTCGACCTAATACCTCTCGCTCTGAACAGCGACGTATTCGATACCAAGCCAAAGATTATCTGATCATTGGCGATACACTATATCGTCGTGGTGTCAATACCATTTTAAGGAGGTGCCTCACTCACGAGGAGGCCGAAAAAGTGTTAAATGATTATCATGATGGGGCTTGTGGTGGACACTTATCTGGATATGCTACCGTGCAGAAGATACTCTGTGCTGGTTACTTTTGGCCTACTATTTTTCGAGATTGCATCCTCGCAGTCAGAAGTTGTCATGCATGCCAAATTTTTTATCGTAAAATCCACAAACCGACAGCGCCAATGCATCTTGTTGTCTCTGCTGGACCATTTACGAAATGGGGTGTTGACTTCATGACCCGTAACCCTCCTTCGTCCAGGGGGAATAGTTATATTATTGTCGCATTCGACTATTTTACCAAATGGCCTGAAGCAATGCCTACATTTAATAACACGAGACAAACAGCTGCATTGTTTTTCTTCAGCCATGTTATTGCACAGTTTGGGGTCCCACAGGCTATAGTTACGGATCATGCGAAGCATTTTCGCAACCATATGATGTCTGAATTGACTACCAAGTTAGGATTGTCACATGATAATTCTACTCCTTATTATCCACAATCAAATGGACAAGTTGAGGCTATTAACAAAATTCTGAAATGAATGCTTCAATGAATGATAGGAGTATGTAAAAGGAATTGGCACTTGATCCTGTACTCCGCTTTGTGGGCGTAACGAACCTCGGTGAGAAACGCAACTGGATTTACTCCTTTTCAATTGGTGTATGGTCTGGAAGCTATCTTACCAATCCAATGCGAAATATCATCGTTAAAACTCGCGATAGACTTGTTACCTGACACCTCAGAAGAAGAAGCGCGTCTCCTTAACCTCATCCATCTTTTTTTTTTGAGAGTGCAAGCTTCTGTGATCCATAACATTTTAAATTCTAAATCTTCCGGGAAATCACATGAGAATTTTTGGAACCGACACGTTTCGTACTACCAACCGTAGTTCATCATCAGGATAATGAAGATTGGCTGATCAGACTATCCATTTATATACCAGGAAGAGAGAAGCAACGGTCAAAAACCCAAAGACAGTTAAAAATGTTAAAAACGTTCAAAAATAGAATAAAAATAAATAAAAGCATAAAATAAATCAAAAAATACAAATCCCTCAACCTTAAAAGCTACAAATTAACCCAGAAAAATTATATAAAGACCAAGTTAAAAAATATAAAAATATAAAACCACAAGCAACTACACCCAAGAAAACAAAACAAGAATTAAATCCAAAAAGTCAAAAAGTCAAAAGTTAATAACAATAATAAAAATAAAATAAAATAACTAAAGAAATAAAATAAAATAAATAACTAAATAAAATAGAATAAAATAAAAATAAAATAAAATATACTAAAACTAAAAAAATAAAAATAAATAAATAAAAAAATTTAAAAAAATAAATAATAATAATAATAATAATAAATAAATAAATAAATAATAATAATAATAATAATATAAATAAATAAAAAAAATTTAAAAAAAAATTAAAATTAAAATTAAAAATAAATAAAAATAACAATAATACTAATAATAATAATAGAATATAAGGAAACATAAGCATAAATATACAAAAAGATAAATAGATAAATTATATGGAAATAAATAAATATATATAAACAATAAACAAAAAGACCATAAGAGGAACGACCACTATAGGGAGTGAGGAGAAGGGATCCAACAACTGCTGACCTTCCAACCATCATCCCTATTCAATGTGCAGGACCTCTTCTCAATCTCAATCACCTCCCTAAATTTACGATGATGGAAATGATCAACCCTAGCAAGGACTCTAGCGTCTTCCATACAGATGTGATGCTTCGTCTTCTCTGCATGCTCAGCTAGAGCAGAGGACTTAGTTCTACCATGCCTAATATCCGCAGAATGCTCCTGGATCCTTTTATTAATCGACCGACCAGTTTCACCAATGTAGGGAATCCCACAAGAGCATGGGATCAAATAAACCCCTTTCATGCTTTTTGGGTCCAAAGGATCCTTTACCGATTTAAGGGAACTTTGAATGGTGTTTAAAGGTTTAAAAGAGGAAGATATCTTATGCTTTCTTAAAATCCGAGCGATCTTGTCAGTGGTACCTTGAATAAAAGGCAGATGAACCCTACCAACAACATCATCCTTTAACTTTTTCTGAATAGGACCTTTGCTATCATTCATGAAAGCCCTCAAACTCTGATTTTTGCTATAACCATTTTCTCTGAAGACCTTACGGAGATGGGCCTTTTCTTCATCCAAATGATCATTATCAGATATTCTAAGGGCTCTCGTGGCTAAGGTGTTTAGAACTCTAAGCTTCTGAGCAGGAAAATGATGAGAGCTAGAATGCAGATACTGCTCTGTGTGTGTCTTCTTCCGAAAAACACAGTTCATAAGAGAGGTATAAAGGCACAATATGACAAAAACGTCTAGCCTCTCATTTACTCAGAGGGAAACTTGGTCCTTCTTTACGATCAAGGAGCTGATGTAATAGGTACAGGAAATTCGAGCCATTGTGGCATGGCCCCTTTATTGTCAAAAGAGTTATTGCTAAGGGTGCCTACGATTTAATTGATTACAATGGGATTCCATTGGCACAGCCTAGAAATGAGTTGTATTTGAAACGTTACTATGCTTAATCATGAGCATAGTAATTTTTTGTATTATATTGTACATATGTTGTTGATTTGCATTCACTATCTTAATTTGTTTTTAGAGTTTTCTTAACGTTAGTAATCCGCTTTACATTTTATGGCAGACGTCTGAATCTTCGGAACCATTTGTTGGATATGTTGATGGTGCTCCTCGTAGTACACATAATCTATCCTCTGCAGCGTGGGCCATTTTCGCACTGAACGACAAATTAGTGAGTTTTCAAGGGATTTGTATTGGTAGATCGACAAACAATATCATTGAGTATAGCGCGTTGATCGAACTTCACTCTGATGCCAATTCATTTGGTATTAATTGCATAATCATAAGGTTAGACTCACAACTTGTGGTATTACAACTTACTAGTGTTTATACTGTTAGAAATCTAGCATTTTTTAGATTGTTCCTAAGAATTCAACTTTTGGAAAGACATTTTGATTTTGTTCAATATCAACACATTTCCAGAAATTTGAACACTTTGACTGATTCATTAGCTAATCAAGTTTTAGATAGACATTTGCGACATAGGTAAAGAAAACATTCACATCATTGAACACGATTGTGCATTAAACATAGGAAAAACTCTAAAAACATATAGATAGATAGTTATAGGTTTTTACAAAATTTGTGCCCAAGACACATTGGTCATCTGACCTCAAAATGTATGCAAAATGTCATAAGTAAACTAGTGGTGCTCGTGGTAACATGCTATAGATCTAACAATCCTACAGAGCAACCGCATCCAACGGTTAGGAACCCCAATTATGTGTCGCTGCAGTCGCATGGGAAGCTCTTCGATCTGGAAATCTGGAATCCCGAAGGTCAACCCCTCTATGTGCTGCTAAAGCTTAGCCAGAGTCTCAGTCATATCAAGGTCCTGAAGGATTTCTCTCCCGACAACCCTCTCTGCTGGCACATCTGCTTCGCCCTCTGGTTCCTCTAGTGGTTGAACACGATCGATATCTGCAATACATCAAACATTTAGTTTAGTCTTGGAAAGAAATCAAAACACAAAAACATTATATAAACATTAGATAAATCAAAAAACATGGTAAAATCATTCTTACCTATTGCACCCCACTGAGCGCCTTTTGGTAATACTAGATATGGATCTCCTCGAAAGTCAACGCCTGCATATGTGTACTCATCGATGGCAACAATCTGTCGTCGGAACCAGGCGAAGAATGCAGTAGAGAACACAACAGTCGATTGTTCTGCATGTCGATCCATGAGTTCTACCCATCTCTGCATACGAGGATCTATAGGACTAGATATATCCAATGTTACATGTTGTGGCTGCATCAATGGAATCCGTTCCAAAGAGGAGATAAGGATTGAACCATAACTAAAAATTTTCTTCCTTCCTCCCTTTGCTTTATTCAGTTGTTGCTTTATCTGAGATACAATAGCTTCAGACCAGTTGAATATTGTTGGCTCTAAGCACTCTAGTGCATACTGCATATACGATTTGTTCGCTACATGTAGTGTAATGGTGCCAGCAAGGTTAGCGATCGTGAAAAGGATGGTTCTCAAAGGCAAATCCCTGACATCCCAGATGTTTATTTTTCCATCTTTGCTAGGTTTTGCCCCTGAATAGCAATACTGCATAACATAATCCCTCAGTTTCTCTCCTCCAACGGTATACCCTATGAGAGAAATGGGTAAACCTCTCCTCGACAAACCTGTGAGAAAATACACATCCTCAACTGTTATGGGTAACACTTGATTTTTTATGTGAAATGCCTCAATCGCGGATCCCATGCTCGAACTAAGAACTCCAAGAGTTCTATTTGTTGCCTCATTCCCGACAATTTGAAGTACTTAAGTAGTCCACAATCTCTTAAGGCTCTTACAGTACCTGGATCATTCAAGGCAATCATATATTGTTCTTCATGTTCTCTTTCCCTCCATGTAATCGTCATTATAATCCGATGGAAACTTGAAATACAACCATAAGATCCATTAGATTCCATTCATTGCAAAAAAAACTAGTCAAATTTTGGGCACAACATGAAAACCAAAAACTTGAATTGCACCCAACGCACTCCCTGGGTTGAGACAGTGCGTTGCATATGTAGGTACCCTTCACTGTACCTGCTACACAACGCAGGTTTCGACATTCAAGGGTGCGTTGCCCTCATTTTGGACAGAATTTACCCTAGGGGCCTTAAAACCCTAAAAATTTGTAGAGAATGGAAATGAAATGAATAAAAAAGGGAAGAGAAGGTTCATGCTACTAATCTAGATCAAAAAGTGATGAAATCCGTCCACATAAACAACCGCAATCAACGACTGAAGTTTAGGGGCAAAATCAGGTTCAGAGCTCCAAAATGCAAATGGTAACAATGGAATGGTAAAAATGAATAGTGAAACTACTTTTTATAGTCATTTAATTGTTTCCAAGTTAAATTTATTTCTATGACTATAGTTTTATTATGTTTTTATCATGAAACAGGTATTTTTAATCCATTTGATGTTGTTCTAAACAAGAAATACAACTGATGAATAGATTGGTCATGCAGATTTATTCAAAGAAAGGCTTGACCACAAAGCATACTTTTTCTCCTTATTTTTCAAGCTTTGTTAAAAATGAAAAAGGATTTGAAGCGCACTTTTATCTCTTTTTCGAGCTTCAATAACAGCGAAAAATGAACCCCTGGAGTCTTCTTTCAGCTCTCTTCAGACTCTGATAATATGAAAAGATTGTCGAGCACTTGTCCTTTCGAGCTCGTTAAAGTAAATGAATTGATATCTACTCAGTATAATTTTAACCCTTTTCCGGACTGAGATAGATTATTTACGAAAAAGGAATAACTTAGTTAAACATGACCAAAGAGGTTCTTTCAGATATTATTTTACACATTTTCAGATCTAAGAGACAAATTTACGAAAAAAATACTTTTGGAGTTCTCTTTCGTCCTCTTTTTCAGACTCTCTAAATATGAAAAAGGACTAGGCTATCAGTGTCGTGAAGCTCGTTAAAACATAAAATAGTGATGGGCTTGTCGATCATGGCAAGAATCGAGTTTCATTCATTGCTAGACTCATTAAATTATTAAATAGTGATACTTTATTCGTCTGAAAGATTGAATTATAGATCAAGCAAATGCTATCCTCCTCAAGCTTGTTAAAAAATAAAGAGGTACTGGTCGACAAATGACCAGGGAAATTTTTGGAAAAGTGAGCAAAGTTTCTTTTTGGTAGCAAGTCGCTCTTGAACATGACACTTCTTTCACTCCATGTCCATGACTGTTTGGGTTGGATAATCATCTTGACGGTTCATTCACACCTATGGTTCATCATACCTTCACTTCAATTTTGGGTCAATGCTGCCAACTCATCACAGTGTCGTCGATATGTTCAACAGAAGTCATCCAATGATTAAAAACTCATCCTTCTGCAATACTCGTAAACCTTCATTTTCATGACCGTCATCCCTGAAAAATTGCTATATCAAGTCATACCCTTGTCTCTGAAATCAGTAACTCCAGTTTTGCAATAAGGTGACTTCTTGTCGATGACAAATCAATATCCAGGAAGTTCACTTAGAAACATCAGATTCCAGTACCATGAGGCTTGTTACAGCATCGACAAGATCCTTGCTTACGGACCTTTGACCGAAATATTTTGTTTGGTGTTTGACATCAAATCATATATTCACGCCTTACGAAATGTATTGCAGTACCTTGAGGGCCATTTACATCAATGGTGGTTCTCTCACGTTTGTTAACAGCTCACATCATTGGTTGGTAATCAAACGATGTCTTTTCATGTTCGACTACAAATCATATATTCGCATGGATAGACTTGTACCCAAATGATCGAGTGAATGAGATAAGAAGACCCTGGATCTAGTTTCATCCATCCGGGCTGCGATTTCAGGATTGTTGTACACATCATCTGTACGGTGACCTTACATATAGATTGTCATCCAAACATGGGCCTATATCTGTAGGCATGCCTACATCTGGGCAACATTCCAATGTAGACGACTTTCTGAATTATGTAAATGTTATTAGATTGTTTTATGTGCTGAACATGGGAACGCCTACCCTCAGCAATTATGATCAAAGAGGATATATCATGATGTAATTTATTGTAAGATTGATGCAAGTGACCACTCTGCTTCGTTTCCAGGCTCATCACAGTGTAAATCATCTCAATCAAATGTTCTTATTATTTGGATCTCATGCTTTAGGAGGCAATTGTTATAGGTCAATTTGGGTACCATTCCCAATGACCTGGTTAACTGGACATCATCTCCAGGACCAATGATCAAGGGTCTATCATTCCCTTCCATTTTAGTTGCTACATGCCCTAATATAAGAAAGAAGACAAATCAAGCAAGACTTTCATCAAGCAAAGGTTTCCATAGTTTGAAGCTTATTATATAACATATGAGAGCTCACCAACGCAGGCTCTAAGGGGCCTAAGTGCGTTGCATATGCAGGTAGCCCCATGCAAGGATGCTCTGCAAAGAATTTCCCGACATTCAAAGATGTGTTGGTCACATTGGGAGCGAAATTCTCATTGTTCCGGAATCTCCACTTGGCCAATGGCTTCTAGAAGAGTTCACATGTGTCAAGCTTCGGATCCAAGTGTCCATTTGACATCTACATGGCTGGAAACATGTCTTGCCTATTATTTGAAAGTCATTGATTGCAAAACAACCTACAGTTCATCTATAAATTGAGCACAGACCCCCATGATCTTTCATCAAAGAAACTTCCTTCCAAGGAGATAATGTATCCACATCTTTAATGCATGGATGATGGCAGCAAATTCTAAATCATGAGTTGTGTAAGTTTCCTTGTTTTCATTTAGCTTCATTGATTCATAGCATACCACTTAGCCTTCTTGCATCAATAATCCACCCAATCCTTCCTTGCATTTAGCAATGTAATCCACAAAATCTTTGTCTAGGTCTGTTATTCTTAATAATAGTGCATTAGTAAGAAAATGTTTCAGTTTCTCAAAGCTTGGAACACATTCAGTTTTCCATTCAAATTGATTCGCTTCCTTTTGAACCATTGTGATTGGATAACCAATCTTGGAGAAGTTCTTGATGAAACTCCTATAATAATCTACCAGTCCCATAAATGATCTAATCTCAGCCACATTTCTTAGTGTTGGTCTCTTTGTGATCGCCTTAATATTTTTTGGGTTAACATCCACTCCCTCCTTTCAAACGATATGTTCCAAATACTGAATTGGGACTAAGTAACTCACACTTGTTGAGCTCTACTTATAGTATGTGCTCTCTTAACAATTGTAACACTGCAACTAAGTGTTTGTTGTGCTCTTCATTGGTTTTTGAGTAAACCAATATATCATCAACAAATACTACTACAAACTTATCCAAGTAAGGACACAATATATTGTTCTTCAGACACATAAAAGTAGCAGGTGTGTTAGTAATCCCAAAGGGAACAAATACAATTTCATAATGCCCGCACCTTGTCCTTAATGTTGTCTTATGAATGTCTTCATCTTTAATGCTCACCTATTGATAACCAAACCTCATATCATTCTTTGAAAGGGGTGTTACTCCATGCAATTGATCAAACAGATTATCAATTTGCGGAAAAGGGTATCTATTCTTGATGGTGAATTTGTTACGCTTCCTATAATCTATATATAACCTGAGTATGTAATGTTATTTTTCACAAATAAGACCGATGCTCCCTAAGGCGGCATGCTTGGCCTAAAATAGCCTCTGCCTAGCATTTCCTTGAGTTGTAGCTTCAGCGCCACTAATTCTGGAGTGCTCATTTGAAAAGGAGATTTGGATGATTCCATTTTTCCAAGCATTAATTCTATGAAAAATTCAACTTCCTTGTGTGGTGGTAGTCCTAGGATTACCTTAGGGAAGACATCCCTAAATTATTTTAGAACTGGATGTTCCAACAAATCCTTTTTAGTGTGTCTTTCAAAGTTGTTGGTTATTTGTACAACAAAAAAATTGCACCCCTTCTTATAGCTCCTCTTGGCCTACATTGTTGTGATTATTCTAATTGATATAGGATTTTTCTTTCCTAGCAGCATTTTCCTTTCACTGCCCTCAATAAGGCATTTAATCAACTTTTCAAATGAATCTACCTTTGTTCTATGACGGGCCAGCTAGTCCATTCTTAGCAACCCATTATATGCCCCCAATGGTAATAGATTAAATTTGGTCATTGTATGCATGTCACTCAACACAAAGGGGTGTGATTTTATTATATATTTCACTTCCCTTTTGGTCTTTGTAGATAGATGTACCAACCAAACTTCCTCATGTGCTTCCTTTGCCAAAGTGCCTTTTTCAACAACTATTGGGCTAATGTAACTAAAATGCAATATTATTTCAATTAAAACAAAGACATTATGATTACAAATCGTACATTTCATTTCAATGATATATGCTTGGTGATCATCTTGTTGATTTTTTACTGCTACATAAATCCTTGGCACATTATGGACCGCATCCCTGATTGTCTTGGCTTCTTGCACGTTATACAATCTTGGGCCAATGTCCTTGCATTAGGGACAGCCCCTTCATAAGTTGTTTCAATTACATTTCCAACATCCTAGGATTTTCCATCAGGATTTATTCATTCCTTCTCTAATAGCTTTAGAGGATTGGTCATGACGACAATGGTAATGGGTGTTGTGCTTCTACCTTGTTGGTGATCAACAGTGTCCTACCTCTTTCCTTTAAATTTGAAACATTTTTTGTCTTCCAATTGACCTTAAACTCTAGCCTGCATCTAAACTGCTTGTAACAATGTTTTGATCTCTTGATTGCATCCTCAAGGGTTTGTGGTTCGTCAAAATCAATCCAGTCTTTAAATGAACGTGGAAGAATTCGTTGAGTGCCTCTAAAAATTTTCTTTTTCATCCTTGAGGTAAGGGACATGCCTCAAAAATTCTAAGAATTTCATGATATATTCTTCATTGGACAATTTCCCCATATTGAGATCGTAGAACTCCTTAACCATGCTATCATAGTATTCTTCAGACAGGTACTTATCCTAGAAGTATTTTTCAAATCTCCTCCAAGACAGTTTTCCTTCTAAAATGTCCTTGACATTCTTCAGGTCTTCTCACCATATGTCAACTTTACCTCTTACGATGAAGGTGGCTACCCTTGCCTTCATATTTTTAGATTAGTCATGGACACTGAAAAAATTATTCATCCCTAGCAGCCATGCCTCTACTTCTTCAACCTTCAGCTCTCCATCAAATGTAGCAGGCTTTACCTTCTTGAATTCTTTCGCCATTAATTCATTTCCTCTCCTTATTTTTTGATAGTGTCTTTTTTCTATGGCATTGACTAGCTACTCAAGGTTTCTTGTTCTCCTTTCTAGATTACTCAAAGGAGTCCCACCCCTCACTGTGTCCTCACTTCCTTGTCGGTGTCTTTTATTGGATCTAATACCCTCTACACCATTATTATTTAACTCTAGTTTTAAATCTTTTTTGAACTTTGCTTGAGCTTGGTAATTCCTATTTCATGTTGCTTTTTCCTCTACAAGTCTGATAGGTTTTGTAGTATAACTGCATTTACTTAAGCTTGATCCCTTTAAGCCTGAAAAATATTTTACTACACCTTGACAAGTCTCTCATTATCATCTTTGAAACTCCTTATTTTAGCCCTTAAACTTCACATTGTATCCCTCAGCTCAAGAGAGTTTGCCTCTCCTCTCTTCTCAATTGATTCTTCCTTTCATTTTCATGTTGTGGCTTGTCAATGCTATATTGTACCATTTTTTTGTTCATTCATTTTAACCCTTAGTGTCTTCTTATCTTAGGTGTTTTCGGATGCACATAACTGTTAGCACATAAATACATCAAATACATATATTCATCATTACCTTGGAAATCTTGCCATAAACACATGGTTATTCAATATATGAAACATCAATTTTGATAAGTTAGTTCTCATGACACAATAGATATCAATATATAATCCATGTATCAATGCCACAAAAACATATAAGATAAGTCACATATAAATAGGCTATTAATACTTTACTCCATGTTTCATTACACCAAGACCTTTATCATGATTCAAAGGTCTATGTTATCAAGCTTCAATATTATTCCCAAAGGTCTAGTGTTGAACCTTAGCTCTGATACCACTCTATAACATACTCTCACCCATCCAATAGCCCAAACTAAGGGTAGAAGAGGGTGTTACTATCATTAACCCAACATCCATAGTCTTGTCATGGAAATGGATTCTTAAAAAAAATTCATTTTTCAATTTTTCAAACTCCTCGAAACTTAAAATAAACACTAACATCATGTGTGGCTCGTTGAGAGCTTTATAGTGATATAAAATTTATCGAAAGTCGAATTTCAAGTCAAAAGTTATGGTCCTTCAATGTCTGGCCCTTTTAATCCTGCCGCATCATTTTTCTCCACCATGTGGTCGCTCCACTAGTCCTGGTGGTCCATGTTGTTCCAATAACTTGACATGTATATCCATGCAACATATGCCATGTCGGATTCCACGCTTTGGTCACACCAGCTAGTTTCCATGGAATATATATATATAGTCCTGGTGGTCCATGTTGTTCCAATAACTTGACATGTATATCCATGCAACATAGGCCATGTCGGATTCCACGCTTTGGCCACACCAGCTAGTTTCTATGGAATATATATATATATATATAGTATTTTGGGTTCATACTTTTGACCATCTCTACAGTCAACACCTCATTTTTCCTCAAACAAGTCATTCGAGAATTTATGTCCAAACAGGGAAACAACCAACCAATCACTCCTGACCCCAAAACTTCTTACGTCAAATATGATGTCACGTTGATGTCTGTAATATTCCCAATTTTCGCAGCTCATGGGAATATTTCATTTTAATTCCAGTTTACTTTATTCATGAATAAAAGTATGTGAAGGAGGCTTATTAGACTCCTAAGTTGAGAATAAATACATGCCCAATGTGAAAGGAGATAAATCTGGGCTATTATATTAAACACCCCTAAGTGTGAAAAGGGGAAATTCATTTGAATGGGTCAATCTTGGCCCCACCTACAGCACAATTTGGAGGGAAGCTTATCCATCAAGCACAACATACTTCTAGAAGAGGATCTCTTGTGTGAAAGAGGATAAGTTGAAGAAGATGGTTTAGGGTTTTGGCAAGCCCTCATGTCATAAAAAGAAGGAGAGGTAGCAAGCAAAGGTTGTTGAAGAATTTTAGAGGTTGTTGCAGCAACTCTTGTCTCTTGGTTGTTTAGCCTAAGGGAAGAGAATTTCCTGTTTAGGAATCCTCTCTCCTTCCATAGAGTAGCTCTTTGGAAGAGATTGTGATGCATCTCTCCACTATCTGGCATTAAGGCCAAGATTCATCTCTATAGCAGCGTCGGTCTTGTTAGGGGTTTTGTAGCTGCTTGTGAGTTGCAACAAGTGGGTGAACTAGATCTGCAAGATCTAGTTGTTTAGAGGAGATCTCTCTCAGGAAGGGTGTCTTGTGACCACCCGGAAGACGATCTCACTCTCATTTTGATTTCATATCTGTAAGTTTATCTGTTGTATCATTTCATTCAAGCTACTACGCAGTCCCTTCCATGAACTACTTTATTTTCATGTACATGTTTCACTACTGTCTAGATTTCTCATTGTACTAGCTTTCTGGTGATTGAGGTTTGCCTCTCACTTGAAGATTTGTAAAGTAGCTTGCCAATAAATTTATGTTCAGATCTGATATGTAATGTAATGAAAGCCATCTTTAGAAATCTCTGAAGTTTTCTGCAGTTTAGTGTATTAAAAGCTAGATCTACACTTTGTTATGCATTATTTTGATAAAACCCCAAGGGGATCTTGTTAAGAAGGCTGAGTAGTTTCCAGATCTAGTATGGATCTGATGTTTTAGCCATATATCAGTTTTAGATCTGATTCTTAACCTGCAGTAGCTGAAGCTCCTCATATAAAACGCTGTCAAGTCTTTTTGCAGATTTTCCATGGGTTATTACTATAATTTCTGAAGGATTCTTGCTATTTCTTCATGTAAATTCAATGCTTCTACAAAGGAACTTCATTATGGATCTGATTTCTTGCTGTCATACTGTAATGTGAGTTTAATGGCTGATTTCCAGTGACTTCCAGTAGAAACTGTGTAATTCCAGAAGGAGGGTTTCTCTATTAACTCAGCCCTCTCCTTTAGCTGATTTTCAGCTAGTGATGATTGTGGGAGATCTGTTTAAGCCCTTTAAACCCATTTTTTTTTGCTGAAACTCTGCATGGAGGTCCCACATAGCTTAAAATAAGGGAACCCAACCCTGTTCTATGTTATTCTAACACTGGCTTGCTTATACAGCATCCTCCTTGAGCCTATTGCAGATTTTCCTGAGAGTGGAATTTCCCGCTTCTTCCTTGTTTGGTTTTTTCTTCTCTTTTGGATCCATTATTTAGATATTTAGATCTAGGGTTCCTAAGGGCAGAAAAATCTAAGAGGAATGTGTCATTCCTACACTTTTTTTGTTTCACCAATCTTCTATAGACAGAGTCTGGAACGGGCCAGGAAGCCTCTAGTTTTCACCCTCACTTTAGAGGTGATATAACCAGTGATTCCATATTGTTGTGATTCCATAGTGGAATATCTTAAGATATTCCCTACTGAGCCTATTTTTCCCCATTTGGAATATTACAGTGTTATCAGAGCATGATCTTTGGCACAGCCTGTGAGATCAAGCTACCAGTGAATTAAAGAGTAGAAGCAGAGATCAGTTCGATGGAGCAGATGAGATTATTCTCATCATTTTTTAGATCTAAGAAGGGCCTATCCCAAGAGGTAAATCAGAAGAGAGAAAGAAGAAGCACCGAGACTCCTAGAGGGTTTCGAGAAGAAGCAAGTTGCGGTAAGAGCTGCATGAGATTTCAAGAAGAAGAAGGAAGCTCTAGCACTTCCTATCAGCAAAGCAGAAGACCGGAGAATCCTAGATCTCCTCATAGATCCACTATGCCCACTTTATTTGTAGAAGGTTAGAGGTATAGCAATGAAGAAAAGAGATGCAAAGAAAATCTTGAAGGGTTTCAAGATGAAGAGGAAGAACTATACACTTCTTGTCATCACAAGGCAGGGAGAATCACTGAAGAAGGGATCTCATAGCCTCTTTTTCAAACATTGAAGAGTATTGAAGAAAATCTCAAGGAGTTTGAGGAGGAAAGGAAAAAGATGAGCTACAAAGAGACACCTCCCAACGAAACAGAGAATGTCAATCTTGTCACTTTGAGCAAGAGATCTCCATTTTCACTACCTGCTGCTAAGGAGCTTGCATCTAGAGAAGAGGCACTTGCATATTTTCAAGGTAGTCTTGAGTTCTTAACATATGGGGTCCCATGCATGAATCAGGAGATGCATGAGGAGGAGAATAAAGATTCCAGCGTTGGTATACTTGAAGAAAAGAGACCATCATTCTTACCAACAGTTGGAGGCAGCATTAATCCGGATGGAGGAACTCTTGTGTTCTGTCAAGAGGTTCCCACATATCATTTGATCCAAGGTATGCATCAGATTTCAACACATATTATTTCAATATCTATGCATAGCCAAGGGTTAGATAAAAATGTTGATTTGAAGCAAAAGACATGTCACATCGCAGAGGACCCTTGATCTAATCAAGGATGAGACTGGAAGCTATTCCTATGCATCATTGTTGAGCTGCATTCAATCTCTTGGGTTGATATGTAGGGTCTCAATAAATGGGATTAGTACTATCTTATGTTCAATGGTTGATTGTGAGATCAGCAATAACACTTTCTTTGAGATAGTACATGCATCACTTTGCATATCTACAGCGTTGTCACTTAGTGACTGTGACAAAGAGGCTTCATCATTCTTGGAGCATTTTGGAGGTTCTGCAGATTCAAAGCTTCACTGGTTTGGGAAGACCATACATGAGAAGAAGGTCTCACTAAGATATCACAACAGAGATGCATTTCAGTATTCCATGAGATGCAAAGTTCTTCAGTGGGTTAAAGGAGATGGTATTCTGCAATTGGAGAATGCCATGATTATGCAGCACATCACTCAACTTCCATATTTGAGTTAGTGGATGAGGATGGTAAGCAAGGGGTCACATGATCACTTGCAGATATATATGGATCAGCAAGCTTGATTATGTTGTTTTCCCTTGGGAGACTCCTATCACTCTCCAAAGGCACCTATTTTTTCGATCTATGCCTTGAAGAGCAGTTATGAAATGTATAAGGAGGCATGGCAGCGCTGGTTTCTTGGGGGAGGGGAGGGGTAAGCATGATCACTACCCCAAAGATTCTCATTCTCTTTCCTCATGCTTGGTACACCATTAGTAGAATATATGAAGAGGAAGCATGGATGATGTGGTTGTTGTTGGGGTTCCTATGTTTTGGCATATTTGGCAATACCAAAAGATAAGACAACATCAAACCACTTTAGGATCCTAGGATCTAGCCCTCCTGGATCCAGAGAGGGATCTCTCCATAAAACAAAGAATGATATATACCTTTGAAGCTCAAACTGAGATATTAGGCTAGGTATGAAGCACAAAGGGGGTTTTAAATGATTTGGTTGGTTGGTTGCTGGGTTGAGTCATGAGATCATAGACTGAGAAAGTAATGGAAAGAAAGGAGTAGAGCAGCAAGATGTTTCAGCAAAGAGGATAGGTCAAGAAAGTGCCATCCATTGGGCTATGGAGTCATGAAAGGGAATTACTTGCAAACAACTAGCCAAGGCTTTCAGAGGGCAAGTCATCTACACTAAAGGATCTTTTTAGATAGATGATGGAATGGAACATTAAGGAAAGAAAGTGAGGGAAGAAAAGCAACCCAATTTCTGTCTATAGATCAGGTCAAAGGTCATTTAACTCCAGGCCTGCTTGGACATACTCAAAGGCATCTCTCAATGAAGTCACAAAGGGGCAGCTTGTAGATCGGACCAGAGTTCATTTAACTCCAGGTCAGCTTTAGCATGCTCCAAGGGAAAACATAGATAATTTTGACAGAGCCAGGGTCTATAGATCAGAGAAGGACTTTGAACCTTCAATGCTTTGACACCAGCAAGAGATCTTGGAAAGGCTAGCCAGTCGCACAAGGATCCTAGTGGATAGGGCTAACTCTAATCCCCAGTGTTCCCAAATCTTCCAGCTTAAACCCAACAAGAACAACTAAGCAGCAAACCCCGAATTCATACATCAGCTAGCAGGCAATAACATCCGCTACACTGGTTAAATTAGATGAATTTACTCTTAGATAACACATACAGCAGAAAAAATTGAAGGCAAGGAGAGCAGAGACATAAGGTACCTAACAAGGGTAAATCCTATGCCATATTTATGATGCAAGCCAGAAGACCAATGAACAGCATGAAAAATGTAATAAACAATGTTAGAGAAAACATCACCAATAGTAATAGACCAGGATCCTGTGAAATGTGCTTGATTAATTGATGCAAAACCAGTCACATACACTGAGCTCAATGGCTGTTACAATCCAAACTTCTCCTCCCAGCCTACTACATTACACACTACTCTGCTACTCTCTCCCAAACTGTTCTAACAGTCAAAACTGAATCCCTCTAACTACAACAGCAACAACCGAACAACAACCTTTTACAATATGTTCTACGGGATTCTTATAGGAGAACAGAATAACAGGAGTAGATGATATTCATTAAATGGATCTCATTAAGACGAAGTGGAGAAAGATTTCATTCCCGCTCCGCTTAATGGCAATCTGCATCACTGTGAGTACTTTTGGTATGGTCTGGGAGACTCTGTCAGGCGAATATTGACCTCGGATGTTTCTTTGGAGTCCCTTCTGGCTGTAAGGCCCTCTGTTTTGTCTTCTGAAGCAAGTAAGGTGACTGAAAAGGTCTTCAGGTCTCCATGCTTCCATAACTGCAGTCCTGACAATCTTTACGAAGCTTCTGTCAGTGTAATTAATTGTTTCTGGGCTCGAGGAGGCATGGAGACTACTGTAGGAAGGTGTACCTCTGGAGAAAACACGTTCTGTTGTTACGTAGCACTGATGTGACTTGTTGGTGCGCTCTTTGGTCCTGGAACTGTGCCTTAATCCTTTGAATGCGGGATTAGCACTTTAAATCTTCAATTACGGCTTAAATCCCTCAAATCCGTCTCTGCTGCTTCACTGGGCCGGTATAATGGTCTCTCTGTGATTCCTGTACAATGAAATGAACTTGTTATGAAATATCAGGGGTGGTGGAAGAGATGTTGTGGAGGCCAGAGGAATGGTTGCGGAGAAAAGAGGCCTTTAGTGTTAAACGCAGAAGTTTAGCTTTGGCCGGAATACAAAGGGAAAAGGGCGAAATGAAATGAATCAAGACCTTTAAATGGTGGGACCCGGCGGGCGGAGGGCAATTAAACTTAGACCGTTGGATCTCAGGAGGAGATCAATAGACGGCGGAGATCTAATGATGAACTGTTCGGGAGATCCAACGAATAAATACGATGGAGGGCACGATCCAGCGTGGACCGTCGATCTTGGATCAATGGACGGACCTGATGGAATCAGTGGATCGCAATCGGGGAGCGTAGCGGGTGGCACAGTTTGGAATTTGTGATTGCGATTGGAGCGATTCAACGCCAACCGTTCGATCTGGGTCAGATCGACGGCCGAGATTCAATCGGCGGGGAGAAAGAAGGGCCACGGGGCGATGATGTGATTGTGCGATGGCCGTTGGATCAAAAGGGATGAACGGTCGGGATCGAATTGGAGGATTGCAATCACAAGGCGCATAAGGGGGGTGCGATGCGACTGGCGCGATGCGATGGAGCGCCAGCCGTCGGATCTGGCGAGAGATCAATGGTTCAAATGTAATCGAAGGGGCGGAAGGGAAAGGCGATGAGCGCGTAGCGATTAGCGCTGGGCCGTTGGATCAAACTATGGATCAACGGCGGAGGTCGCAATCGCAAAGGGTAGCGATTGATAATTGCGATGCGACGGAGAGGGGAAAGTGGGAAAGCGCGGACCGTTAGATCTATTCAGATCAACGGCGGAGATTGTATCCGCGGCACTACAGACCAAAACTCAATCACATCGGGATTTTTAAGTTAACACATAGAAATGCGCTCGCCCGATGGTGCGATTGCGATAAGCGCTTAAGACCTTAGCGCCCGGTTCCGGCGCCTGGGCATGTGGGGAAGTGGTTAAGGGGCTAGGCCTTAATATAAAGTGAAAAGTGGGTTTTTTCCCCTTTTAATGCATTTTGAGGTTGGGAAAGGGTAACGGTAGGGGGGAAAAAGGGAAATCGGGCCAAACAAGGGGAACTTGTAACATTTAAAGGGAATTTTGGGAGGATTTAGAGGGTAAGCGGGGAATTTAGAAGGGGAAGACAAAGATGAAAACAAATGCTTAGAAGGGATGATATAAGGGGAAAAAGGAGGCCTTTTGGGCATTTCTTCACAAACAGAGAGGCTTTATAACTGGAAACAGCAGTAGGGATTTATCAGAGGACAAGGGCATAAGGAGGCTTCAAGGATGATGTGTTTCAGAGAGAAATGCATTCCTTGAAGGCCCACAAACAATTTAGCCCCATGTTTGCTTGTCAAAAAATTTATAGGGGGCTAACAGTTGCTCCACATGGGGATGGCTTCTTCTTGAAGGAGTCAAGAATTCAGAAAATAAATCTTTGGTGTAGGCCAGATGCCTGGTACTTGACACATCCATTCTTTTCTTGGATCAGCTGCCACAAATCATGAAGACATCATATCAGCAGTAAAAAATTTCCCAAACAACCACCTACCTAGACTATAGTCCTAACATTTTTATTCTGGATGCATTTGGACTTGCAGACCCTTTACATCATCATTTTTTTACAAGCAGGGAAATAAACCTATTCTACTTCTACCCTTATTACTCCATGAGACCAGATTAGACTGTTGGTCTCATAGTTTCTCTACCTAAACTAATATTTGCTAGGATTAAACTGTCTAGTAGACTTTAACTCTACATTCTAAGATAGAAATTGAAAACAGTCAAGCCAGGATTAGACTGTCTGGCTTGCTAGACTTTGCAGAAATTAAAAAAACTAACTACATGCTCATAGGCTGAGCTTTATTTCATACTTCCTACCTACCCTACTCTACCCTGGAAATCTCTGATGTTCTAGGTGATACAATAATGCCAATGCAGCCAGTCAAGTAGTAACCAGGAAGGACATGAGCCCTGACTGCCTGTCAGAGATAAAAACACGGTGCTCTGCATGTGGTTCTTCAAAACTGAGGTCACCATCAGTAGTGACCACTCCTGATGAATTTGGCCCGCGATAAGGATCAATGCTAGAGAATTTGGATTGATCAGGGCCTCCATGTATTCTGCCACAGGATCAATGAACAGATGATGTACACTTTCTTCTTTCAGGCCTTCCATGACTGGTAGTTTGTCTTCATCCTGGGCAGCTTCGATTGTTGCATCTTCCACTGCATCCTCAAAGTGGCTCTTGAAAGCCCGATCATCTTCTTCTTGCACATCAAAAAGCAGTGGAATTTCTTCTTTTTTAGGAGGAGGAATGCTTTCCAAAAAGGCTCTCGAGTCTCTGAACTGGTATGATTTTTCTTGTGAGTTCAAAAGTTCAATCTCAGTTTCATACCTTTCAACCACCAATTCTAAGAAAATTTTCCTAAGCATGGGTATGAATTTTGAGCTGAGAAGAATAGCCCCAGGAAGGTCCTCCACCTTCAATTCTGCCAAGTCACTTTAAATTGTATCACGACACTCTGATATGAAACTTGGATGCATTTCTGCAAACCGTTCAGAGGCTTCCATTAGTGAAGTGACTTGGTCTTTAGCATGGCTGATGTTGTACTGCGACATGGTCTCCCGGTGGAGTCTTGTGAACACACAGATAATCAGCAGCCTACTGATCACCAGTGGAGTCTTTTAATCATTTAGGAACTGTGGAGTTTCCAGGTGGAGGATTTAAGATTTTACTGTCCACCACAGTGATTTACCAAATCAGGCTGATTGGTATCTTTCCCCAGTGGAGTCGCCATTATGTTGGGGTTCCTATGTTTTTGCGGATTTGGCAATACCAAAAGATAAGACAACATCAAACCACTTTGGGATCCTAGGATCTTGCCCTCCTGGATCCAGAGAGGGATCTCTCCATAAAACAAAGAATGATATATACCTTTGAAGCTCAAACTGAGATATTAGGCTAGGTATGAAGCACAAAGGGGGTTTTAAATGATTTGGTTGGTTGGTTGCTGGGTTGAGTCATGAGATCATAGACTGAGAAAGTAATGGAAAGAAAGGAGCAGAGCAGCAGGATGTTTCAGCAAAGAAGATAGGTCAAGAAAGTGCCATCCATTGGGCTATGGAGTCATGAAAGGGAATTACTTGCAAACAACTAGCCAAGGCTTTCAGAGGGCAAGTCATCTACACTAAAGGATATTTTTAGATAGATGATGGAATGGAACATTAAGGAAAGAAAGTGAGGGAAGAAAAGCAACCCAATTTCTGTCTATAGATCAGGTCAGAGGTCATTTAACTCAAGGCCTGCTTGGACATACTCAAAGTCAGCTCTCAATGAAGTCACAAGGGGGCAACTTGTAGATCGGACCAGAGGTCATTTAACTCCAGGTCAGCTTTAGCATGCTCCAAGGGAAAACATAGATAAGTTTGACAGAGCCAGGGTCTATAGATCAGAGAAGGACTTTGAACCTTTAATGCTTTGACACCAGCAAGAGATCTTAGAAAGGCCAGCTGGTCACACAAGGATCCTAGTGGACAGGGCTAACTCTAATCCCCAGTGTTCCAAAATCTTCCAGCTTAAACCCAACAAGAACAACTAAGCAGCAAACCCCGAATTCATACATCAGCTAGCAGGCAATAACATCCGCTACACTGGTTAAATTAGCTGAATTTACTCTTAGATAACACATACAGCAAAAAACATTGAAGGCAAGGAGAGCAGATACATAGGGTACCTAACAATGGTAAATCATATGCCATATTTCTGATGCAAGCCAGAAGACCAATGAACAGCATGAAAAATGTAATAAACAATTTTAGAGAAAACATCACCAATAGTAATAGACCAAGATCCTATGAAATGTGCTTGATTAATTGATGCAAAACCAGTCACATACACTGAGCTCAATGGTTGTTACAATCCAAACTTCTCCTCCCAGCCTACTACATTACACACTACTCTGCTACTCTCTCCCAAACTGTTCTAACAGTCAAAACTGAATCCCTCTAACTACAACAGCAACAACCGAACAACAACCTTTTACAATATGTTCTCTGGGATTCTTATAGGAGAATAGAATAACAAGAGTAGATGATATTCATTAAATGGATCTCATTAAGACGGAGTGGAGAAAGATTTCATGCCCGCTCCGCTTAATGGCAATCTGCATCGCTGTGAGTACATTTGGTATGGTCTGGGAGACTCTGTCAGGCGAATATTGACCTCGGATGTTTCTTTGGAGTCCCTTCTAGCTGTAAGGCCCTCTGTTTTGTCTTCTGAAGCAAGTAAGGTGATTGAAAAGGTCTTCAAGTCTCCATGCTTCCATAACTGCAATCCTGACAGTCTTTAAGAAGCTTATGTCAGTGTAATTAAATGTTTCTAGGCTCGAGGAGGCATGGACATTGTTGTAGGAAGGTGTACCTCTGGAGAAAACACGTTCTGCTGTTACGTAGCACTGATATGACTTGCTGGTGCACTCTTTGGTCCTGGAACTGTGCCTTAATCCTTTGAACGCGGGATTAGCACTTTAAATCTTCAATTACGGGCTTAAATCCCTCAAATCCGTCTCTGTTGCTTCACTGGGCCGCTATAATGGTCTCTCTGTGATTCCTGTACAATGAAATGAACTTGTTATGAAATCTCAGGGGTGGTAGAAGAGATGTTGTGGAGGCAGGAGGAATGGTGGCAGAGAAAAGAGGCCTTTAGTGTTAAACGCAGAAGTTTAGCTTTGGCCGGAATACAAAGGGAAAAGGGCGAAATGAAATGAATCAAGACCTTTGAATGGTGGGACCTGGCGGGCGGAGGGCGATTAAACTTAGACCGTTGGATCTCAGGAGGAGATCAACGGACGGTAGAGATCGAATGATGAACTGTTCGGGAGATCCGACGAAGAAATACGATGGACGGCGCGATCCAGCGTGGACCATCGATCTTGGATCAATGGACAGACCTGATGAAATCGGCGAATCGCAATCGGGGAGCGTAGCGGGTGGCACAGTTTGGAATTTGTGATTGCGATTGGAGCGATTCAACGCCAACCATCCGATCTGGGTTAGATCGACGGCGGAGATTCAATCGGCGAGGAGAAAGAAGGGTCACAGGGCGATGATGTGATTGTGCGATGGCCGTTGGATCAAAAGGGATGAACAGTCGGGATCGGATCGGAGGATCGCAATCGCAAGGCGCAAAAATGGGGTGCGATGCGACTGGCGCAATGCGATGGAGCGCCAGCCGTCGGATCTGGCGGGAGATCGACGGTTCAAATGTAATCAGAGGGGCGGAAGGGAAAGGCGACAAGCGCGCAGCGATTAGCACTGGGCCGTTGGATCAAACTATGGATCAATGGTGGAGGTCACAATCGCAAAGGGCAGCGATTGATAATTGCGATTCGATCAGAGAGGGGAAAGCAGGAAAGCACGGACCGTTAGATCTATTCAGATCAACGGCGGAGATTGTATCCGCGGCGCTACAGACCAAAACTCAATCGCATCGGGATTTTTAAGTTAACACATAGAAATGCGCTCGCCCGATGGTGTGATTGCGATAAGTGCTTCAGACCTTAGCGCCCGGTTCCGACACCTGGGCATGTGGGGAAGTGGTTAAGGGGCTAGGCCGAAAGGGGCTAGGCCTTAATATAAAGTGAAAAGTGGGTTTTTGCCCCTTTTAATGCATTTTGAGGTTGGTAAAGGGTAACGGTAGGGGGGAAAAAGGGAAATCGGGCCAAACAAGGGGAACTTGTAGGATTTAAAGGGAATTTTGGGAGGATTTAGAGGGTAAGCGGGGAATTTAGAAGGGGAAGACAAAGATGAAAACAAAGGCTTAGAAGGGATGATATAAGGGGAAAAAAGAGGCCTTTTGGGAATTTCTTCACAAACAGAGAGGCTTTATAACTGGAAACAACAGTAGGGATTTATCAAAGGACAAGGGCATAAGGAGGCTTCAAGGATGATGTGTTTCAGAGGGAAATGCATTCCTTGAAGGCCCACAAACAATTTAGCCCCCTTTTTTCTTATCAAAAAATTTATAGGGGGCTAACAGTTGTTAGAAGGAGATTTGGACATCACATGTTAAATCTTATGTCCATGTATTCACCTATGCTTGAAATATGTCTCATATGTCTACATGCATTCCTGTTGGAGGTATATTTCATGCATGAACCTTAGCTTGGGAGGAGGAATGACTCCCACATGATGTGGTATGAGGAGCTTGCTTGTACTATGTTGATGAGGCATTTTACATGTTCATCATTGTGTTGTTGCTCCAAGATCCACATGTGGATGAGGCAAGAAGGCTACAAAGTCCTTGTTGCTATGGCTGCTTTTGGGTGACTATGGCTGCTACCCAATAGCCCATTATTTTATGAATCATGCCTTGGATTTCAATGTTTTGTTGCAGCAAGAGAAGGCATGTACAATTTTGTTTCACTTGAGAAGGGATGGCCACCACATGACATCTCCTATGTCTATGTGTTTTGCATGGTGAAAAACTTAGCATGATTATCTCAAGATGTGCATTGATGATGGTACTTTGTATTGGACTGATGTGACATATCATATGTCCATTAGCATGGTTTGGTTTCATGATGCACATGAGGAGGAAAGAGAGCAGCAAGATCCCTTGTTGCTTTGATGCTTTTGAATGAGTATGGTGACCACCCCATGACTCATAATTTTCTGGTTCATGCCTTAAATGTATCAAAGATAACTTGCAGCAAGGAAAGGCATGCACATCATCTTTTGGGAAGCATGGCTTGTCCATCTTACATGGAAGAGATGGAGGATGGTAGCAAAGGGCCTTGCTCTGGTGGTTCATTTGGGAGAATATGGTTTGACATCTTGTTTACCCATATTACTCCTTTCCTTCTTCTTTGCATAACGCTGAAATGATGGGATTTGGATCCAACAAAGCCAACAGGGCTAAGAATGGAGGCATAGCAATGCTTATTCAAGTTCACAAACATTGGATGGAGGAATGTTTTGCATGATGAAGCTTTTCCTTTATGGGAGGAGCTACCTTATCTTATGACTCTCATGTGTTTGTGATGGTGTTGGACATCATGTATTCGTCATCTTGTGCTTCATGGTAAGAAGAGGACATCTAACCTCACAGTTGGAAGTCATCTCATGCATGGGTAGAAGACAACTTTGGAACCAAACATACATAACCTATTGCAAAAAATGGAGGAAGCCTTCCTTATGTGGATGCCATTTGGAGGGAATAGATGGCTTGCATCTACAATAAGAGTTGCTTGAGGGCAAGCAACATTTTGCCGGGGGAGACTGTAATATTCCCAATTTTTGCAGCTCATGGGAATATTGCATTTTAATTCCAGTTTGCTTTATTCATGAATAAAAGTATGTGAAGGAGGCTTATTAGACTCCTAATTTGAGAATAAATACATGCCCAATGTTGAAGGAGATAAATCTGGGCTATTATATTAAACGCCCCTGAGTGTGAAAAGGGGAAATTCATTTGAATGGGTCAATATTGGCCCCACCTACAGCACAGTTTGGAGGGAAGATTATCTATCAAGCACAACGTACTTCTAGAAGAGGATCTCTTGTGTGAAATAGGATAAGTTGAAGAAGATGGTTTAGGGTTTTGGCAAGCCCTCATGTTATAAAAAGAAGGAGAGGCGGCAAGCAAAGGTTGTTGAAGAATTTTAGAGGTTGTTGCAGCAACTCTTGTCTCTTGGCTGTTTGGCCTAAGGGAAGAGAATTTCCTGTTTAGGAATCCTCTCTCCTTCCATAGAGTAGCTCTTTGGAGGAGATTGTGATGCATCTCTCCACTATCTGGAATTAAGGCCAAGCTTCATCTCTATAGCAGCATTGGCACTATTGAGGGTTTTGCAGCTACTTGTGAGTTGCAGCAAGTGGGTGAACTAGATCTGCAAGATCTAGTTGTTTAGAGGAGATCTCTCTCAGGGAGGGTGTCTTGTGACCACCCGGAAGAGGATCTCACTCTCATTTTGATTTCAGATCTGTAATTTTATCTGCTGTATCATTTCATTCAAGCTACTGCGCAGTCCCTTCCATGAATTGTGTTATTTTCATGTACATGTTTCACTGTTGTCTAGATTTCTCATTGTACTAGCTTTCTGGTGATTGAGGCTTGCCTCTCACTTGAAGATTTGTAAAGTAGCTTGTTGATAAATTTATGTTCAGATCTGATATGTAATGTAATGAAATCCATATTCAAAAATCTCTGAAGTTTTCTGCAGTTCAGTGTATTAAAAGCTAGATCTACACTTTGTTATGCATTATTTTGATAAAACCCCAAGGGGATCTTGTTAAGAAGGCTGAGTAGTTTCCAGATCTGGTATGGATCTGATGTTTCAGCCATATATAAGTTGTATATCTGAGTCTTAACCTACAGCAGCTGAAGCTCCTCATATAAAACGCTGTCAAGTCTTTCTGCAGCTTTTCCATGGGTTATTACTATAATTTCTGGAGGATTCTTGCTCATGCTTCATGTAAATTCAATGATTCTACAAAGGAACTTCATTATGGATCTGATTTCTTGTTGTCATACTGTAATGTGATTTTAATGGCTGATTTCCAATGACTTCCAATAGAAACTGCGCAATTCCAGAAGGAGGGTTTCTCTATTAACTCAGCCCTCTCCTTTAGCTGATTTTCAGCTAGTGATGATTGTGGGAGATATGTTTAAGCCCTCTAAACCCATTTTTTTTTGCTAAAACTTTGCATGGAGGTCCCACATAACCTAAACTAAGGGAACCTATCCCTGTTCTATGTTATTCTAACACTGGCTTGCTTATACAGCGTCCTCCTTGAGCCTATTGCAGATTTTCCTGAGAGTGGAATTTCCTGCTTCTTCCTTGTTTGGTTTTTTCTTCTCTTTTGGATCCATTATTTAGATCTGTAGATCTAAGGTTCCTAAGGGCAGAAAAATCTAAGAGGAGTGTTTCATTCCCACACTTGTTGTGTTTCACCAATCTTCTATAGACAGAGTCTGGAACGGGCCAGGAAGCCTGTGGTTTTCACCCTCTCTTTAGGGGTGATATAACCAGTAAATGCCCTACCAGTCTATCTTTGGTTTGGATCTATTGGTGTGATTCCATATTGTTGTGATTCCATAGTGGAATATCTAAATATATTCCCTACTGAGCCTATTTTTCCCCATTTGGAATATTACAATGTCACCTTGACCATGTGTCCTTTCATGCAAGCACCATGCGTCATGGATTTATAGGCCATCTAACCATTTGAAAAGGCTAATAAAATTGGCCACATTGCAGGCCCTATGCTTGCCAAGTCATCCCTCTAGCCACATAAGCTTGCCCATGGTCGCACCCAACCCTTAGTCATTTTTTGGTGTTTTTTCGTTATAAAATGTTTGAGTGTTCAACCCAAAATAGCAAAAAATGCACCTCGATTCTTATAGGGCCCCAAACTTGCCTGCAACCTTGAATCCCCATATAAGTTTGAGCGAATTCCCACTTCATGCAACCCCGAACTACATTGGGCCCCACCAGTATTTGAGCCTTCGAGCCATTCTACCAACTCTTTGTCGTTTTAGCACCAAACCTTGAACTCCCAAGTACTAGGCCCCATCTCAAAATCGGTGTTGTTCATCAAATTTTACACACAAATTTTCTCACAATTTCTTCAAGTCGTGCAAACCAAAACTTTCACGATTCATTTGTGTTCTCAAGAGTGGATCTTTGCTTCCTATAAAAACATGGATTGAAATCCAAGATCATCCAAAACCCCTCCCAACCTACCTTGGCCACAATAGAAATCAATCAATGCACCCACTCTATTAATTAAATATGCTAAATGTGTACAATAAGAGCCTATTCCCATATTTCATTGGGTTAACATTAAGAATCATGCCATTAAAATTACCCATTAAAATACATAAATAACATACATGTTTTATATAAAACTACATAACCACGGGGAAGCCCATCCTTCCCCCAAACAAGAGTAGTGATAAATTTCACTCATTGATAACAGCTCAATAACACAGAGCATAGAAATAAAATTTAACAACAATACATGCAAAAAGGACCATGACCATTAAATTCAGTGAAATAACATCACAAGGAACTAAGAGTAATTTTTAACCACTTAACTTGTATTGAATAATGAACTCGAAATTGAGATTGGGACTATAACTCTCCACACAACATTAGATTGGTCTACACTGCAGCCAATCATCCCCAATCCAGATTTCCGAGCCTGAGGAGGTAGCTTAGTTAGAAGCTCTCAACCGTCACTCACACCTCATAGACAGAGCCTACTTTCTTAGGCGTTCTCAACAACTCCCAGTTATTACACCACAGAGGCCTTTATCCAGTTCAAGGATTCTTTCAGGCATAAAGAGTTTCAATTCAGTCTCAAGATAAATATTTACACAAATAATCTGGGAAACTTATCAGTTGTGTTAATACTAAGAGAGTGAGAGTATATTTTTCCAAAGACCTCACAGGGGTGCTACACCTATGTTCTCAGCCCCAAGGCTGCACAGGTGTTATCATCCCAACTAGTCTTGCAATGCCTCATTCCACCAGTAGTTCTCAACCAGCTAGTTCCCAGTGTTTTTATCGGCTCTAGAAGCAAGCCCTTTCTCTATGATTATGAGCTAGAAAGACCTATTGGATTTTCTCAACTATACTACCACTACATCAATCTCTTCCCCTTGAACTCTCTCTGTTATTTTCTCTTTTCCTCCTCTCCCCCAAGATTCTTCCCCTCAATCCTTCATTTCTCTCACTTGTCTTGGCTCCTCTTTTGGTACATTCAACCTTCCTCCCATTGGCCAAATCCAACATTTCCACCTGTATCACTTTCCCTTTCCTTAATATTGTTGCAACGAAATTGGTTTCTTGCCCCCCCCCCAAAATGTATTTTTCTCTAGAGACTTTTTTTTTTGTTATGCTAACACAACCCATTCCGCCATTAAAATTTTGTCTTCTTTTACTTGTGGACTTTCCCAAGAGAAAAATGAGATCATCTCATGTTCTCCAGACGAATTTAAAACACAATCAGCCTTGTTACCCACCACCTGTGGTAGTGTATATAGGAGAAAAGTGTTCTCCTAGATGATCCTTAGTCGAAATCTGGCAACCCCCTATATCCATCAGATAGCTCGATGTGCCACTGTCTCTACCACCTGATCCAGCCATGTGGTCCTTCACCCATTTGTTATGATTGTATGTTTGAAGGTGGGCATCCCGGCCCCAAAGGTATGTCTTTTCATTGGTATAATTGAGTAATTTTCCTTACTTGTCATGGGAAATTTTGGGCATGGATTGGTGGGGGTATTCAGTGGAAAGAGTGAGCTAGGTCTATACTCTTGTCTTCACTGCCCAATTTCGTGGCTAAGCTTATATCCTAGTCTCGTAAGATCTCCTTTACTGGTCATTAGCTTTAGATTTGGCACTACATGGGAAATCCCGATTTTAGTTGTGTGGTCCCGCTTCTTGACACCATATGCATCACTCTCTTCCACTCAGTTTAACCCCTTTCATCTCTTTTCCCATCCATATCCACATGCATCCACTAGGTCCACATAAGGTTAGCCCCCCCCCCCCCCCTTGTCCACACATTAGGTCAAGCCTAGAACGATGTTTGGAGATTGATGCAGCTAAAAATAAAAGAAAAAGCATAATTTGGACACTCTCAATAGGAAATGTACCACAAAATGCAAAAGATACCTGTGACATAGAAATTTAGCATGTGGGAAAAATAAAAACATGAGCTCTACCCCTTACCCATGGCCATAACCCTAGTTCTTATGGTCTCTAGATGAGGGCCCCCTCCCCCCCCCCCCCCCCCCTATCATTAAGGAACCCATGATTGTCCCAACCCTTGGTGGGCAATGAACTGCCCCACCTTAAAAGGGGCATTCACTGTTATATATTACAAAACATGCTCTCATCCCCTGGAGCCCCGAGAAGTTATGAATAAAAAATCAATCATAGTCAAAAGGCATATGAATAAGGGTGGAAAAATAAAGGTCGTGGTAACTCATGTACCATGATTTTCTCCCTCCTACACTCACATGTCTAGGTGTGGGCTTCCCCTATTATAGCTACCCTTGCACCATGACATGTGGTTTGGATGATTTCCCTAATTCCCACTCCATTCCATTATTATATCATTTCTCTCCTAACACTTTAAGGATGTACCATGGACATGACACCCCTTTTAAAGGCTGAAACCACCTAATAGGGTCCTTGATTAACCCTTATAAAGCTTGGAGACACTTGTACATACCAAAGCCCATTATGGAAGGGCACGCCACCATGAAGTGCCCCATTGGTTCCATGACTTGTAAGCTCTTTTACTTGATTATTCTAATGATTTTTTGTATTGGAGGGAAAGGGGACACATTGGTTCTTATGCAGGATTGCGGGTGGGTTTCCATTTGGGCCTTGGTATCCCTATACGGGGTCCTAGACCTCCATACTGACATATTGGCACTTGTAGGGTGAGCATTGAGAACCATGGGCCTCCACCATATCAGATATTACTTCATGGATCCCTACTAGCACTCGTTGATCTCTCATGTTCCACCTTTTGGATGAGGATTATGCACCTGGTTCGCCATGCTTAGTCAGCTCCACACTTGCACCATACACTTGGCCAATGTTCCAGGGTCCAGAGGATGTATCCCATTGTAGAGGGAGGGCTTATATCATCATCCTAGCCCTCACAGATGGTCCACAAGAATTTTCAATCCACTTGGAGACCCATGAGGATATCCTTGCACCCCCACACCCACTTAGGAGCACCAGAGGTTGTTGCTTGGAAAAAAAGTGGCCAACCCCTTGTCCACTATGTTTGGAGTCCACTTCTTTATCATGGCACCCCTTGGACTTCATAAGGCTTCCTCAAAGGCCCAATGACTCACTATATTAATCATTTTTTCCTCTTGATAGGCTTATTCTTATGTTATTGATCTATTTGGGTGGGCTTGTAACAAATGTATTGTTATTATGCACATTATTTTAATTTTAGGGGAATTACTAGTCTAAATTAGGTCATTCGAATCCCTTAGAGGATTATATAAATAGAAGTGAGATGATTCATTTTCATCATCATCACATAGATTGGGTTATTAGCTCTTGTGATATTTTCGCTATCCCTTTTGGAGGACTAGTGTGGATGTTATGGATGAAGTTTGATGTTTAGATATATTTCTCTTGTCTTGGAGCTTCATTGTTGGCATAATATGATGATTGGATATAATATTTTGTACATGTAAGTGCTCTTTTCATGCCTATTCTTGTTATTTAATTTTATCACGTGAATTTTGCTGGAATTTTTGTTATATAAGTCTGAAATTCATTGCTTGCTTATGCGAAATTATGGAAATTTTGATATTTTATAGTGTTGTGTTATTACATGGGACATGTATGAATGGATGAATGTTCCTAGAGGTTATCTTTATTGAAAATTCCTTAATAAGTCATAAATTATTGCATATTCAAGTATAAAATCTTCGAGTAGTTGCTCTCATGCCCTAATTGTCATGTGAAGTTGTCTAGAGGTCTCTTTGATTGGGAATAGTCTCTCCAAATCACAAGTTCATCTTGACTCCATCTCTCCCAAAGGAAAGGCGCTAATCCATCCACTGGTGATCACCTAAACGCCTATTTTTCTTTCCTCCTCTCTCTTTCTAGGCATAGCCACCATAGGTCACCTAGGGCATCAAATAAATCTCATTGTAGCCATTAAAACACTTCAATTTTTGGTCCATAAGTGTGCTAGGGTTTCCTCTAGAGGCCCTTCAAATTTTAAGCAATTCCAACAGTGGGATCCCAAGATATAGCAAGCCCTAGCTCAAGGATTGTTTTTTTCCCTAGGTTTCCCTTGGCTAGTGTCCTCATTTGGATCATTGCATTCATTTCTCCAAAGAAAATTTGTCATTTGATCCTCTTCTCTTCCATAATTATGTCAAGTCCCTCCTAGGTTGATCAACTCCACATCCTTGACCTAATTTTAGCTCCACTTGGTCTTGTGTGGTCCCACAACCTTACAACTCTAATTCCACAAAGATCACATAAAGATCAAGTCTCCACAAGGATTTCTAGGCCTGGCAATCATCTTTACAAAATGCATTCCCAAACCTGAGCCTCGAGAATCCTCTTAAAAACTTATAGAGAGCCTATCACCTTGCTTTCAAAGCAAGAAAGCCATACAATTGAGTCTCTCATGTGAATAGGCCTTGGGAATCACTCCTAATCCTCTTATTGATCTATTCATCTAGTGATTCCCCTCATATTGGGTCTCCTCCCATCGGTGAAATTTTGAAAAGAGCGGGGAGCCTTAGTTGCTCTATAGGATCCCCTCCTAGGACCCCTACAAGTTTGAGCAGTAACAAGCCCCATTAAATCATGTTGGCCATCCTCTCATGGATGTTATTAAAATAACTAAGCTTCCTCCATTTTCTCAATCAACCTCTCTCCCCAAGCTCTAGAATTTGTGTCCTAATTCTCAATCATTTTACTTATAGTAAAATGATTTAAAATAAATTTACAATAAGGTGATTAGTTAGGGGTTGTCATAAAGATCTCTATGTCAACCAATAGTGTTTTCTGCCCTACAACATCGCGCCTTTTAAGGATGAATTATTTTGTAATGTTTCTCCCCTTGAAGTTTGTAATGTTATGTTAGGCAAATCATACTTATGGATTACTCTTCATGTTGTGTATGAGTGTAGACCTCGTAGTATTATTATCACTTTGGGTAGTCAACTATTTAGGATACTAGAGGTAGCCCTGCCCACTTCCATTTCTTCGATCGCTACTAAGCAATGTAATAAGGTCATCTCTTAGATTGGGAAATTTGTCTTCTTCCTAATTCACTCTTAAAGAAAGGGGAAGATCGTGGCCACATCGATGCCCTCCTCAAAGGGCTCCTCCACACAGCAAAGGAAAGTGGATAAGATCATGGAAGAATATAAAAGCATAATCTCCTCACCCACAGGGGTATCTCTACACTGTCAAGTGAAGCATTCAATCGATCTAACCCTCGATACACTTCTACCCAATGGGTCAATCTATTGTTTCTCTCTTATGGAAAATGAGGAAATCAAGCAAGAGATCCAAGAGATGCTACATAAATGGCACATCCAACCAAGCTCCTCACCCGGTGGAAGTCCAATTGTACTCGTGTAAAAGACAGGTAGGACTTAGAGGATTTGCATTGATTATCGAGGTCTGAACAATATCACAATCAGGAACTAATACCTGATCCCCAGATTGATGGCCTTCTTGACCAACTCAAGGGGGCCAAGTGCTTTAGCAAATTTGATTTGAAGTCTGGCTATCACCAAATCCCAATAGAACCAATTGATGTGTGGAATACTGCTTTCAATTCCATGGAGGGTCTTTTGAATGGTTGGTCATGCTTTTCAATTTGACGAATGCCCCAACAAATTTCATGAGGCAAATGGATGACATATTGTATCCTTTCACTAACTCTTTCATGGTTGTATATATGGATGATATCCTCATCTTCAACAAGTTAGGCAGAGCACTTGCAACATATTTGCAACATATTTGATGGGTCCTTCAGACTCTCAGATAGCATAAGTTATGTGCTAACTTGGAAAAATGCTCCTTTGACATGGACAAGGTCCAAGATCTAGGTTAAATTGTTGATGAGAAAGGTGTGCATGTGGATCCAGCCAAGATCCAAGTCATTCGGGATTGATCAACCTTGACGACTCTAACAGAGCTTCACAACTTCTTGGGCCTTGCTAATTTCTATCGAAGATTCATATTGGGATTCTCTTATATCACTTGTCCCTCAAGTCAAGTGACCAAGGGCAGAGTAAAAGAAAAGTTTTTTTGGTCTGAGTCACAATAGAAGGTATTCAATGAACTCAAACATTGGCTTTGCTCTGCACTAGTCTCCAGACCTGCAACAGCCATTTAATATTGAGACAGACGCCTCCAATTATGTTAGTGGTGTAGTCCTCATTCGGCAAGGACATCTGGTGGCCTATAACAATGAGACACTCTATAATGTCGTATGGAGATATCCCACCTATCTTAAGTAGATGTATTCCATCATGTAGAACAATGAAAACATTATATTCTGGGGAAGGAGACAATCATCCACATTGATCACATGTCACTTCAATTTACGCAAACACAAGGGAAGTTACAAAACAATTGCCATAAAAATGATGCACACACATACAATAATTCTATTGGAACGTTAAATACAAGAAGGGTAGCACCAATCACATTGCATACTACCTCAATCGACCTCTAGTTGTGGAACTGACCACCATTCTCAATGCTTGTGGGCATAAGACCTCTTAACAGCCACATATATACAATAGTGATTCAAAATTTGCTACCGCATACAAGATGTTGATGGGAGGCAAGTAAGTTCCATACTTCCACCTCTAAGATGGACTATTGTGGTAGTTGGGACACCTTTGTGTTCCTTCAAGCGAGCATGTGAAGCTGATTTAAGGGGCACAATACAACAGGGTAGAAGGGCACTTTGGTGTGGAGAAGATGGTGGTCGTGCTACAAAAGTATTTTTATTGTCTGAAACTTCAAAAGGATGTTTGCAAGTATATCAGGTCCTACATTTCCTGCACCATTTCCAAACCAACCATTAGGAAGCAACGCATGTACACCTCTTTGCCTACTCCTAATTTTCCTTTTCATGGTAATGACAGTGTGTTTTTTGTTGTTGATAGATTTCCAAAGATGGCCATTTTAACTACCTACAAGAAGAGTATCACAGTAGAGGCCACTGCCAAGCTCTTCTCCGAATAGGGGTGGATACATTTTGGGATCCCATAGACCATCATATCATATAGGGATAGCAAGTCCCTAAATGCATTTTGGTCAAGCCTCTGGTCATTATTGGACACCAAGATCACTAAATCAACTGCCTTCCACCCCTACACTAATGGTCAGACTGAGGTCATCAACAAGATTATTGTGCACATTTTGTGCATGTATAACTCCACGCAGCGATGCACATGGGATGAGAGTCTCCCCTATGTTCAGCATGGCTACAACAAAGCTCTCCATAGCTCAATTAATCATAGCCCCTTTCAAGTGGGCCTGGGATTTCAACCATTAGGTCTCATTAATTTTGCGTTGCCCCTTGCAACTCATAGACGGAATTTGCACATTTTCAATTTGAAATCGACAAAGCTACCAAAATTATTGAACGAATTTAGCACATATGCCAGCAGGTCCATGATATCTTGTAGGAATCCATTACTAAGTATAAACAACACTGTGATCAGCACCATGTGCCACAAAAGTTTCAAGTGGGAGACAAGATTTCGTTGCATTTGTAGAAAGAATGCCATGCAGGGGCCCTTCGGAAGCTTCAGCCACTCTGTTATGGACCTTACACCATCGCCAAGGATGGGGTGACAACACGTTTGAGCTAATTATCCCCCCTTCCTTGTCTTGCACCTAATTTTCAATGTGGACTGCCTTCAACCATACTTCCCACCATTGTTGGATACATCAAAAATCGCAGAGCAGCTAACACCAACGGAGTTCAACCCATATTTCATTGAAAATACCGCAATTGATCAGATCGTGGACACACAGATTAAAGAGCACTCGCCAAAAAAAGATCCAATTGTACAAGATTGTTAAAGCGGGCTAGCTCCTGCACCAAGGCAAGTGGCTCACTAGGGGCCAAGTTCAGCAAAAGTTTCTCCATCTTATAGACGCACTCAACGCAATGGAGACCATTGCTTCTTGGGGGGCAGAGGGGTGGGGGAGATTGACCCAGGTGGATATTTGTGTCCACTCACCTATTCCACTAGATCACAACACAATTTTCCTAGTCTAACAGTTTTCTATTTTTGGTAGTTTTTAGACCTTGAACTTCCAAAGTTGTTTTGAGGCCCTAAACAACATTTTTTGGGGAAATGCATAGACTGTCATCGATAGTCAAAAGTTGTTCTCCTTGAATAGACCTTTCCAATAGGATATTTTGCATGCCAAACAAAGATCAAACGTGAAAGTTACAATTGTGAAGTTGAGATTTGACTTACCTAATCGAAACCCATAAACCTTTTGTTGAGAAATCTAGGGCAGAGAGATTAAGTGATTTCTCTTCAATTAGTAATTGATTGTGAGTGCTTTTTACTTCCTTAGATTAGGATCTTCTTTTACTTAGGTTATTGGTGTTATTCGTTATCAAACAGCTACCAATGCATGAACATAAATAGACAAGAGACACGGAATGTAGGTTATCATCCAAGGCCAAAACCTCCCACTCTTTGAGAGGAAAACCCGAACAAATTCTTCTTATAGAGATTCTAATTGACGAATACCAAGATCATGACCCTTAACATATTTTCCACTCCAAGACCAAGACAGAAGTTCTCTTAACAGTCAACCTTTTGCCCCTTTCCTCTTCTCGACTTCTCTTACACTTCAATTCATCCTTGCTTGTACTTTCTTTCACTGTGTTAGCATCGAACTGTGTTATTACTGTGACAGCTCCGAACAAAGATCAGTATCTTATTGTGGTAGCACCGAGACTTTCTCCTTGAGAGTGCACTGAGACTTTCTCCTGAGAGAGCACCGAGACTTCCTCCCTGAGACAGCAACGAGACCTTGACCTTGAGATATCACCAATACCTTAATTGTGACATAAAAATAAGATCTGGACTGTGAGATGAAACTGAAATTCTGACTGTGAGATAAAACCAAAATTCTGACTATGAAATAGCACCAAAATTCTGACTGTGAAATAGCACTGAAATTCTAACTGTGAGATAGCACCAAAATTCTGAAATCCTTAACTAAACATTTGTCACTGTATACCGAATTTATCTTCTGAAATTCTGCAAGCTATATCTCAGAGATTATCGAACTGTGCTGTGTCATTTCAGTGAGGGTCATACTCCTTTATATAGTTGTTTCCCCTTGAAATAAGTTGACATGATTTACATGAACTGTTGTGTCTCTATTTAGGTGAGCCAGCATGAGTTCTATATTTTATCTTGAAGCATACTTACGGAGGATAACTTATGCTTGTCTTGGAGGGCTACTTAACAATCCTATTGTCTTATATACATTTGTAACATGCCCAAGAAGGATTCTTCATACATGACATTGACTTTTGTGACTAGATGAAAAATCCTAAGGGCTCACAATGGGAGCCATCTAAAAATAAAATTCCTTGCTCATGAAACCCATGAGGCAAGCATTACAATAATAATTTCATTTTTCTTCTTTACATCATTTAACATAAAATCACAATTACAAATGTCATTATGAAGACTGAACCTAGTTACCTTCCAACACCTTTGGCACTTCATCTTGTAGGGTTAGGTTTTTAGATGTTTAGGGTTTCTCATTGCTTTTTCATGATAAAATACCTATGAGTCTCATTGTAACATGGTTTAGGAACCTATGTATCCGTCACATCTCTTCTCAAAGATAAGCCACCACCATTCGAGCTAGTTTGTTTTTATATACATGTATACAATTTGAATGTTTTCCATTTATTAAAATTAAAGTTTCATTGTATATATGTGTTTTGTTTATAAATCTATATTTTCATGTCGCTCCCTTCATAAATTCAAATCAAAATCAGATTTGGTATTGAAAAAATAGTATATACTAGTTTATAAAATCTACGACTTGGCATCTACAAGAAAAATCGATCTCAATTCGATCATTAGAAGGATTAACAATTTAATCAGCGACTTTGATCAAATCTTACTTTTCCATATAAAGCAAGATCTAAATGTTGAGTCTAACTATTGGGCCAAGGTGGCCTCCACTCTAAAGATCAGGAATTTAATTAAAAATGACGGTATTTGAGGTAGTATGATCACCTAATGAAAGTGGGTTTCGATTTCCTCTCCCTCACATGTGTTCTTGGGTGCAGAATTCAAAAAATATGTTGGATTCTCTTCGATTCAAATGGTGTCATGTGGTTTCTCCATACTCTGCACTCACTTCAACCTTGCCAATGCATTGGTATTCAATATGATGCTTCGAGCTCCTACAATATATCTTGGATTATGGATTCTCCTTGGAAAGCATGGTTTCATTAGATGGAAGCAACATTATGGGCATCATCAAGGTTGATTTTAGCATGTGAATCTTCTAGATGTGCAAGGGTTTCTTCAACTCATGAGTCTCAAGGTTTCAAGCCTCCTTATAGGCTCATTTAGCAGTGTTCGTATTTAGATAAGCCCCCATGCAAGCTCTTAGCATCATCTTAACCAAGTGTCCTTTGGATTCTTTGCTTTTGTCCATGGTCTACTTTAATGGTGCCCTAGTTATCCCTTCCCTTCGTTTCCTTCAAATGCCCTTAAGCTATTAAGGGAAAGGGGTTCACGCTTCAGCCTTAGTGTAATATGGTTTGAGCTTATCTATTGTTTTATTCCAACTGTTTTTTTTAAAGAATTCTCTCTTGCATACTTGAAATGGACAAACCCAAGGTGAAGGAGGTTTGTAAAGTCTTCTACAAGCACGAAGGAGTCATACAACCTAATAGCAATGCATTGACAGCAATATCAACTATGCTAACAAAAGTGGAGCAATTTAATGTCAGCATTTTTTATCCAAACTGGATCATTATATTATGTCATCTATCTCAAAGCTTTCAGAGTGGGAAAATTGGAGAAGTCATCTAGCAAGGCAATTTTTACAAATGGGTCACGATTTGGAGATTTAGGGTCTAAAACCTTCCAGAAACATTTTGGGGCATTAAACAAAGTTTATTGGGTTCCAAAAACTCGCAGTTGCACCAAACGTCCTAGCATTGTTCTACACAGATACATTTCCAGCGATGCAAAAAAGATGTCAATTGAAGTTCCTATACAAAATTTATGTCTCCAAGGAGTTGACCTTTTGGTTTAACCACCATGGTTCGAGAGGATGTCGCGTCAATCCCTATTACTCATGTAAAAAGGGTTGGTCACATGTGGGCTATGAAAAAGGCTCTAGAAGGGTAAAAGTTGTAACTCTAGTTAAGAGTTGAATGAGTCAAATCTAACCCCTAGTTGGTTATCATGTTAAAACCCGACCAATAAAAGAAGGGTGTTTCATTCTTTACAATCGTATTTTATTCTATAGTAGAGTAGAGCAACTAAATGTGGGAGTTAGAGAGTATAACAGAGGGGGTTAGTGTTTTATCACGGGCTAATGAGCAAAAGGTCTCAAGTAACTCCATACAGTGTCTTCTCCTTTCTACTTGCATCATTTGCATACCAGACAAAAGAGAGCAACGCAATCTCACCTTAAAACTAGGTTTTCTCTCGCAAGGGTTTTTCTAAGCAAATATTTTGTTCCTTGTGATTTGTGTATGATTGTATTTGTTGATCTCAATTTTTCACATTTTATCTATTTTATGCATGAGCAAAAAATCAATAAGTAAAAAATCTAGAATCTAAAGGACTCTAACCTTCATAGTAGAGATATTGATTTATGTTATCAGATTTATGGTGACGAATTGTCCAATGGAATATCCACAACCACTTATACATCAATATTCAAATTCAACAAATAGATTCTATCGATGTTGAGTATAGCCACCTCAAATCTCTACTTACGCAACAACTAGACATCCTTTCCCTAGCTTCAAACAACATTAAGACCAGTCATTATGTTCAAGTATGCTTCATCAAGGAGGATTCAATCCACCAATACAATGAACCAATGGAAATAGAATATTAAGAACCACCATCACCCACCAGCAACACTCTATGGGACAAGAAGCCTAGGATAACACTCCAACAGTAATCTAAATGTATGATTTTCCATAAAATATGTATTTGGGGCAATTTTGTTAAACCATCCACCTACAAGTAAACTTAGAACTCTAGTCTAGAGGGAATCTTAGAGCATGTAATAGCTTGCTTAAAATTTTGCATCTTTTTTAAAACCCTAAAATTGTTCTTCTCACATAATGATATGTATAACTACTCTAAAATTGTTGTTCTCGCATAATGATATGTATAGCTACTAGCCTCAACACAACCATTTTGATAATACAAATTTTGTGGTAAAATAAATAATAAATAAAAAGATATCCACTTAAGCTCAACATAATTAAAAGATGATATACTAATTAGTACATAATAATATAGTTATGTTTCATGAGGTTGATGGATGTAAACCATGCAAAAGTGGATGTGTGGTAATCTTATACAAGTGATCTTCAAATGTGGTTTAAAGTTACTAAACATAAGATAGTTGAACAACTAATGTTAATCATGTGATCAAATATAATATGTAACCATTTATGAATCCTTCATTCAAGCATGATTATGACTAGTTGCAACAGAATTGATAAGGTAATCATATATATTATGTTACTAATTATTAAGTCTTCATTTAAACATTATTATATAAAATTGATGTTTGAATGTTCAAATGTAATTACATATCATTGATCTTTGAATGTCTAAACATAATTATAAATTGATTTCAAATGCAATTTATAGTTATTAAACATAGGACCTTTAAGCAACAAATATATATTTAGGGATGTAATACATAATATAATTAAAATAAATCTTTGTTCATACATAATTTCACTTTGGGATGATGTAATGTTATGTAAACATTGACTTTATTGAATTACCAATGGTTTTGGTTTTCAAACTCCGCGTTTTGACAATCTATGTGAGATAAATAAAATTATAATTATGAATTATGTTTTCTGGATATATATATATATATTTGTGTTGGGTAGTTGGAGAAGGTTGGAGCAGCAAGAGGGATCATATTTTTATCCCTTAAAAAAAAAAGATAAATAAAATTGTAATTGTAATTATAATTATGAATTATGTTTTCTGGGTCAAATTGATATATATATATATATATATATATATATATATATATATATATATTTGTGTTGGGTAGTTGGAGAAGGTTGGAGCAGCAAGAGGAATCATTTTTTTATTTTTATTTTTAAATGGTGTCAATTTGAATAAGAATTGGTGAGAACCACCAACAATCAAGCAGAGTTTTTGGCGTTATAAAAAGGACTCGTTATAAAATGCCTAAACTAAATGTTTTCAGAGACTCTATTGTCATCTGGCAATTAAGGAAAGCCGGAATGCAATCATATTTCACTGGCGCAGTTGGGAAGTTGGGGCAACTTGGCTGGGCAAGATTTTATTTCCCCGACTTCAATCCGTCCCAAATGCTCAGGGACACAAAGTAAGTGACTTCGATATGGGGAACGCAGTTATTTCATTGCAAGGTGACTCGTGCATGGCTCAGCATCGGCTGGATTTATCAATGCCCCTGGTCATTAGTTTATGTGTATAGAATTTAGAGAAAGTTATTTGTGACACTCGCGGGTTGCCCTTGGGTCGTTGCAATTTCAATTTCCCTTCTCTCCTTAAGATGGCAAATCCTCAGGACACTCTAGACATTACTAAGGTTATAAAAAGAATGGTTAATGCAGCTCAAGCTTTGTTAGCATCCATCGACAGGCTCGAAGTAATGGTGGAACGACAACGACACTCATTTCAACTTTTCCTGGAGACGAAAATTCTCACGCACCACGCAAACAGAGGACTCACTGGATGATATAAGGGAAGAACTTCTCCCTGAGAGGATGGCAACTCCAGAAGTCTTTGCGTCCACGGGTGGAGAGCAAGTTGTGGGTACTTCGCCCCAAGGTGTGAAAAGAGTTCGTCGTCCCCGTGGCCCTGGTGAAGGCAGTCCCAGTGTCGGTTGACTAGGGAAAACTTCATGTCTTTTTGCAACAAGCTTGGTTGTTCTCATTTCTTAGTTTATGATGAATTTTTGTAAATGCATAAGACTGTTAGGGACCTTTTGTAAGATATACAGTTGTAAAATGTTGTGTTACTTGGTGTACTCATCTTCACCGAGTAAACTCTCAGTTTACTCAGAAAAATATACACATGATGTATCTGAGTTCCTATGTAAGGGTGTTGGCCCTCTCCGGATTTTGTTTTTTTAATATAAATATATTCCTTGGAAAAAAAAAATGGTTGGGTAGTTCAAGTAAACTTCATTCCATCATATATGTTTGGTGGTTAATTATTTAACAATAATCATTTTTGCCACGTTACTTTTAAATATGAAAATTATATCATTTTAATTTTACACTTTATTTAGAAATTGAATTGAACCAGCCTCGATCCATTTAAACCCTAAACCCAAAATCTATCAAGAGCTTGGAGGGTTCAAATCTCCACAGATCTATCAAGCACTTTGAAGGTTCAAATCTCCCCAAAGCTATCAAGCCCTTGGAGGGGGTTCAAATCTATCAAGATCTTTGAGGGTTCAAATCTCTGGAGGAGCAAATATTTCCTCATTTTGCATTAAAAAAATAGTTTGCGAGTTCAAAACTCCCTAAAACTATTAAGATCTTGGAGGGTCCAAATCTCATCTCTCGAGGTGCAAATATTTCCTCAAGTTTTGCATTAAAAAAAGGTTTGCAACTTGAACGATGTGATCCCTCTTTAAGTTTGATAAATCCAGAACTAAGATGGATCTAGATTGATTATATATGACTAGTCTTCAAATATTTAAACCTAATTATATACAACTGATTTGCAAATGTAATTTATAATTATTAAACACATTTATATATGACTGATCTTCAACTGATTTGCAAATGTAATTTATAATTATTAAACACAATTATATATGACTGATCTTCAAATGTTTGAACATAATTATACACAACTGATTTTCAAATATAATTTATAAATATTAAATATATGATTAATGATATAATGCATAATGTAAACAAATACATGTTTAATGATATAATACATATGCAATCAATTATAATACATAATTATTTATGAAGTCTTTAATTAGGACTAGTTCCAACAGATAATTTAGAGTTATTATAATACCTTTGAGCAACAAATAAAATGCATATTATAAACAACTATATGTAAGGCATAATATAATCAAATATAAAAACTTAATTTGAATTTAATTATAACTAGTTATAACAGAATTGATTAGGTAATCAAATATAACATATTACCATTTATTAACCATTCATTTAAACATAATTACGACTAGTTGCAACGGAAAAGATAAGGTGTATATCTTGTAACAATCATACTTCCGAGTAGTCAAGAATTTAGTTTTCTTAAATCCAAGTAAAATGAGAGAGTTAATTGCTAGCACATGCGTTGCATCATTCAATGCATTAAAGCTTAAAGCTTTATTAGATATGACCCACACAGCGTTGGAGGTAGGAATCAACACCTTTGGATCGAACCGTTGAAGGTCCTGTCATGTAAGGGGCCTGTAGCTCAATGGTAGAGCAGCCTGTCAGGTTCAATTCCTTGTTTGGTATTAGTGAAGGTATCCTGAGGTTCAAACCCTTGTTTGGTATTAGAGCAGGTCTACTCGAGGTCGCTAGCACTAAAAGCCAATGCAGGCTTGAGGCTGGGATTTTGGAGGAAGCAACCCACACCTTTCGATTGTACTGTTAAGGGTGCCTGTCATCAAGGGGCATGTAGCTCAGTGGCAACTATACCAAGTTGTGGGTTAGATTCTACTGTTAAGGGTGCCTGCCTGTCATGAAGGGGCATGTAGCTCAGTAGCAACTATACCAAGTTCTGGGATTTTGGAGGTAGCAATCCACACCTTTAGATTGTACTGTTGACGGCAGCATGTAGCTCAGTGGCAACTATACCAAGTCGTGGGTTAGATTCTACTGTTAAGGGTGCCTGCCATGAAGGGGCATGTAGCTCAGTGGCAACTATACCAAGTTCTGGGTTTGATTCCTAGCCTGGGATTTTGGAGGTAGCAATCCACACCTTTAGATTGTACTGTTGAGGGTACCAGCTGCAGGTAGCAATCCACACCTTTGTATTGCACTGTTAAGGATGCCTACCATGAAGGGGCATGTAGCTCAGTGGGATTTGGAGGTAGCAATCATGAAGAGGCATGTAGCTCAGAGGCAACTATACCAAGTCCTGGGTTTGATTCCTAGCCTGGGATTTTGGAGGTAGCAAACCACACCTTCAGATTGTACTGTTAAGGAGGGGGCTTGTAGGTCATTCGCAACTATACCAAGTCCTGGGCTTGATTCCTAGACTGGTATCACAACAAAGTAGGCTCAATGTTGGGTGGCTTGGGCCAAATTGTGGCTAATTGTGGTTTGAGAGGGCAGTTGGAGGTAGCAATCCACAATTTTATACCGTTAAGGGTGTGATTTTGGAGATAGCAATCCACACCTTTGGACTCTACAGTTAAGGTTGCCGGGTATGAACAGGCATGTAGCTCAGTGACAACTATATCAAGTCCTGGACTTGATTCATAGCCTCGTATCACAACAAAGTAGGCTCAATGTGGTTGGGTGGCTTGGGCCAAATTGTGATTAATTTTGGTTTGTGAGGACAGTTGGGGGTACCAATCCACAATTTTAAATTATACCGTTAAGGGTATGCATCATGAAGCCTGGGATTTTGGAGGTAGCAACCCACACCTTTAGATTGAGCCTGTTAAGTATGCCTGTCAAAAAGGGGCACATAACTCAGTGACAACAATACCAAATCTGGGTTTTGATTCATAGCCTGGTATCACAACAAAGTAGGCCCAATCTGGTTGGGTGGCTTGGGCCAAATTGTGGTTTATCGTGGTTTGAGGCGGCTGTTCGGGTAGCAATCCACTATTTTAGATTATACCATTAAGGGTGTGCATCATGAATTGGACATGTAGCTTAGCCATCGAGAAGCCCATCGGTCAGGGACCTTGTCCTGGTTTCAATCCAGTTTTCAACAAATACAGATCCACAGAACCCGGATTTTGTTCCAACAAATAGTTTATGGAACCCAAAGTATATATTGATGCATTAAAACATATGAACCTTGGATTTCAAATAAATGCTAGATGAATCAGAAAAATACTAGAGAATTTGTATAATACACTATAGTTAACAAGAATTCGCTTGTGAATTCTAAGCTGCAAAGAAGCGAAAACTGCGAACAGCCTCTGCTAATAGAACACATGCTCAAATAAATGGTCATTCATTTGCGTGAAACACATTTCTTAGATGAATATTTTCTACCATTATTCTCCCAACTTTGAGGATGAACGGAACATGCATTGAGGTCAGCATTGCCCACTGATTAAAACTGAGTAATTGATATCAAGGAATGAGAACTTGAAAAACTAAGAAGTCACTCCAGATTCTGTGAAAGAATTCATTTTCTACTAGCTGTTAAAGCATTCAGAGCATTCAAATTCTAAAAACTACTCGAGAGTCCAAATACAGTATTGAACTAATTACCTTGAATGCAAATGTAGACTACAATAATTAGGAAGGATGTAAAAGATCCTACAAAAACTATAATAAATTGGAACTCCACAAGGAGAATTTTGACCTTTCTACCATCGGCTCAGGATGACATCATTGTGCAACTTGATGAAATTTGTTTCTCGTTCGAACTCCACCATCTTATCCTCAGTCACATTTGATGTTAGTATAAATTCTTCTAACAAACATTGAGGAGCCCAAATAACCAACAGCTCCTGCAAGTTCCAAAAGAAGATTCACAAAATTATTTTCCATTAAGAAGTGCAGAAGAACATTCCGTTTTCCCATTTGAAAACTCAAACAAAGGAGAGATATACACTCACCACAGAGTATTCCCAAACCAAGACAGAACATAAGTGTGTAGCCAAAATAGAAAGTTGTCTGGAAAAATCCTGACATCTTTGTTTTCATATAGTAGTAATATATGGAATAGAGGTACACATAGGCTGCTGTCGATGCGGCAGCGAAAAATGATGTCCATTGCCAATGATAGTTTTCAGCATTTAGCAAGAAGTATGTTCCAACTATAGTGACGCAAATGGTGACAATAAGGAGAATCACAACAACCAGCAACATAAATCCATATACATAGTAAACCTTCAGGATAAAAGCACGGGATCACATTAGATAGATATAGCTAAAACCTCAAAGCAATCAAAAAGGGAAACAAAAAATAATACAGTTCACTGTCAGTCAAAAAGGAAGAACTTAAAGCAACAGCACCACCCAACATTATGATACAGCCAGAGACAGATGTCCGATCAAATAATGGAAAACAATAATGATTAATCTGCACCTTTAAAATGCACAGAATATTTTATTCACCAATAATCTCTTACCTTGTAGTTCCAAAATGAGGTGAAAACAAAATACATCTCGATGAAAATACTCCCAAATGGAAGCAGACCCCCCATCACTGACACTACTGATGGAGTAAGATACCACTTTTTCTCAGGAATTGGTCGAGGAATACTCTTCACACGGCATGGATTATCTGAAGCCCTACTCCAATTCCTTCCAACAACTGTTCCCAAAAGTGCTAAAGGGAATGAAATAAAAGCCCATATTATAAATACCACCACCTGCATTAGATGAAGGAAAATAAAAATCAACCAAAACACTCAAAGAACACAACCATTTTAAATTTTTCTTGATAGAAGCGTACTGTACCATAGTGCCAAAAGGGATAGCAGCAAGGGATCGGTAAAATATAGCCACTATGTTCAAAGTGAAGCCAATTCCAAAGCATAAAAATGGAAAGAGTGAGGCTGTAAGTATCATTGACTTGACCCAATGTTTACCTGTAAAAGATGCATGAAAGTAAAGCATGTAAAGAAAGAAAGTTGATCACAAAGCTGCTGCAAATGCCAGAAAAAAGTTCCAAAACCCACCTGAAATCATAATATTGAACTTGAAATTTGCGTATCACAATATAGTTTTCAGTGTCAGAATAACATTTACCGTCATTGCGTGAGTACAGCCCTCCACTCACATAACCAGAGATAAATGATGTAAGGGCATAGCAGACAATAAATGTTGTGACAATTGCTCCACGACTGAACCAACATCAACAGATAAAGTGTAGAGATTAAATTTATGGTCTTAAAGACAAGAAGCATGAACAAAATCAAAGTTGAGCTCCACACCAGACCCGGACTTTACATCAGCTGTGGTAGAAGCACAAACACAAAGGCAAGCAGAACCCATACCTAAAAAAAACATATTCTGGAAAGTTCCAGACCATTTTAACTCACTAATTAAAACAAAACTTTGTTTCCACCTTGGACAGTTTAGCAGCTTCAAGCTAGACTAGAGGCATACCTAAAAAGATCATATTTTTGCAACACAAATTATAAAGGGAGATATTTTCCCAATTTTGAGCTTGATGTTGAGACTTGCTTCTATTCTGTCTCCATATTCAAATTTATTAGGCACTTTAACTAACCACCTTGTCAAAAAATATCTCAAACTCTCCCAATTTCATCTATAATATAGCTTTGGAAAAGATGTATGATATATTTATTTTGAGAAATGTATCATATATCACATCACGGAACAAAGGGTTACATCAATCTAACAAGGTTACCAGGAAATCCCCTTCTTAAAAAGGCCGGGAATGCTAACATATAAACCTGTGCCCTTGCATAAAAAACTGCATTTGGCTTTTACAAACAAAGCCAATTTCTGCTTAATTAGCTTCAACTGCTCAAGTTAAGAGGGGATGGTTCCTCATGAAAGTAGTCTTATATTTGACCCACAGAAATCCAAAAACGAGCAGCTGAACTGTGCACCAAAAAATTTGCAAGTGTCCCTAATCATCCAAGTGTCTCCAAGGAGAGGATTTTTTCATGAAGGTATGAAGATGAAGCTGTGAAAATATTGTTAAATTCAGCCCGAAATCATACACAGAAAGTCATGGAAGATAGACATCTTCAAATGACATGCATATGAACCTGTGCCCTTACCAGAGAAATAGAATTTGGATTTTACAAGCAAATCCAATTCCTGCTTAAACAGCCTCAGTGCCACCTCCCCCCCCCCCCAAACTCCACGCTAGGAGGGGATGCTTCCTCATGAATGTAGCTTTAATTTGCATTTCCACAAAAAACCAGTACCGGCCAGCTGAACTGTCCACCATAAAACTTTGCTGTTGTCCCTGATCATCGAAGTGTCTCCAACGAGAGGATATTTCCATGAAAGTGGAGCAGATTGTTACCCACAAGGGGAAACTGTTGATATTTGTAGTTCGGGCAGGTACTTCTGCACAAGCCTAAGTGTCTAGGCATGCAGAAATCACCCAAGATCTCCTTAGAACACTTGCTTTAGTGTGAGCAAGCTGCTATTGTAACTTAGCCTAAGTTAGACTTAATAAAAGCACATAATTATTATGTTGGCTTACTGAGCTGAAGTAAACTTAGGAAAAGTAAATAATTTACTTTAGGGAATATTTTTTATCTCAGCCTTGATCTCAAGTGAGGCAAGATCTAATCTCAGCTGTCAATCACTTTGGAAATTAGGGTTTCGGATTTAACTCAATGTAAAGTTATAAAAGCATGGCTAGGGAGAAGGAGAAGACACAATACAACAGCATAAGAGATCCAAGTGTGTCGGCCCCGAGGAAGGAGCAGCAAGGAGATCCAAATCAACCGAGGCTTGACCAGCTAGATCATATATCGTGTTGAATGTAATTCCTCAGTTGGGCCATTTTCTCAGGAAGGGGGCCCAATCTAAGAAACCAGATTCGTCCCCCAGGGTGACCGAACCCCGAATCCGGCGAATCGAATACGATTCGGCTGGATTCGTACCCGATTCACCGGGTACGGCCGTATCCGTACAGAGTACGGCGTATCCCGACCGTACCCTGTACGGATACGGATGTACCCCGTGAATCGGGTACAGCCGGACACATCCACCCAAAAAGTCCGAAATTTCTTTTATAAAAGTGCGCTTGTTCTTTTTTCTCACTGATTTCATTTTCTCAAGTGAGCAAGGGGAAAGGGAGTTCTTTCGAAGAGATTCGAGCATCAGGTAAGTGCACTGTCCCTCTATATTTTTCATTTAGTTTGTTGTTAGTGTTTGCATGTGCATATGTTTTATATATTTGGTTATTTTTGTTTATTTTTTACAATATTCATGGCTCAATCAAAGGCAGCAAGACAAGGGCAAAGAAAGGGGAAGAATGTCCCCATTGGAGATGCCCCTCCTGTCCCTGTTTCATCAGGGTCTGCAAGTATTCCATCCATTGGAAGTGGAGCTTCCACAGCAGCTTCAAATGTGCAAGGAAAACAAACTGTTGACCCCAAATACCCATTGTGGAAATATGTGACAAGAGAGGGAGGGGCAGGAAAAAAGGGAGGAGGAAATTGTTCATGGAAATGCAATTTTTGCAACGGCCATTTCACTTGCACATATTTCCGTGTGAAAGCTCCTTTGTTGGGTATTCCAAGTTGTGGCATTAAATGTTGTACAACAACTGAATCGGCACAGAGGAAGGAATTGGAGAAAGAGAAATATATTGGTGAGGCAAATGTGGCATCAAAATCAAAAAAAAAACAAGAATGATGACCCCCTTCCATTCTTAAGGAAAAGCAGCAACAAGTTCCATTTTGAGACTTTTAGTAGCGGAGAATCAGCAAAGAGAAAGGCAACTGCAGTTGGTCCAATGGACAAGATTTTTCAAAAAGAGAAGAGGGAAGAGCTTGATCTCACCATTACATTTTTTTTCTATCAGAACTTCATATCCTTTAATGTTGCACGGTCACCTCTATTTATTGAGATGTGTCGAGCTCTTAGTCATGGGGCTCCATCAGGGTATGTGCCTCCTGGGTCAGAGAAGCTCAGAACCACATTGTTGACAAAGGCAAAGACAGAGGTGGACAAAATGCTTGAGCCTATTAAATCAGCATGGCCAACATCTGGGGTTAGCATTGTTTCTGATGGATGGACAGATCCAGCACGCCACCCACTCATCAACTTCATGGTGTCATCCTTGAATGGTCCAGTTTTCTTGAAATCAGTGGATGCACTTGGATAGTACAAGGATGCACAATATATGGGTGAGTTATTTATTGAAGTAATTGAAGATGTAGGTGTTGATTCTTGTGTGCAAATCATTATAGATAATGCACCTGTTTGCAAGGTTGCTGGCATGATTGTGGAAGTAAAATATCCACAAATATTTTGGACACCTTGCATTGTCCATTCATTAAACTTGGCACTAAAATCTATTGCTTCTGATGTGCTTTGGATTGGAGCCATTATTGAGGATGCACGGCATATCCGCAACTTTGTACAAAACCATACAAATGCCCTCACTATCTACAAGGAGTACAGCAATCTATCATTGTTGAAGATTGCAAATACACGGTTTGCCTCTTCATTCATCATGTTGAAGAGGTTGAGGGAGGTTAAGACCGCTCTTGGGTCCATGGTTATTTCAGAGTTTTGGTCTTTTTGGAGAAAGACGGATCAAGCAGCCTCAAAGAAAGTGAAGGACACAGTGTTGGATGATATATGGTGGGAGAAGGTAGATCTAGTTATTCAGATCATGGAGCCTATCATTTCCTTGCTCCGATTTGCAGATATAGACCAACCCATCCTAGGAGAGGTTTATGAGGGATGGGATTCCATGATTGAGTCTGTGAGGACCATTATTTTACAGAGTCAGTGCCCAGAGTATGAGACATCACCTGAGGCCTTCTTCACCGTCATACAGGATATTCTTGTCAGCAGATGGGACAAGAATTGCACACCTTTACATTTTTTGGCTCACTCCTTGAACCCAAAATACTACAGCCATGAGTGGCTGAATGGTGGACCTTCCCGCAGATTCCCTCCTCACATGGATGGTGAAATCTCACAGGGGAGGAAAGATGCATTCAGGAGGATTTTTCAGGATAGGGCATCCCTTGATGAGGTGGAGGATGCCTTTGCAGATTTTTCCACTGGCACTGGGCGATTTGCAGGCTATGATGTGATTCGAGACAGGGGGGCTAAAAAGCCATATTCTTGGTGGGTAATTCATGGGGCAACAAGCCCTCCTCTACAGCAGTTAGCCATGAGGCTCCTCTCTCATGTGACTTCATCCTCTTGTTGCGAGAGGAATTGGAGCACATATGGGAATTTGTATAGTGTGAAGAAGAGCAGGCTTGAGCAGTCCAGGGCATAGACAATGGCGTATGTGCACACCAACCTTCGTCTCATCTACAGGCAGAGGGAGGATTGGTTGAAGGGAAAGACAAAGATGTGGGATGTCTTTCCAGATGATATGGGTCTGGACAGCAGTGTTGAGTTGGCATTGGCCAACTTGGATCACAATGCACCAGTGTTAGAGCCTGTCACATTTGATGACGGAGTAGAGGCGTCATCCTCCACACCAGCAGATGGAGAGATGGTACAGGAGGATGCATCAGAGCCAGAGGAGAGCAGTGGCGAGCATGATGATCGGGATGAGGACAGTGATGCTGATTATGATGATGAGGATTGATGACTCATTGACTCTGAGTCTCTAACTCATTGAGGCTTCAGGCTTGTAGTCTTGTAGACTGTAGTTTTTTTTGTATTTTGTTTTCTATTTCTATTTGCCACTGGCAATGTACTTATGTAACACATTTTGATTCTAATGACTTAATGAGAAAACTACAGTATCTTACTATCTTCAATCTTGTCTTTCTGAGTTAATTTGACAAATGTATGATGTATTAATGTATCAATGATCATGTATGAGTATCTAAGATCTTAAATCTATGTTTGAATCAATGAATTTTGTATGAATTTGTGTACAAAATATCTAATTTTTAATATATATATATATATATATATATATATATATATTTTAAATATATATATATATATATATATATATATATTTTAAATATATATATATTTTTTAAATATACATATTTTTTAATAAAATAATATATAACGTATCGTATCCCAGAAGTATCCTGTTCCGGGGTCACCATACCCGAATTCGATTCCTCGAATCCCCGTATCCCCGTATCCTCGTATCAGGTGACTTAGGGCCCAATTAAGCTCACAGCTTAATGAAAAACTCAAATTCGGTAGAGTCTGTGAATCATTTATGTTATTGAGATTTGTATTGTTTGCATTCTGCTGAATTTTTGTGTTAGGAACCTAACTGTGCATTTAAATCAATAGATCATTTTTCTACTAGTAATTTAAGTGTTGGGTGCTAAGTTTACAGAAATCTAATAGTAACTACATGAAGAGGCATCCAAGGTGACAATGGGTGGCTTGCCTGGTAGTTTCCTTCTTAGTTCTAGGACCAGCTTTCCCTTGGGAAGAGTTTGAACAACAAAACAGTGAAATACAATTAAATTCAGCCCAAAACCATGCCCAAAAAGTCTTTCCAAACAGCCATATCCAAAAGACATGCTTAATCATTTCATCTCTACAACAGATCTTGGATGTAGCATTAGTAACACCAACTATTTGAAGCTTGGTCTTGACAAAAAACCATGGAGTATATGCTATAAACCACCCTAATACTCTAGGCTTGAAAGGAAATTGAGACTTCCAAATAGATTTGCACCTCCTTAGCCAGTGTGCTTCAGGTTTCCTCGGCCCCCACCTTTTGTTCAAGCATGAAGCAAGTTCGGAGGTGTGTCTAAAGTCACTCACCTTTAATGGATTAATAAAAACAAATTCTCTCATGAAATAAGTAAATTAAATTGAGAATCTCTTACTTGGCAAATTGAATCTCTCTCTTGGAATAAAATAGTAACTCCACACTTAAGAGAATGTAACTCTCTGTCACTAATTCAGTGTATGGCAAAAGTATAACTCCTCATTAAATACATTTGTAACTCCCTCATTCAATTCGATTTGTTACTCTCACCAAATATTCTCTCATATCTAAGTGTAACTCCCTCTCTCCCTAATTTGAATTGTAACTCTTCAAGGCAAGTGTACCTCTCTCTCTATTCTTGGGATGAGTTACACTTCTCCTCAAGTAACTCTTCCCTCATGGAATTCAATTCTCCTATTATTGGCTCAATGAATGAATTCATTTTGTAACTCCTCTCATTTTTCATCTATTTAAGCAAAGCAAGAGCAAGTGAGAGTTGAGTGTAACATGTTCATTGTGAAGGAGAGCTAGAGTTGAGTGTGTGCAAGAGAAGTGTGAGAGCAAGTGAAGAGTAAGAGCAAAGGAAGAGTTGGAGCAAGTGTGTAGGACAAGATCTAATCAAGAGGAGGAGATCTTCAAACAAAGAGCAAGAGCACTTCAGCTGCAAGTTGATCAAATATTGGTGACTTTATTCATTCCCATTCTCTCTCTCTATTTGTACTCTACTGAACAATTAAAGAAATCTAATAGAAGAAGAATCATTTGGGTTTTCCCCATGTGGGTTTTGCCCTGGTCATTCGACCTAACTCTCAATGTCTCGTATTTGTGCTTGGTTGTCTTCATATGATCCTTAAGTTTATGTTCTATCTACAATTGCTGATCTGAAAAGTTGTGAAGAAGAAATTTGTTTTCTAAGTATTTGTATCAGCATGGTACATTCAGTTTTATGCAAAGTACATTCAGTTTTTTGCAAAGTACATTCAACTTTTTCCAAACTACATTCAGTTTTCTACAAAGTACATTCAACTTTCTGCAAAGTACATTCAGTTTTCTGCAAAATAAATTAAGCTTTTTGCAAAGTGCATTCAGTTCCATTCACTTTTCTACAAGTACATTCAGTTTTTTGCATAGAACTTTCAAGTTTATGCAAAGAATTTTTAAATTTTTGCATAGAACTTTCATATTTTAACAAGTCCGTTGTTCATTCCCTCGCCTAACAATTTATGTTCCATTGTTGTCGTTTTTCCTGTCATTCTCTGTTCCATCCATCACTCTATCCCTTATCTCCCTGCGTCACAACCTCATGCCCAGCCGCAGCGAACATACATTCTCCTTCAAATTGTCTCCGTTGTTAATCTGTTATTTCCTGTTAACGCTCTGTCCACTGGCTATCACGACTACTTCCTCTTGTTGTTCCCTGTTGTCGTCACCCTTATGTCCCGCTATTGACTGCTCTCTTCCAACTTCTGTTCACCGAACCGACAGCCCAACATCACCTGTCTCGGATCTCTATCGTTTCTATTCATCGGCCCTTGCCTTGAGAGTCACAACAGTCATATCAGACTTGTTCCCTGATGATTCAACCCTTCACGTAGTATCTATAGTGCAAAAGATATATATTTTTTGGCTATATTAATTGCATTGTTATATAATCACTATATAATTAATTAATATATAAATAATAATTAATTATATAATTTTTATATAACAATAACTAAATAAATAAAAACAAAATTTAGTTTAAAAAAATAATTATTTAAAAAAAAAGGTGGGGTCCGCAAAGAAAAAAGGCAAGATGGTGAGCAATGAAGAATTACAAGTTGATGTTAATCGTTATAGAGATGAAGTCAACAGTGTACATTATTGCCTCAGTAACATAGAGAAATCACAAGCAGAGTTTAGGGAAGAACAAAAAAGGTTGACGTCAGTGATGGAGCAAATTCTACCGGAGGACTTTAAAATCGATGAGACTACTCGGAGGCTTAATGAACATGGTGAACAAATTAATACACTAATAGAAAACATGGACACCTTGATGTTGCAGTCTGGCCCCTATCAGGAGCCAACTAATAGCCTGCCAAATGTAAATGAACATGAACCAACAAATCCACCTGAAATATATTTTTCAGGAAGTTAATATTAGACCAGAATTCCATAAACGGACTATCAATGAATTAAAATGGATCTCCCAAAATATGATGGTAAAGAGAAAAAAGGCGTTATTGTCTGGGTTAATAAAATGGAAGTCATTTTTTAATCAACCCCGCCAATAGACAACGAGAAAAAATCATGACCGCATCCAACAATTTGGAAGCAAAGGCAAATGATTGGTTCCTATGATGGTTTGGAAAATGTGGTGCCCATTCCTTTCATTGGAAGACCTTTGTGGATGCCTTGCTAAAATATTTTACGACAAAGAAGAAGATGATGTCAACGAAAAAATTGTTTATCTCAAGCAAAAAGGGTAAGTGAATACACCCACGAATGGGAAGTATTGGCTACAAGACAAAGAGGATTCACTGATGAATAATTGCTTAAAATGTATATAAATGGACTTAAAGAGTATATTCGTGCAAAATTGAAATTGTACAAACCTCAAACTATCGAAGAAGCTAGACATGCAACAGAACTTATTGAACAAAATCATAAGTTCAAAATGTCATCATTCAAGGAAGGCGAAGATCAACAACAATACTCGCGTAAAAAAGAATCAAACAATTGTAGGTATTGTAAAGACACACAAATGCCTTAGCAAGAAATTGTATACTTATCAAGTTGACAAAGAGTCGGACGCTTCAAGTAATCACACAGAGAAAAGGATAAAAAAGAAAAATAATTATCGCAAGTGTGGAGAAAACTGGGCATCGGGACATAAACATGAAGACACGTCCTTATGCTACTATTAAATAGTATATGGAAGGAAAGTTGAAGTACAAGAACTTGATGAAGAAATCGTTGTCACACACAATGAAGATTCAGATCCTGAGGAACCATCATTAGCTGAAATCTCATGCGTCCAACAAAATCAAGATAAAGAAAGCAATTCTTCAAAAGTTCAAAAACAACAAGTCACCGCAAAATATGTTCTGCCACACCTTCAGAAGCAGAGTAAAACGTCCCAAAGACGAAAGAACTTTAAACCTATGACTCTACCAACAAACATTATTATATGCCTAGGTCTTTATTATGCCCAATCAAGGACCTGAGCATGACTGCCACCACTGGACAAAAGTTCAAAGAGGTAAGAGAATGTCTTAAGGTTTCAATTCAGATACAAGAACTAGAGTTACAGACAAATTTATATGCCCTACCACTGAAGGAAATGGATATAGTGCTAGATACAGAATGGTTGATGCAATTAGGAAGTTATACTACAAATTTTGAAGAATAGTTCATGGAGTTTAGTTGCCAAGGATGACACTATAATAAATTACATGGTGTTAATGCACCCAGCTTCAAGGAAGCTGCAGATCTATATGAGAATGCCACCAACTCAGAAGACACAAACAAGTCAAAGAAAATAGATAGCATTCCATAGTAGTTCAAGTAGAGAAAAACCTTCTTACTATGCTTTGAGGACAAAGCATCTTTAAGGCGCTGGTAATGTTATGAATCATTAATTCATAAACAAAAAATTAAATAAATAATAAATAAATAGTATATATAATAATAATAATAATATTTATGAAAGGGTTTATGGTCAAAAAACATGACCCACCTCCTTCGTGACCGTCAATGTTTTTATAGGCAATTGTCACAAAGGCCATTGTATCACTATTCAGTTTTAATAATAATACACAACTACTTATTTACTTGCTTACAGAATCTACACAATTACTCACATATTGGCGTTTTGTCCTCTACAACTTCTTTATGTTGCAATATAAGTTAAGTAATTGTAGATAGAACATAAACCATATAAACCATATGCACAATAGAAGACAGCCAAGAACTCAATGAGACATAGAGAAGTTTGTTCAATGACCAGGGAAAAACCCATAAGGGGAAAACCCAACCAGAGTCTTCTTCTATTTGAAATCAATTGTTCAACAGAGATACAAAGTACAATGAGAGAATGAAGAAGTTCACCCAAATCTGAATAAGGTATTTGATAGCAGTAGCTGATGCAAACATTGAATCACTTTAGCTCTACAAGATCTGCTCTTGCACTTCAAGACTCTCTCTCTCTCTCTCTCTCTCTCTCTCTCTCTCAAGTTTCAATTCTCCCTTCACAAGCACAAGTAAGTGTGTCAAGCGAGGATGAGAAGCACAAATATATAGAAAGAGCAAGCAGGTCGAATTCATGAGAGAGTTATTCCTATGCCTTGAGGAGTTACACATGCCAAAATAGCACTGTAACTTATGCCATAAAGAAGAGGAGTGTAACTTATGCATTTAGGAGAGAAGTGTAACTTACGCATTAAGGATGTTAAAAATGTAAGTAGTGTCGGTCTTCATAATTCTAATTGTGTTATGATGAAATGTATTTGTCAAAAAGAAAGAAAATAAAATTTATTTATAAAAGAAAATAATTTATTGGCATGGGTTTCATGTTCTTATTATTTTATTTTTAGGTCAAATCCTCCATTGTAAGCTTCCAGGGTTTATGTCATGAGTCTTAGTCTTTTTCATCATTTAATAGACCCTTCTTGGCCTTTGTATATCAAGAAAGAAAACTATTTTTGATGAAAATTAAGTCAAATAGGCCTCCTCCACCAAGTCAGCCTCAAGTCCTACAAGTCGGCCTCATAAGGAGCCAGAAACCACTATAAATAAGCAGCTACTGGACTTATTTGAAAGAGATACACAAGCAAGTTCAATCTACAGTTTCATGAGAAGAAAAGAAGTGTGAAATACCTAAAACAAGAAGCAAAAACCATATCGAAGGAAAAGGAACCCTAGCAAAGAAGTTTTGAAGCCATTCTCTCTCTCTTTTAACCCACAAGTGCGAAATTCTGAAGCTACAGGAAGGCCAAAGTTGCAAGTCTGCAGTAGGCCAAAATTCTGAAGTTGCAGGACCAACATTCTAAGTTGAAGTTGCGTTGAGGCAGATTGACTAAGGTTGATTATCGATGCTTATCTATTCTTCTTGGGAGGCTGACTTGGTGGATAAAAGGAGGATCTTTGTCTAGGTCTAAGGTCTTCGATTGTCTCAATTTGATTTGAATCTACAAATGGAAGAGTTTGACTAGGTTTTCCCCTTCATAGGGGTTTTGCCCTAGCTGAGTGCCTATATCTGGTGCCATTGATCTTCATGTTTTGATTTGATGATTGCTTGATGAGAAGAAGATAAAAGAAGTTAATGAGAATACAAGAATATCACAAGTACTTGTCAAGACAAGAAAAATCTCTCTGCCTTTCTGATTTTCTAGCATGGTATCAGAGCTTAGGTGAAGGAAGAGAAGGAAAAAGGCGACCTGAAGATCTATTGAAGGTAGGGACAAGAAAAAGGTTTCAAGAAAGATCATAATGAAAAGGACCATTTAATAAAATGAAGGTCTATTATCTATATCAAATAAGGAAGAAACTGTAAAATCTATAGCAACTTCAATGAAGATAGAAAACAAGCTAGAAGGAACCACCAACTATAGAGCATGGAAGAAAAGGATAGATCTCATCCTTGCAAAACACAAAGTATTGAATTTTGTACTACAAAAAGTTAAGGAACCAGCAGATGATGCAGGTAAGTAAAAGTATAGGAAAACAAACATCTTGGCCATGAATCTAATTGTGGATGGAGTGAAGGACAACCTAATCCCCTACATATCTATTATCACCAAATTGATCTTGATAAGTTGCTCATCAATCAACTTAATGTAACTCTTTCAAACCACTTCTAACTGAAGATTAGCCTCTTCAGCTTGAGAGGGCTCTCTCAAAGGGGATTTATGATTTTCAATAGGAATATTATTAGATGGCTAGCTCTATGAACTGTGACTTGGTTTTGATTAATTGTAGGTTGAAAAATGAAAGGCTTGCTACCATTGGGCTATGGGGTCAACATCAGTAAACATCATGACAGTAATTCTTCTCATGGAAGTTGAGGCAAATAGAGGTTTTGATAAGGATGGTACATACACACAGCATAGGAAAAACACAGTAATTTAACCTCTAAAGGAAGTCAGAGCATGATAACATGAGTTCTGAGTAATTAGACATAAAACTCACTGCAGATCATTAGACATAAAAGATATAGAGCAAATAAAACATCAAACACCTCATTCGAATCTCAGGTCTGGAAGTAAAATGTCACTGTATATTATTGAAATTGATAAAATATAACAAAGTAGCAATTTGGTGCAAAATTCTCCAACCCTTTGATATTCCATGTTTCGTCTATAAATAGACTTTCTTTACATTGCAAATTATCTACCCAGCTGGCTAGATCCTCGAACTCTAACTTTGACACCTAACATAACTTAAACTACTTTCTTGGAACAGAGAAAGACAACTATCCTTTAAAAAGTCACATTCCTAATAGGACTTTACATCCTATTTATTACATTTAGTTTTCTTAACAATAAAACAGTTACATGATAGAGATCACATGTTCGAGAGGACATTCACCATCACTAACATGTTTAAAGCAAAGATGAAAAAATCGCGATTAAATCGCGATTTTTTCAACTCAACGATTTTATCGGCGATTTTTTCCCGATTTTTTGAAAAAATCGCCGATCGCCAAAAAATCGCGATTTTTTTGGTAAAAATCGTGGGGCCATCAAACAACAACCCTATAAGTTCAAAAATCGATTTTTTTTTTTTGTCATTTTTGCAGCCCTCTCATTTTCCTGACACACCCTGTTGGCAGTTAATGGTAATGTTAAATTCTTAAAGTAAAAGTCCTTTTACTTAAATTTTTAACATTACCATGAAATGACTCGGGATGTTTAAGAGTGGTTTCGACCTCATTGGATTTCATATGGAGAAACTAGAATTTTAGATTTCACTCAAAATTCAGCAGACTTAACGGTTTTCAGGGTTTCATGGTTTGGGGATTTGCATTGTTTCCCATTGGATTCTATTATGTGTAAGGGTATGAGATCGGCATTTGATCAAGAGTATGAAGTCCTTTAAGAACCTTGATGTTGGTGGCATTGATTGTTGAACTTTGTTGATGTTGGTATTGATTGTTGAACTCCTCATCGTGGCTTTAACAAGAATGTACCCTTCACTCGTTGAAATTTGGTTACCGGAGGACAGGTGGTTCCCTAAGGCTTCGATCTTTGGCCTAGGGAAAAGTGTCCAAAAGAATTTAATTTTTCTCCTAAAGTGACTTTATAAAGTTATAAAGTCAAATCTAATTTAAAAGTGACTTTAAGTGATAAAGTTACTAAAGTCTAATTTTAAAGTGACTTTAATAAAGTCAATATAAAATTAGAAAGGTAAAAGTGACTTTGGAAATAAAAGACTAAGTGGGTCTTTATTAAAGTGGGGTGAATTAAAAAATAGAAAGTGAGATTTAAATGAGCATTTAATCTCAGCCCTAGATCTCAATCTATCTCAGCCATTGGATTTAGGGATTCCCTAAAAGTCACTTAGGGTTAGGTTAAAGGAGGAAAAGGAGGAAAAGGTCATTCATTCTTTCATGAGCAGATTGGGAGAAGGAGAGCAAGAGAGCAAGGGAGATTTCTGGGCAGTGAGGAGAAGGAGGCAGCAACTTGGCACACATTCCAAGGCAGCATTTCAGCAAGACATTTCAGCAGACAAGTGCAGCAGATTTAGCAAACAGCAGGCTGATTTTTTGCACGGTTTCCTAGGCAGGGAGGCCGTACAGCAAGGCCGTACAGCAGGGTCGTACAGCAGCCGTACAGCAGGCCGTACAGCAGCCGTATAACAGTATTTGGCACAGAAATCGAGGCAGCTAGTGGCTGTTCCGTACAGCTGAGTTTTGCAGCATTTTTGGCACGTTTTTCGAGGTCCGTACAGCAGCATTTATTGTTGTTTTGGCACAGATTTCAAGGTGGCCGTACAACTGCATTTATTGCAGATTTCTGGGCACGCAAATCGAGAAATCCGTACAGCATTTATTGCTGTTCCTGTTTTGCTGTTTGTGCGTTTTCCGAGGCGGTGGTTAAGCACGGAAAAAGAGATAAGTTGTAAAAGTCTGTTTGCTGATTATTTATTTTGCTGAATATTTCTATCACTGTAAAAAGCATTTTTCCAGAAATAAGAAGGAGCTTTTGAACTGGTTTTTCCCAAGAGTTGTAGGGGGTTTTTCCAGGGTCACCTTGACCAAAAATACTGAGTTATGATGTGTTGAATGACTGTTTGTTACTGCTGTTATTTTATTTCTGCATTTTCAGCATTCTGAAAAATTTCCAGAATTTGTGTTTTCAGCAAATTTATTTTCCAGTTTATTAAATGTATGGATATGGGAAAGGGCATTTAATTATTTTGGAGTAATAAGGCGAAAACTGAAAACCGGGGTGGGAAATTAGAATTTTCTACACACTCAAAGGAAAACAACTGGTTAGGCATGTTAATCTTTTTCTACCGCATTTTAAGGTTGAGGAGATGAACCCTTCACTCAAACCAAAATCATTGGTTAGGCATGTTAAACTTTTTCAATTTCTATCATGTTATAAGGTTGAGCAATCCAAGTCTTAAGACTTTGAGCTAGATGATGTTTATGTATCTCTTGTTGATGATCCCATTTCTAGTAGCGATGAATCAATGATGAGTTTCATGAGGAGGAGGAGGAGGAGCAACAACAGGAGGAGGAGGTGACACCACCTACCCCTGCTATCGGTAGAGGACGTGGTCTGCCTACTTTAGCTCCTGGTGCTTCAGGATCTAGAGCACAACAGAGTCCATTGCCAGCCCCGCCAGCTTCTTCGTCTAGAGGGAAAGCTATTACATTTTCTCGCAAGAGGGGCAGAGGAAATCATAGTATAGGTTATTTGGTGCATTCCTTTGTATATAACATTATGACTCATGATATGAGATACATTATTATATTTTTTGTTGATATTTTGAGGTTGAGTTGAGACTCAGGACTTAGTATTCAGGACAGGATTCAGTTTTATGTGTGATGTAACACTAGACATGATATTACACATCTTATATATTAGTTTTTTTTTTCATATTTATGTGTCAATGCATTTATTTTATGCTGTAGATGCTTTAGATATTAAAAAAATTGAAAAAAAATGAATATTTTTGTATGTGCCGATTTTTTCCCAATTTTTACGATTTTTTCCGATTTTTTCCCCTCGGCGATTTTATCCCGATCACGATTTTTTCATCTTTGGTTTAAAGTACCCCCTAGATTTAGGAAACATGGTCCTACTTTTCAAGAATAGATAATCTCCACTTTTAGTCTTGGTCTTCACGTTGAGCTGGATGAGTGACACTCATATTGAGTAATGAGTCTATGCTGGGATGGCCCACTAAAAAGTTGGATGTCTCCAGATGGCTGATGAGCTGTTTGAACCTCCACAAATCTTCCAAAAACTTTTCGCTACAAAATAGAGTAGTGATGCAATTTCGTAGCGTGGTTTCGTAGCGAATGAATTTCTACCTTTTCATCCATCTCCCTGCCACCTTTGCTAGACAAAAACTTTTGTTATGCCAAAATAACTTGAAAACAACCAACCTCCCTCCTTGATCCTTCACAAAACTGATTTTTAAAGCAAAATAGCATCTTCAGAAATTTTGTAGCGTTTTTCTGGCTTCAAGCCTAGAGCACACTACGAAACTGTCTAATAAACCAGAATTTGCAGATTTTGTGACTTTCTTCAAAGTTTGATCTCTTGAGCCAAAATTTAGGTTCTTTGCAAGCCATGAACCTCATCAAACATGTTTCGACTTAATTCTTCAGTCTTTAGGAGTTTTATCTTCATTTACAATAGGTTGGCCTACAGGTTCTTCAACCACTTTCATCTTCAACCCTTTCATCTCCAACTCAACTTGAATCATGTCCAGCTGCTCCTGAAGGTCTTCCACTTGATCCTTTAATGCTCTGTTTTTAGCTTGCAAGTGTAATTTCATCTTCCTGGTATGTTTGACCACCCCTCTTAATGGTTGAGTCCTTTTCAGCAATCTTTTGGCATTGTCCATAGATTTTGAAACACTTGAAATCTGCCTGTCCCATCTTTTCAACATCCGGTCAAATTGAACCTTTTCAGACCTGTGCTTGTCCGCTTCTAACTTCAACTCTAATATTTCTTTGCCTGCTTCCTTCAGCTGTTCTTTGAGGGATTCTATTTATGATTTTTCAATTATCTTCTCTTTTCCCTTTCTCTGCCTGATGAAAACTTCTTCTGTTGTTGGAGATAAATCTATGGTGTTCACTGGTTGTACAGCGTCACTGATTTTCTCTGTCTTTTTGCTCTCCATGGCCTTCTTTCCAAACCTAGTCATTGGCTTCCTTGGCTGAAATATAAAGCCAGCATCTTCCCTTGAAAAATCTAATTTCTTGGTAGTCTTACCCTTCTTCAGTTTCCTTCCACCACCTTCAATATCTTCTGCTTGCACTATTGGGGACTCTTCAATGTCAATTGCATGAAGGATATCTTCCAGATTTCCTTTGGTCAATGTTTGGCTTCTAGTTATCCTCTTGCTGCCTTGTTTGCTCATCTTATGTTTCTGTTTTGCAGATGTTGGCTGAGGGGTGTCAGTTTCTTGTAGAGGTTTTGCTCCTATGTCCATTGCTTCTGCAGGGGACTGTCTTATTTCTTCTTCAACTTCTTCTATTACAGCTAGTGATGTAATAGTTCTAGGTTTTAAGACTTTCTTTGGAGTAACTACATCTATTTCATACCCACCCATAAACAAAAGAGAAGTCCAATCTCTGTTTAACCTTCTCAATTCTTCCAACACTAAAAGCGTTATCAAACCATGGTGAAAGAAAGATGTCTCATTGCCTTCTGATTTAACTTGAACTCTATCTGACATCTTTCCCAAACTCCTGTATAAATAGAAAGGTAAGTCAAGTGATCTCTTACCTACAAAGTGCAGGAGGAGTCTGAGATGGTAAGAGTAAACCATGTGGAATCTTCCCTCGCAGGTGAAATACTTTTGAATGACCAACAATAGCTTTGCATAATTTTCCTCCATATAACTCCTAGGAATGCCATTAGTCAAATCAATTCCTCTGTGTTCTTGCTTGAGAAACTCCTCACAACTCTGCATTGTAAATTGTGTGCACTTAAACCATTCTTCACCACCCCTAGGGATTCCTGTAGCCTGTCATATGCTTTCTGGAGTTACTATGAGATTCAAAATCCCAACCTTTGATGTTGTTCCTGTGAAATTAATGGCAAAATCCTTTGAAACCTATGCATGGAAACCCTGCAACTTCTGGCAGAATTGTAGGCAACCTATCCTCCTGAAAACTTCCATAACAGTAGGGTCTTCATTGAGTAATTTCAAATCCATTGGTTCATACCTGAGACAATAGCCACCCTTGTTCGTTTTCTTTCTTGCAGCCATGGATGCTTTATAGTCTTCGCTGCCTCGTTTGCTGATGACAACTGCAAATTTGAATTTGACAGCAACCTTCTTGGAGTGATGAAGCAACTCTCCAGGAATCAATTTACATGCAAGGATAAACAGTGATATGACAAAACGTTGGTTTGGGGTAACGTTTAAAAGGTTAATTGACAAATCGGGTATTAATAATAGCACATGCAACCAAAAAGAATCATGATTACATCAAATATGGCTATGTACATTTGAAACTTATCATAACAACCTTGAAAGACCTCAACCTTTACTCAACTTATCATAAAATGACACCCCACATCGCTCTGACAACCTTGTCTAGAAAAACACAGTTTCGTAGCGAAGACAGTTATGTTGCTGACAGATTCGCTACAAAACTATTAGGCAGTTTCGTAGCAAAAACTGCGGATTTCCTTTGTAAATCGCTACAAAATTTTGAAAAACTGACAGGTGTGAACTTTTGAGATTAAACGCAAGGGGATGACCAATGATATGATGTGAGATTGATTTGACTGAAGTGCCATGGATGAAGGTGAACTTTGAACTTAGGGTAGACTTCATAAAAATGTAAAAAAAAGTATACATCACATAATTGACTTAGGAGACCTCATCAATTTGGTGAATGACCCTATCAAGGAAAGTTTTACAACTAAATGAGTGATAACAGTGGCTCCAATTGGGATGGTGTGTACCTGTGGTACACCAAAGAACCTGTAGTTCTAGTGCCATCCATCTTTTAAAAATAAACTTTTGAAATTTGCCAAGCTTTTTTCAAACTCTTATGGCCTTCGCCTCGGGCTCAAGTTTGATGATTAACCTGTCTTTATTAGCAGAACAGCATAATAAAACGAAATATATACAATGGAGTGAAAATTCAGTAAAATTTAAGAGGAATAGTGCTTTAGAAACCATCCATGTCCTGAAGTAGATAAGTATTGTTTCCATGGTATGCAGCTACTATGAATGGTCCCTTCCAGATGTTTTCAAACTTTCCATGTTTCCCCTTTTCCTCAATTTTGGCTTCCCACTTCAAAACTACATCTTGAATCTGAAAATTTTCTTCTTTGACCTTTCTGTCAAATGATTTCTTCACTCTGTTTTGTGACTGTTGATGGCTATTATATACCTCCCTTTTTTCTTGTAGAGCTATGAGTTTATTTATCCTCCTCTGAATGGCATTAGGCTCTTCTTCAAGTCCTTACAGCAATTTCATTACAGGAACTCCCAAGGAGGTGGGAAAAATTGCTTCAGCTCCATACACTAATTCATAAGGTGAAGTACCAATGGATCTCTTTGTACATACTCTATCAGCCCACAGAGCATACTTCAACTTCAGATGCCATGATCTCTTGTTTTCCTGCAGTACCTTTTTGATAATTCTCACAATGATTTTATTAGAAGATTCAACAAGACCATTACCCTGTGGGTAATAAGCAATTGAGTGTCCAAGTGTTATATGATACTAATGACAAAAGCTAAATAACTTTTTGGATTTAAAAGCTTGTGCATTGTCAGTAATAATCTTCATAGGACAACCAAACTTGGACAAAATATTGTTCTCTAAGAACTGAAATGATGACTGAATCATTTGCCTGCTTTGTTGGAATTGCTTCGATCCACTTAGTGAAATAATCTTTGGCTGTCAAGATCCAGCGATGCTTCCCTGAAGATGATGGGTGTATTTCACCAATAAAATCCAACCCCCATTGTTGGAAAGGCACCTCAACATATATCGGCATCAAAGGTAAAGGAATCAGCTTTTTCTTACCATCAAAAATCTGACATTCATGGCAAGCAGTGATCTTCTTGTAAACATCCTTGAACAAGGTGGGCCAGTAGTACCCTGCTCTGAGAATTTTGTTTGTTGTGGCCTTCCAATATTGGTGTCCTCCACAATTTCCCTTATGAAACTCTTCAATGACCCTTTCAGCTTCCTCTTCCAGCAAACAGTTTAAAAGGATTCCATCAGTGTCTTTCCAGTACAGATTCTTATCTACAGTGCAGTATCTTAGAGATTTCAACTTCACAAACCTTGTTTTTGATTTAGTCAACTCTGCAGGAGCTCTGCGATGATGCAAGACAAAGATAATATCTCTATACCATTCAAATAAAATGAACTTCTCTTCAATAGGAATCAACTCTTCATCTTCCTCTGACAGCTCTGAAATTTCTGCAATAAGATTCATGTCAAGACAACCAAAATTGGATTATGCCATCAACTTTGCCAACCCCTATCCTTTCACAAATTTTGTAGGTCTGATTTCTATGTCATACTCCAACAAATTAGCTATCCACTTCCCTCTCTTGCCATCAGGATCAGCTTGTGTCAAAATGTCTTTAACCACAGTGTTAGGCACAAATGCAATGACATGAGAGTGTAGAATATAAATTCTAAAATCCTTAATAGCTTTGATCAAAGCATATGCCTATTTTTCTAAAATATTGTACGTCAACTCTGAGTTAGCAAGAGTTCTGCTAAAAAATGAAGTTGGTTGTTCAGTACCTTGCTGTCCTTTCTGCAGTAAAACTCCAGCGATGGTATTTTCAGATGCAAATGTATAAACCAGGAATTCTCTTGAAAAAATTGGGCTAATTAGCATTGGAGCTTGAGTGAGGGCTTTCTTTATCTCTTCAAATGATTGCTTGGCTTCAACAGTCCATTTTATATCAGCTCCTTTCTTCAACATCTTGATAATCCCTTTGACAATTTCAGCAAAGTTCGTGATAAACCTTCTAACAAAGTTTACTCTCCCAAGAAAAGACTGAATTTCCTTCATGTTCCTTGGCAGGTCTATCTTCTGAATGGCATTAACTCTGTTTGGATCAATCTTTATCCCATCCTTTGATATAATATGTCCAAGCAATTTTCCAAAAGTTAGAGCAAAAATACTTTTAGTGGGGTTAAGAGAGATACCAAATCTTTTACACTTCTGCAGAATTTTCTCCAGATGCTTCAAATGATCTTCCTCCCTTCTTGAAAATACAGTTATGTCATCCAAATAGACCACAACTAACTTATCTTTCTCCTCAACAAAGGCAATGTCCATTGCTCTTTGAAAAGTCGCCCTTGCATTCATTAAACCAAAAGGCATCTTGGCGTACATGAATGTCCCCCATGGTGTGGTAAAAGCAATTTTCTCTTGATCTTCTGGGTGTACCAATATCTGATTGTATCTTGAAAAACCATCCAGCATGGACATCCTTTGAGAGCCAACAATATTCTGCAAGATCTGATCCATCTTAAGAAGAGGGTAGTTGTCTTTCAAAGAAGCCTTGTTCAAGTTTCTGAAATCAATACAGATTCTGATCTCTCCACTCTTTTTTTTGACTAGTACCAACTTAGCAAGCCATTTTGAGAATCTTATAGGGACAATAACTTTTGCATAAAAAAGTTTCTTAATTTCCTTCTCAATGAGAGGCATGAGCAATGGATTAATCCTTCTCAATTTCTGTTTGAAAGGTTTCTCATTCTCTTTGATAAGAATGGTATGTTGAATAATATTAGGAGCATACTTTTTCAGATCAGCATAACTCCATGCAAAAACATCAATGAACTTCTTCATCATCTCAATATATTTCTATCTCATCTCCATAGAAAGAAACTTGGAAAGCTTTATCATCTTAGACACTGCTACTGTACCAAGATTACAAGTTTCTACCTCCTCATTATCAGCCTACATTCTAGGAGATTTGAAAACATCGTTTTGGTCAAAAAAAAATTCAAGTGGAACAAGACACTTGGGTATACAATTGTTTTTCAGCTACAAAACTTCAGAATTGACCTTAGTTTTAGCAAGCATGTTTTGCTGATCTACTTGTGTGCTTTCAAATTCCTCTTTTATCTCTATGAAATTTCTAACTTGTTGGTCATCTTCAAACACTTGCCAATGGATGATATTATCTGGAATAGTAGCCCTATGCCGGACTTCAATTTCATACTTCTCAGTAGAATATGTAGAGATGATAAACAAACTTGCAGGAATAACTAAAGAATCAACCACTGAGTTCTGATCTCTAGTTTTCACAATAAATGCATATTATTGAAACTTTTCCAACATTTCCATAATCAGATTTTTGTAGGCTCTCATCCTCACATCCTTAGTTTGATATACTCCTTCAACTTGTTTGATTACCAACTCAAAATCTCCATAAACTGATATCTTTAGGGAACCCAATCTTTTCAAAATTTCCAAACCCAAAAACAGAGATTCATAGCCATATTATTTGTACAGTCAAAGTTAAGTTTGAAATAATAAAACTTACTTCCGTCATCAAGAGTAGTAATCCATATGCTTGCTCCAGCCCCCTCTCTTCCAGCAGATCCATCAAAGTGTAGAAGCCACCAACCCTCTGCTTTTTCTTCTACAATTTCCTGATTTTCAACTCGTTGATTTTAAATTTGTTGAATTTATGTTTTCCCTTCACTTTCTGCTTCATCAGTTAGCTCATTGAAAAGAATTGTTGATCCTAATCCAGTTTCAACAGCATAAATGGGAAAATTTTGAGGTTTATCATTGCTACTTACCATGTAGGCCATCCTACTTTCCCTGTACAATCTGCTCTGCTCACCAAAAACAGGAATGGTGGCATATGTCAAGTCCATCTGCATGGTGCCTTTGATTTTTGTTGCCCAAGATCTGGATAAGAGCATGCCAAACTTGGGTGGAATATCTGCCACTACAATGTCCATTACCACTGTCTTGGCAAGCACTTGTGTTAGGCCAACAACAACATCTTTTATCAATCCTATGCATTGAACTCTTTTAGAGTCAAAAGAAAATAAATCCTTGTATGGCCTAGTGATCTCCAAACCCATCCTCTCCATAATCACCTTAGACATGATGTTATGAGAAGCCCCTGAATCCAACATGGCATTGTGTAAGGTCTATTGAAATTTGGTTACTGGAGGACAGGTGGTTCCCTAAGGCTTTGATCTTTGGCCTAGGGAAAAGTGTCCAAAATAATTTAATTTTTCTCCTAAAGTGACTTTATAAAGTTATAAAGTCAAATCTAATTTTAAAGTGACTTTAAGTGATAAAGTTACTAAGTCTAATTTTAAAGTGACTTCAATAAAGTTAATGTGAAATTAGAAAGGAAAAGTGACTTTGGAAATTAATGACTAAGTGGGTCTTTATTAAAGTGGGGTGAATTAAAAAATAGAAAGTGAGATTTAAATGAGTAGTTAATCTCAGCCCTAGATCTAAAGCTATCTCAGCCATTGGATTTAGGGATTCCCCAAAAGTCACTTAGGGTTAGGTTAAAGGAGGAAAAGGAGGGAAAAGGTTATTCATTCTTTCATAAGCAAATTAAGAGAGGAGGAGAGAAAACTGAAGAGAAATTTCTAAGCGGAGGGAGAGCAGCAAAAGACACAGAAAATTCGTACCGCAGGAGGGCAAAATTCATACAACAGTTTGCACACATTTCGAGGAAAGGACAGTGTTGTTTTCGAGGAGCATAATCAGTAGTAAAGGGCACGATTTTCAAGGTAGACTTTCTGGGCACGAAAATCAAGGAAGGGACTGTTGTCCTCTCTGTACAGAATCTGCACAGTCCGTACTGACAGATTCTGGCACTTTTTTTTAGGCTTCAAATACAGCATTTAATGCTGTAATTTTTCTGTAAATTTCTGTTTTGCTGTTTGCCACAATTTTTAAGGTGGAAGGTGGCACGAAAATCAAAATTAGTGGTTTTAGTGTTTGTTGTAATTTTTAGTGTGTATTGTTGTTCAATGTAAAATTATTTTCCAGAAATAAGAGAAGCTTTTGTAGAGGGTTTTTCCAGGGTCACATTGACCAAAAATCAACGTGTCTATTTTCTGTGTGTGGCTGATTTATTTTTTTGAGTTTTTATTTCTGCATTTCAGCACTGTAAAATTTCCAGAACTTATGTTTTCAGAAAATATTTATTTTTTCCAGCTTGTTGAATGTATGGCTATGGGAATGGGCATTTAACTTTATGGAAGAAATAAGGAGAAACTGAAAACCGGGGTTGGTATTAAAATTTATACAAGGTCATGTCATGGATACTAAGGCTGACATAGAAAGGAGGTACTTCTTCACTCTGCTCTCTTTGAAGAGATTACTTATGTTTTCAGTTTGGAGAATAAGATCTCTAAAATTAAGATTCCTGTTCCCTTTGGAAAAATTCTCAAGGTAAATGAGTACAGAAGAAAAATTGTGAAAATGTTGAATTTTCAACTAGGGGCTTTAGATATCCTTAATATACAATAAGACCATCATACCATCTACTTAGGATCAAGATTTGAAGATGAGCAGAGTGAAGAAGTACCTCTTTTCTATGTCAGCCTTAGTATCCATGACATGACCTTACACAATGCCATGTTGGATTCGGGGGCTTCTCATGCCTAAGGTGATTATGGAGAGGATGGGTTTGGAGATCACTAGGCCATACAAGGATTTATTTTCTTTTGACTCTAAAAGAGCCAATGCATAGGATTGATAAAAGATGTTGTTGTTGGCCTAACACAAGTGCCTGCCAAGACAGTGGTAATGGATATTGTGATGGCAGATATTCCACCCAAGTTTGACATGCTCTTATCCAGATCTTGGGCAGCAAAAATCAAAGGCACCATGCAAATGGACTTGACATATGCCACCATTCCTGTTTTTCATGAGCAGAGGAGATTGTAAAGGGAAAGTAGGATGGCCTACATGGTAAGTAGCAAGGATAAACCTCAAAATTTTCCCATTTATGCTGTTGAAACTAAATTAGGATCAGCAATTTTTTTCAATGAGCTAACTGATGAAGCAAAAAGTGAAGAGAAAATAGAAATTCAACAAATTGAAAACCGAGTTGAAAATCAAGAAATTTTAAAAGAAAAAGCAGAGCGCTGGTGGCTTCTACACTTTGATGGATCTGCTGGAAGAGAGGGGGTTGGAGCAAGCATATGGATTACTACTCCTGATGATGAAAGTAAGTTTTATTCCTTCAAACTTAACTTTGATGGTACAAATAATATGGTTGAATATGAATGTCTGTTTTTGGGTTTGGAAATTTTGAAAAGATTGGGTGCCCAAAAGATATCAGTTTGTGGAAATTCTGAGTTGGTAATCAAACAAGTTGAAGGAGTCAAACTAAGGATGTGAGGATGAGAGCCTACAGAAATCTGATTATGGAAATGTTGGAAAAGTTTCAAGAATATGCATTTATTGTGAAAACTAGAAATCAGAACTCAGTGGTTGATTCTCTAGCTATTTCTGCAAGTTTGTTTATCATCCCTACACATTCAGTCATCATTCAGTTCTTAGAAAACAATATTTTGTCCAGGTTTGGTTGTCCTATGAAGATTATTACTGAAAATGCACAAGCTTTTAAATCCAAAAAGTTAATTAGCTTTTGTCATCAGTATCATATAACACTTGGACACTCAATTGCTTATTACCAACAAGGTAATGGTCTTACTGAATCCTCTATTAAAAGCATTGTGAGAATTATCAAAAAGGTATTGCAGGAAAACAAGAAATCATGGCATCTGAAGTTGAAGTATGCTCTGTGGGTTGATAGAGTATGTACAAAGAGATCCATTGGTACTTCACCTTATGAATTAGTGTATGGAGCTGAAGCAATTTTTCCCACCTCCTTAAGAGTTCCTGTAATGAAATTGCTGCAAGGACTTGAGGAGGAGCCTAATGCCATTCAGAGGAGGATAAATCAGCTCATAGCTCTACAAGAGAAATGGGAGGAGGTATACAACAGCCATCAACAGTCACAAAATAGAGTGAAGAAAATATTTGACAGAAAAGTCAAAGAAGAAAATTTTCAGATTCAAGATGTAGTTTTGAAGTGGGAAGTCAAAATTGAGGAAAAGGGGAAACATGGAAAGTTTGAAAACATATGGAAGGGACCATTCATAGTAGCTGCATACCATGGCAACAATACTTATCTACTTCAGGACATGGATGGACAACTTTGTGCTAGAGGACCTGTCAATGGCAGGTTTCTAAAGCACTATTCCTCTTGAATTTTACTAAATTTTCACCCCATTATATATATTCCATTTTATTATGTTGTTTTGCTAATAAAGACAAGTTGATCATCAAACTTGAGCCCGAGGAGAAGGCTATAAGAGTTTGAAGAGAGCTTGGCAAATTTCAGAAGTTTATTTTTAAAATATGGATGGCACTGGAACTACAGGTTCTTTGGTGTACCACAAGGGCACACATCCCAAGTGGAGCCACTGTTATCACTCATTTAGTTGTAAAACTTTCCTTGATGGGGTCATGTAGGTCATTCACCAAATTGATGAGGTCTCCTAAGTCAATTGATGTGATGTATAAAAAAATTTACATTTTTATGAAGTCTACCCTAAGTTCAAAGTTCACCTTCATCCATGTCACTTCAGTCAAATCAATCTCACATCATATCATTGGTCATCCCCATGCATTTAATCTCAAAAGTTCACACCTGTTAGTTTTTCAAAATTTCGTAGCGATTTACAAAGAAAATCCGTAGATTTCGCTACGAAACTGCCTAATAGTTCTTTAACGAATCTGTCAGCAGCCTAACTGTCTTCGCTATGAAACTGCGTTTTTTCAGCCAAGGTTGTCAGAGCGATGTGAGGTGTCATTTTATGATATGTTGAGTAAAGGTTGAGGTCTTTGAAGGTTGTTATGATAAGTTTCAAATGTACATAGCCGTATTTGATGTAATCATTATTCTTTTTTGTTGCATCTGCTATTATTAAAACCCGAGTTGTCAATTAACCTTTTAAACCTTACCCCAAACCAGCCTTTTGTTATATTACAGTTTATCCTTGCATGTAAATCGATTCCTAGAGAGCTGCTTCATCACTCCAAGCAGGTTGTTGTCAAATTCAAATTCTGCAGGTGTCACCAGCAAGCGAGGCAGCGAAGACTATAAAGAATCCATGGCTACAAGAAAGAAAACGAACAAGGGTGGCCATTGTCTCAGGTATGAACCAATGGATTTGAAATTACTCAATGAAGACCCTACTGCTATAGAAGCTTTCAGGAGGACAGCCTACCTACAATTCTGCCAGAAATTGCAGGGTTTCCATGCATAGGTTTCAAAGGATTTTGCCACTAATTTTACAGGAACAGCATCGAAGGTTGGGATTTTGAATCTCACACTAACTCCATAAAGCATATCACAGGCTACAGGAATCCCTAGGGGTGGTGAAGAATGGTTTAAGGGCACGAAATTTACAATGCAAAGTTGTGAGGAGTTTCTCAAGCAAGAACACAGAGGAATTGATTTGACTAATGGCATTTTTAGGAGTTATATGGAGGAAAATTATGCAAAGTTGTTGTTGATCATTCAAAAGTATTTCACCTGTGAGAGAAGATTCCAAATGGTTTACTCTTACCATCTCAGACTCCTTCTGCACTTTATAGGTAATAGATCACTTGACTTACCTTTCTATTTATACAGGAGTTTGGGAAAGATGTCAAATAAAGTTCAAGTTAAACTGAGGGGTGTCAGTTTCTTGTAGAGGTTCTGCTCCTATGTCCATTGGTTCTGCAAGGGACTGTTTCAAGTGTTTCAAGAAAGTCTATTTATAGACATAACATGGAATATCAAAGGGTTAGAAAATATTGCACCAAATTGCTACTCTGTTATATTTTATCAGTTTCAGTAATATACAGTGACATTTTACTTCCATACCTGAGATTCGAATGAGGTGTTTGATGTTTTATTTACTCTATATCTTTTATGTCTAATCATCTGCAGTGAGTTTTATCTCTAATTACTTAGAACTCATGTTATCATGCTCTAACTTCCTTTAGAGGTTAAATTAATGTGTTTTTCCAATGTTGTGTGTATGTACCATCCTTATCAAAAGCTCTATTTGCCTTAGCTTCCATGAGAAGAATTACCGTCATTATGTTTACTGATGTTGACCCCATAGCCCAATGGTAGCAAGCCTTTCATTTTTCAACCTGCAATCAATCAAAACCAAGTCACGGTTCATAGAGTTAGCCATCTAATAATATTCCTATTGAAAATCATAAATCCCCTTTGAGAGAGCCCTCTCAAGCTAAATAGGCTAATCTTTAGTTAGAAGTGGTTTGAAAGAGTTCATTAAGTTGATTGATGGGCAACCTATCAAGATCAATTTGGTGATAACAATATCCAATATAGATACTGCACAAGGGATTTATGAAGCTCTCTCCAAATTATTCACCATCAAAAATATTGGTCAAGTAGCTAGTCTCAAGAATGAACTAAGAACAATAAAGATGACAAAAGATGACAATGTATCTACTTATTTTGCAAGGATCTCCCGAATAAGAGATGAGCTCCAAGCCATTAATGAAGTCATGCCATATAAAGAACTTGTGACTGTTGCACTACAAGATCTACCAAAATCATGGAGCTCCTTTGCATCAGGTATTAGCAGTTGGAAAGAAACACCATCCTTTGAAGAAATGTGGAAGGCACGCAGTCAAGAAGAAGCTCGCATCTCATTAGTAAGTGACAAGAAGGAAGATCACAAGAACAACAGCTCCAATTCATATTTTTCCCAATACAAGAAAAAGAGAGGACACAAGAAGTTTAAAGGACCAAAGAAGAAGGTTGAACTATCCAAAATTGAATGTTTTAATTGTCAAAAGATGGGACACTACAAGATCCAATGTTCTGAAAATCCAAGGAACAAGAAAAGAGAGAGAACATGCAACAGTTGTTGATGAAGCTCCACCCAAGAAGAATAAATCTGAAGAATCCAAAGTTAAAGACTTATATTATTGAGCCTTTCCCTTGCATATCCTTCTACTTACAACATAGAGTATTGTTTTAAGTTTTGTAAATTTTTTCTTCTATGTTCTGATTTCTAAAGTTCATAGACCTAATATGTCTTGGTAGAAATTCTTGACTTGTTTTGATACGTTGTAGCCTTGTAGGTATCCCTCAAAAAGATTGAATTGATATAAATTTAGAGGGAGCCTCCACCATTTTACCAAAGATAAGTATCTTATTCTTTGTTCCCTTTTTCATGTTTGATTTCCTACATACATCTAGATTTGTCTGTATTATATACTTATAATTCTTTCTATGAATTTTCCTTGGTAGGAAAGCTTGCAGGAATACACAAGGATTATGGAGGAAACTTCAAGGAAAGATTTGTATCACGAAAGTTAGCATGTTGCTAAAGAAAATTCTACAAGGTTTGTTAAAGAAAAACTCAAGGTATGTTTTTAGACTACAACTTATGTTGCAAAAATCTTCTTCATACAAGAAGTATGATCATTCTTCTTTTGAAATTAGCTTTATATTACTAACTCTCTCATGTCTAGGGTTTTGAATCATCAAGATTCTTGTTTAAAGTGATTAATCTTTAGATTAAATCAACCTTTGTCATACTCTTTATCATTTGTTTACTTTAGTAAAACCCTAACGTTTAGGGTTTGCTACAAAACCCTGGCCCTTTGGTGCTTAGGGTATGTTAATGTTAATAATGAAACCCTAGACTTCTTAGGGTTTAGAACTCATTATGAAATATTACTCTCTTGATGTTTAGGGTTTTGGTAATGTTATGATAAAACCCTAGCCTTTCAAGGTTTGTTATTGATATCCAGTTTATATGACGAAACCCTAGATATTTAGGGTTTGATGAGTTAGGGTTTATAACAAATCCCTTATAATAATTAATGAAAGATCCTAGGAATGAAACCCTACATATATGTATGTTTGAAACCCTAGCTTGGTCGAACTATTATATAAGAAACCCTAGTCTTCTTAGGCTTTAGAACTCATAATGAAATCTTACTCTCTTGATGTTTAGGGTTTTGGTAATGCTATGATAAAACCCTAGCCTTTCAAGGTTTGTTGTTGATATCCAAGTTATATGACGAAACCCTAGATCTTTAGGGTTTGTTGAGTTAGGGTTTATAACAAATCCCTTATAATAATTAATGTAAGATCCTAGGAATGAAACCCTAGGTATATGTATGAATGAAACCCTTGCTTGGTCGAACTATTATATATTTAACTGTTAAACAAATGCATGGTATGCACACAAGACGAAGGATAAACATGAGATTGCATTTCTATTAACCATAGATGTACATTTATAATACATAATGGGGTGACCATTGGATTCATATACCAACGTCTCTTGGACTCCCCTAGACCGTTCGGCTTCCACACTAACGCTAGAAGGATTAGGTGTCCAACATTCCTCCCCTTAATCCGAAGAGGTATGTATAAGTCCAAGAAGAGAGTTGTGATACAAAAAGTGCAAAGTATGCATGGCAGCACTAGCCTAAATGTGCTCTCTGAAATGTTGGCATAAGGCGGTGGTTTTAGGCTGACCACCAACACTAGAACGCTTAGTGCAGTTCCCAGAACTCTTCCAAATATGGCAAGAAGTTGAGGTCTTCTGCTAGAGGAAGTGCTCCTGATGCTTTGAACAAGAAGACCTTCAACCTGAAAAAGGGAGGTCTGCAACCCGCATAAAAAGGGAGAACCTCAACCTGAAAGGGAGGTCTCAACCTGCAATGGTTTAAGGATTCCCACCAACTCTGGAATGCTTAATGCAATTCCTAGAAATCTTCCAAAACTAGCAAGAAGTTGAAGTCTTCTGCTAGAGGAAGTGTACCCCATTCTTTGAAGAGGGAGAAGCTCAACCCCGCATAGATGGTTTAAGGCTAACCACCAACCAAAGGCATGATCATGGGCATCTTTATCTATGGCTACAACTTTGAATCTAGTATGGCAGGTTGTGGCTCAGGCTCGCTTGATGTGGCTTTGAAGCTTGTAGATGACCATCATTTCCCCCCCGTCAGATACAAGGTGAGATGATGGTGAAAACTCAACTCCAAGATTTTTTAATATTCTAGAATAAATTCTGACATATGACTGAAACATCTTCTTGGTTGTTGATGCCCATTGCCAAGAAGCAATCCATCCAAGATGAATCTTTGTTCTTGCAGAAGGCTTGTTTCTGAAGCATCTGTGTGAAGAATGAGTGGTTTTACGACAGTGCTTACATGGGTGAAGATCAAAACAATGATCTTTCATATGGCCAACACGGTCACAATGTTGGCATTTATCAATCTGTTCTAGTTGTTGTGGAAGAGGAGCAGTATCTGGAACAACTGAAGGTGAACTGTCATAAAGAAATCCTGCACTCTGAAACTGAATGCGCTTGGAATAGTTTGGAATATGAAAGGACACATCCTTGTCATATCCAAGACCAGTTCTGTGCTTGTTATGGACAAGCTCTTACCAAGGTTTGATGATGGACTTGGGAAGTGCATGCTGCATTTATGCATCTTTCTGCACATCTGCTCCTAAAATGGGTACTAACTCTGCAATTTCTTGTTGCTGATGTGAGTTCGTCTCAATCTGGAACGTGGATAGTTTTGAACAGAAAATAATTTAGAATGACAACTCTTTTGTTGAAGCTCATCTTGTTGTAGTTGTGTCTCAAGCTGCAAGAAATCAATCTGTTCCTGTGCATTTTGTAGACAAGTTTGAACTTCAGAGATAGAGTCTTTGTTGATATGGATTGTGTTGTCAATAGCTGAGTGTATCAGAGTATTTAGTAACTCTAATAATCCACTAAGTGTGGCCATTTTTCAAACAAATCAGGCTCAACAAATGGGCGAAATTCTTTATATTCTGATAGCAGCAACACTGAAAAACCCAATGTTGCTTAACGAACTAGGTCAAACTAGTTCAATCATAACCTTCCTCTGATTATTTAAACCAACTTTCAATAACCGAGTCAAAAAAATCCAATGATACAATGCAAATATCATGCTTGAATAAGACTACTTCTCCAAACTCAGACGAATTTAAACCCATAAAACCCAAACATTTATCAAAGGTTGAAGTGCACAACTTAATACAAGGTGGCTCAAGGTTGCAAAGATGATGCCAAGATGTGGGGGATTCAAACACCAAAGCATAGAGCAACAAAGGCCTCCAATTCGGAGCTAATATCCGATCTTGATAGCTCTGGCTTAGATGTGGCCGACTTTATCAAAATGTGCTCGTTCTCAACTCAAGTCAACACATCCAACGGTAGCTCTATGAATGATTTCGACCCCTGGCACAACACGATTTTGCACGGGTTTGCAAATCTTCCGGTGTTGCCCTCTTATGTGGTTGACAGAGGTGGCGTAGTGCTAGAACCAGTATTGGCATGCATCCAAGGCTAGAACTGGTGGGCAAAGGAAGAGTTTGATGCATTAATTGGCTACGAGAAGGTTGTGAGGTAAAGCAGTGGAGAATACCGCAGAGCAGAGGGGCACCAAAAAGCCACCGTGGGCAATTGAGGGGCGAAGCTAAGACTGTATATGGAGCAGTGGACTCAGCGTGCACAGGGCTATGAGGATGAAACTGGTGCTAGCCTTGACAACGCTCTGACCTACAATGGAAACTTTGCCAAGCATGTCCTCTCCAACTCTAGAATTCCGCTCAGGCCCAAGGCCTCTCTAGACACCTTCATTTTCGCTCTCATAACATCGGGCTCTTGTACACCAACCTCTTCGACACACAGCTCGACGCAATGTTCTCTGCAATGTTGGCCCTCAGTTATAAGAACCTCCTTTTTCTTTTAATATGATGATATCCTCGAGAGAGTTCGGGCTGAGAGGACCTAGTTAAGTAATCATGGAGGCTTCGTGACAGCGAGGTCTCCCCTAGCCCCGGTTTACCTTGGTCCCAACCTCCTTTTGTGTGTAAATGCATCCAAAGTTTCATGCCCAATCATTTCCCAATCCGGGCAATCTCACACTTCCCTTATTCTACGCTGGCAAATTAACGAATAAGTCTAGGTTATTTTAATATCTCAATTCAGAGAATTGAGATTTAATTCAACACTCCTCTATAGTTATAACCCGGCAGTCCATTATGTATACATATGTGCCAACTTCGCATATACAACCATTATACGCGACGTAATACTTTGGGCTATTAAAACCATATTAATTGACCCTCCCGGCTTCCGCGCATAGATTTCCAACCGTATACAATATACCATTCAGACTTTGGTTAAATATCAATCACCACTATATATTAAAGTCTGGCCCGCACCAACATACGACACATACCTTTATTAACCGTCGACCCGATCGGAGGGTTCATGTTCCATCGCACCGCAACATCCAATCCGACAGATATCGCTCGGCCAAGATGCACGAACAATAACGCGCGATGGCGCGTAGTGGAGGCGGTTTTGCAATTTCACTCGGGGACACGTGTCGGTCAATCTGCGGAATCGCTCCCAACTCCTCAAATACCGCTCACCGTATAAAGGTGGTGCGATGAAACCCACCGTTCAGCTCCAAACCGCCGTTACTGTTCATTCGGTCATGGTTCCCTACTCCAGGTTCCACTTATATCGCTCAAGGTTCCGTCAAGCACAGTTCCATTCGCAGGCTCCCCACACGACTGCAGAATCGCTCTTCCTCGCTACAATTACTTCGATAACCGAGACTACAATTCCCACACAGGGTTATCGTGCGTTCTTGTGTACACTCTGTTACGGGGTCTCGCCCGTACAGAATTCTTGCGACGACGTTTTACAATGCTCACAAGTCTTGGATAACTAACCACAGTTCCATAATAACTTCAAGCGATCCATACCGACTTGGTCAATCACAGGATTCTAACTGTTACAAATTCGGATATCCTCCATCGAGGACACACATATAATCACGCAGGATTATTCATATTAATAACCCAACAATCATCAGCACAGATCACATACAGTCCAACAATTTCAAAGGAATTAAAACCATACTCTCACGAATGGTTCGAATAGTCAAAGCAGGCAATTCAATCATTTCGGTACTCAGAATTCATAGTTATTCTCGGGTTTCAAACATGCTTCAAATAGATTCTACCAAGAACACATGCTATGCACACAGAACTTATGAACAATTCTCCACAAATAGATATATATATATATATACAGGCGATAAATCTCAAAAGCAGATTCTTACAATTTCATAACAGGCCAGATATTCAGTTTGGTGGCCATTATCCTCCTATTCTGTTGCTGAAGAGGTTCTCTAACTCTCTCCCTCTCTCTCTCTGGTTCTCTCTTATTTAGACTCTTCAGGGTTACATTTATACCACAAGGATGACCTGAATCGGTTCAGGTCTCCAGACAGTTCAGCAACTCTTAACATTCCAATTCCTGAATCTAGACTCAGTCACTGAATTAATCCTAAACTGACTCTTCGTATTCCTATCTTAACCAATTTCTCATGTTCTCAAAATGGCTTGAGAACAATTACAATTCCCTACCAAAATATTCAAAATATTAATATTTACAAGAAATTCAAAGAACATGGGACCCCCTATGTCTATTTATGTACAAAGTAACTTTTGAGCCTAATGCCCCTGCATCAGACTCCCAAGCTTCAAAATTTTCATGGTCTCCTGATCATGTGCTCTTCGTCTCTGCCTCCAGGATCCCATACTTGGTTTTGTTGTTGTCCATCCGCTTCATCATCCTTCAACTGATATTCTCCAGGCTTCCAGACTTTGTTCTGTAATCTGCCCCCAGCTATGCTTTCACAATCTGCCATTGTCTTTCTCTTGTTGAAACTCTCCTGCTTTCCTGCTGCTGTCTGTTGCTCCCGAGTCACTCTCATCATCAGTCTTCTGATGTACTCAATCTCCATGTCCAGCTTATCTTCTAGCTGGAAATCATCTTGCCCTCTGCTACTGCCTTCAATCTTTGTCGCTGCCAATATTGTTGCTCTTGCTGTTTCACATGCTATTAACATGTTTACTACTTTTGCAGGTGTCATCCTCCATGTTGCATCTGCTGCCACCATGGGTGTTGCTGCTGCCAATGTTGCCTCTGCGCAAACAACCTGAATATCCCTTAGGATATTTCCCTCTGCAGCACCTTTCTTTTGTTCATCATCTGCAAATTCACTCTCAGAAAACAATTCACCATTTAATTTCCTACCAACAGTGACATACTCCTCCAGTATACTAGTAAACAGAATTAGATTCTGCAAGCTAGTATCTATTCCTCTCTTCTTCACAGCTTCAGGCATCCTTGCTCCAGGGTCTGCAATCCCTTTCTCTTCTTCAAATGCTCCCAGCAAACAACTCAGCCAATTCTCCTGTGTTTGTTTTACATCTTCAACATGCTGGAAGTTAGACTCAGCATTTTCTTCTTCTTTGTGGGCAATCTTCAGCAATTGCCTCTCATCCTCCTGATGGATTCTGGAGATCCAATCAAGTTCTCTAGCCACTGTATCTTCATCTTCTGTCGGCATGGAATGTTGATTCTTCCTCGCTTCAGCAGCTTCCAAAACTTGTTCTTCAGGCTGGCTTTGGCCTACCCAACTAGCCAACTCTTTTTTGTCAATGGTAGTGACAAATCCCTGCATATGAGACATGGTTGTCTCCTCCTCCTTCAGCAACAGTTTTTCTTCTCTCAAGACAATTTCAAAGGATGAATTGTCTTCTGCATCACCTGTACACATAAACAAACTGTCAGTGTTAAAACCATGAGACCCAATGGTCTCAATTGATGACCTGGTCACCAATTCTTCTCCCGGCATTTCTAAGTCTGGTTCAAGGCTCAGAAACTATTCATCATCTTTCTCTTCAGCTGTCAGAGTCATCTCCCCTGCTCCAATCACCATGCCCAAATCATGATCCTTCACTATGTTTCCAGCCAACATAGTTTCCTTCTCATTCACCTCTCTGACAACTTTCAACTGTTGTTCTTCCTCTTTCTCTGCATGATTAACACATGAATCATCAGCAGTAAAGTTCCAATGCTTCAATGCCTTCTTTTCTTTTGACAACACATCAGTATGTTGTGCAGAACTCCTTTCCAAACCTTCTGTCAGCACCTCAGCATGCTGATCTGCATCCTTCATGAGACTATCAGCTAGTCTCACTTTTCTTCCATCATCTGCTCCATGAACTCCATCCATGAAGATCTTCCTGCCTTGTTCCCTCAGCAAACCATCTTCCAGTGGTGTACCTGCAAACACACACAACTTTTCAGTTTTCAAATCACAAGACCTTTCAGTATTGGCTGCTTCCTCAAGCACTTCTTCTTGAACAGGTCTGCACATGGAATCTTCAATTTCCATCTTTGCCTCAAGAACTCTGGGTTCTTCTTCCTCTGTGGAGTTTGTCATCACTTCACATTTGTCAGACTCAAGAACACAAGCCCTCACATCATCTGGACTTGTCCAATAACTCAGGAATTCCTCAATGATTTCCTCCTCAGCAAGACAAGATTCTTGCTGCCTCAAGTCTTCACTATGTCTCACAAGATCTCCTGCAGGTCTCCACTCTTCATCTGTGCTCTGTTCTGCTTCACAAGCAGAAATTTCTTCTTTCAACTCAGCTGCTCTGAGTTCTTCTCTCATCAGGGCAATCTTCTTTTGCCTCAACCTCATCTGCAATGGTTGCCATTTCACATTCTTCCTCATGAGCCAACGAACTCTCTGACTTTCTTCTATCCTTAGTTTCAATCTGTTGAACTCTTCCTTGATCTCAGCAAATTCTTTCCAATATTCTTCATCTGTGGGTCTCTTCTTCATGCCATTTGCTTTGGCATCTTCACTCATTCTTCTGTTGTGGCTTCTCCCAGAACCTCTGCAATCTCTGCAGTCTCTGCTATGGCTCTCAGTAGCCATTTTCCTTTCTAGGAGTTCTTCACTCACAAGCTGCACTAAGCCTCTGCAACAGCAAGCTCTCTTGCTGCAACTTACCTCACCAAGCTTCTCTCCTGAGCTCCGACTTTTGGCAAGTACTGGTCCCCTCTCTACAGGAACCTTCTAGGCTTCACTCTGCAACTTTCTCAAGAACACCTCTTTTCTTCTGTCTTCCAACCTCTGTTGGGAATCTTCCAGGTTCTGCCACACTTTTCTTCTTCACTCAGAGTCCCTTGTTTGACTCTTCTATCACTGCTCTCAAAGCTGTGATCTACTTCTGCTGAGATATCTTCAATTGTCTGCACTCTGACTTCTGCAAACAATCCTCCAACCAGAGTTAAACAGTGCTCATTTCTCTTGAGAACACTGCAATTGTCCTCTTTATCCAGCCTCTAGCTGAATACCAGGCTCACTATCTTCACTATCAAACTCTGTCTTTAATTTTCCGCAACCATAATTCTGCAATTCCAAATTCAATCAGATTAAAGTTAATTACCTGCAAGATCATGATCCTGTCTTCCACTCACTCTGCAAATCCTGTTCACTGTGATTCTGTGTATCCTTGCTGTGTGATCTTCCTTCTTCAAATCTGCAGTCTTCAAAACTCTTGTCCTCCAATTGGACTCTGCAATTCTGCAATCTCATCAGTTTCCACAAGTCTGGTTTCCTTGCATTCACCAAACTTGGACTTTTCAAAAAGAGCTATTCCTGAAGCTCTGATACCACTTGACAGCGGCGTCTCCCCTAGCCCCGGTTTACCTTGGTCCCAACCTCCTTTTGTGTGTAAATGCATCCAAAGTTTCATGCCCAATCATTTCCCAATCCGGGCAATCTCACACTTCCCTTATTCTACGCTGGCAAATTAACGAATAAGTCTAGGTTATTTTAATATCTCAATTCAGAGAATTGAGATATTAATTCAACACTCCTCTATAGTTATAACCCGGCAGTCCATTATGTATACATATGCGCCAACTTCACATATACAACCATTATACGCGACGTAATACTTTGGGCTATTAAAACCATATTAATTGACCCTCCCGGCTTTCGCGCGTAGATTTCCAACCATATATACAATATACCATTCGGACTTTGGTTAAATATCAATCACCACTATATATTAAAGTCTGGCCCGCACCAACATACGACACATACCTCTATTAACCGTCGACCCGATCGGAGGGTTCATGTTCCATCGCGCCGCAACATCCAATCCGACGGATATCGCTCGGCCAAGATGCACGAACAATAACGCGCGATGGTGCGCAGTGGAGGCGGTTTTGCAATTTCGCTCGGGGACACGTGTCGGTCAATCTGCGGAATCGCTCCCAACTCCTCAAATACCGCTCACCGTATAAAGGTGGTGCGATGAAACCCACTGTTCAGCTCCAAATCGTCATTACTGTTCATTCGGTCACGGTTCCCTACTCCAGGTTCCACTTATATCGCTCAAGGTTCTGTCAAGCACAGTTCCATTCGCAGGCTCCCCACACGACTACAGAATTGCTCTTCCTCGCTACAATTACTTCGATAACCGAGACTACAATTCCCACACAGGGTTATCGTGCGTTCTTGTGTACACTCTATTACGGGGTCTCGCCCATACAGAATTCTTGCGACGACGTTTTACAATGCTCACAAGTCTTGGATAACTAACCACAGTTCCATAATAACTTCAAGCGATCCATACCGACTTGGTCAATCACAGGATTCTAACTGTTACAAATTCGGATATCCTCCATCGAGGACACATATATAATCACGCAGGATTATTCATATTAATAACCCAACAATCATCAGCACAAATCACATACAGTCCAGCAATTTCAAAGGAATTAAAACCATACTCTCACGAATGGTTCGAATAGTCAAAGCAGGCAATTCAATCATTTCGGTACTCAGAATTCATAGTTATTCTCGGGTTTCAAACATGCTTCAAATAGATTCTACCAAGAACACATGCTATGCACACAGAACTTGTGAACAATTCTCCACAAATAGATATATATATATATATACAGGCGATAAATCTCAAAAGCAGATTCTTACAATTTCATAACAGGCCAGATATTCAGTTCGGTGGCCATTATCCTCCTATTATGTTGCTGAAGAGGTTCTCTAACTCTCTCCCTCTCTCTCTCTGGTTCTCTCTTATTTAGACTCTTCGGGGTTACATTTATACCACAAGGATGACCTGAATCGGTTCAGGTCTCCAGACAGTTCAGCAACTCTTAACATTCCAATTCCTGAATCTAGACTCAATAACTGAATAAATCCTAAACTGACTATTCGTATTCCTATCTTAACCAATTTCTCATGTTCTCAAAATGGCTTGAGAACAACTACAATTCCCTACCAAAATATTAAAAATATTAATATTTACAAGAAATTCAAAGAACATGGGACCCCCTATGTCTATTTATGTACAAAGTAACTTTTGAGCCTAATGCCCCTGCATCACTTCGATTGAGCACAGCTTCGTAGAGCTAGTCTATTAAGGCTAATTGACATGGGGAGAATTACAGGGCGATAGCTTATTAAAAATCTTTTGAAAAGGTGGTAGTTTATGCAAACCTTTAATCGAAGGCGGTAGCGTCCACCTCAAATGTAGTAAGCAATCAACATGCATCGATTAGGAACACCACCTAGGTTTAGTGTGGACAACATATTGCAGAGGAGCACTGAGTAGGAGTTAGTGTATTACAGAGGAGCATATGGATAGGGAGTGCATGAATAGGGAGTCGTATTGTGGAGGCCGAGAGGTAGTGTGTTACAGGTGGTGTGAGGGACCGGTGTTGCGAGTATAAATCTGAGCGGAGTTATATGTGTCAGAAGAATGTTATCAGTTTTCTTATGGAGGAGACTTGTATTAACGCAGAGTGCAATCACGGAACAGGCAAAACAATATCTCTCCCTCATTCCAGTCAGAGATAGAGCTAAGCGAAGGAGTGTTTCTAGAGTGAAAAAGGACAGAGGTGTTAGGAACAGTGTAAAAGCAAAAAAAATTGAAATTAAATTAGATAAATCTTGAGTAGCACATGCAGTTCTCATTCAGAGAAGGCAGGTAGAGAATGACACAAATGCTTAGAGTGAATGATTAGTGCAGGTATGCAAAGGCCACACAAACAAGTGGCTCACATTTGAGCAAGGGCAAAAGGGCGCCCGCTATGATACCATGTTAAACACACGCATGGTATGCACACAAGATGGAGAATAAACATGAGATTGCATTTCTATTAACCATAGGTGTACATTTATAATACATTGTGGGGTGACAACTAGATTCATATCCCAACATCTCTTGGACTCCCCTTGATCGTTCGGCTTCCACACTAACCGTAGAAGGATTAGGTGTCCAACATTAACATAAGAGTTTTGATGTTTGTATCGAGGATAAAACCCTAGTAGAGATTGTTATAAGATTATAGGGAATGATAATGAATCCCTAGATGTAAAAATGCTTTCGCTATGATTAGAATGCTAACTAAATTTTGTTGTTATCTTGATGATGGAATCTAGGGTTTGTGACAAAAACCCTACTAAATATGGTTGTGAAAGTTTAGGCGTATGAAAGATGCAACGCTTGTTGATTGTTAACCTAACTAGGTTCAGGATTTGATTTCTAAAGTTTGATTTCTTGTTTTCATAACCCTAGATACTCCCATTATAACATGCTAACCTTATATTAATAAAGTTGACTTCATGCTCTTGTACATATATATTTGTGTTTGGTTGTAGTTGTTGCTAAAGGTTTGCAAGTACATAGTCTTCAAGATGATGAAGATGCTTACCTACTTCATATTTGATGATGATGAAGAGGAAACTGTAAGAATGATGATGACCTTGTTGCCATAAAAAGAATGATGTTGCTGAAACGTTGAAGTTTCTCCAATGATATGATGATACAAATAAAAGAGCTTGTTTGACTAGAAGAAACAAGTTTATGTTATAAAGAAGAAGCTTGGATAAAGAAAGGATATATCTCCCCAAGTAAGAGGGAGGGTGTGTTGTGACAGCTATAAGACCTTGATGAAAGAATGAAATCGGAGAATAGTTAAAGCACTACAGATGGTTGTTCATATAAAAACAAGTTAGATTTTATGGAACAAATGATGAAGTTGAGTTTGGTACTGCTAAAAATTAGGAAACTTACGACAAGATATGTTTGGATAATATGATGATCAGTACCCTGAATTTTGAAGGTTTATGTTAACTTATATATATTTGAAAAGTTTGTTACTAATTGGAGTTGTGAAAGTACAGGTAGATCTCTCCAAAAGAAGGTTGAACATTTTGAAGCATGCTTGGACTAGTGGACATATTTGATTTAGTTGATAGTGTGAGATGAAGCATCTTGGGGAAACAAGATGCTTGTGAGGACATATGGTCGACCTGTGATGATGTCTAGATCCCGAAGTAGGGAGGGTATTGTTGGTCTTGTGGAGCTCTGACATTGGATACGATACCCTTGGGTAAGTCGACATTGGATACGATACCCTTGAATTTGAATTTTAAAAATGAAAAATTTCCCTCCAACTATATATTGAAGTTGACATAGAATATCTTAGCTGAGAGGCATTAATAATTTAAATTCAAATAGACGCCTTAATAAAAAATTTCAAAATAATTTTTTTCCAATCAAATCAAATTCACTTTAAGGGATCAAGGGAAATTCTTCCCTACACTGCCTCATAAATTTAACAAGATAGACATGACTTTCTATTTTTTGAAAGTCACTCAAGAAAGGTCTGAAATGAAATTTTATTCAAGGAAATCCATCACATAGCTACCAATTTTCAACACTCCTTTTCAGCTAGGGAGGACATTATTTCTGAAACAAGGATCTTTGTTACCTCTACTTTGGAACAATGATGTTACAATCTAATGAAGAAGAATCATCATAGGGGAGATACATCCATAACCATATACAGATTTCGGGGGGTCCACTTGCTAACATATGACAAGGATCTTCACACATCCAAGAGTCCTATCTGCTTGGGGGGATCCACTTGTCAACACATGACAAGGATCTCGCACATCCAAGGCTCATCACTGCTTCGGGGGATCCACTTGTCAACACATGACAAGGATCTCGCACATCCAAGGCTCATCGTCCATGACCACCCTCTCTACTTAGGGTCACCTCTGTCAGTTCAAGTTGCTCTCTAAAAACCAAGAACTTCCCTTTTGACAAAGGCTTGGTAAGAATGTCAACAATCTAATCATTAGTCGCTATATGATGGAGTCTCATTGCTCCTCTTTCCAAGAGTCCTATCTTCTTGGGGGGGTCCACGTGTCAACACATGACAAGGATCTCGTACATCCAACTTCCAAGGCTCATCACTCTTGGGGGGATCCACTTGTCAACACATGACAAGAATCTCGCACATCCAAGGGTCATCACTACTTTGGGGGATCCACTTGTCAACACATGACAAGGATCTCACTCATCCAAGCCTCATCGTCCATGATAGCCCTCTCTACTTACGGTCACCTCTATCAGTTCAAATTGCTCTCTAAAAACCAAGAACTTCCCTTTTGGCAAAGGCTTGGTAAGAATGTCAACAATCTGATCATCAGTGGCTATATGATGGAGTCTCAATGCTCCTCTTTGCACCATATCCTAGATATAGTGGTATTTGATCTCAATGTGTTTGTGAGAAATATAAAGAATTATATTTCTCTTATATCTTAACATTTACTTGTGCATTTTATTATATGCTTGTTAGTTCTTCTTTCACTTATTCACATTTTTTTATCATCAAGATAAATGCCAGACAATAAAAATCACAAGGGACATAGGATGTAGGCACTCAGCCAGGGAAAAAACCTTATGGAGGGAAAAATCCAGCCACGAACTCTTCCTTCAGTAGATTCAAATCAAGTTGAAATGACCAAGACCCGTATTACCTAGACCAAAGACTCCTTCCACCCATCATGTCAACCTTGCTCCTAATTGACACATCATGCTTCAGTTATGAGAGATGTACTCAACATTTCGTTCCTCAGTCTTCTACTCAAAACTTCATTTCGAGCTTTGATCCTGTAGTCTTGATAGCCTTTGGTGCTATGCTTCGGTCCTGTAATTAGTGTCAAGCTTTGGACCTGCAATCTTGTACCTTGGTCTTGTATTTATATTATGCTTCAATCCTGCAATCACTTAGCGCCTCAGTCCAGTAATTACTCATTATTTTGATCCTAAAAATAATCCTATCTTCGATGACCTGCAATATCTATTCGAACTTCTATCTTCTATCATAGTTAGGTCAAGTTCACATGGATATTTTATATTTATAGTTGTTTCTGACTCTAAATGAGCTGACAGAAATAATTTGAGGAAGTCGACTAGTAGAGGATCAATCTAGAGGTTGACTTGCAAGGTTACTTGATGGAGGAGATTTTGACATGACAAAAAAAGATTTTTATCTTTGACACCATGAACCCAAGAAGGGATTTTTACATAATAAATTTGATTTTGACTCAACAAAAATCCTAGAGCACTCAATGGGTGCTTTGACCCATTGAATATTGACCCAAGCATTAAACCCATGCATTAATAAGTCAACTTAATAATAATAATAAATTATTTTGTGAAATATATTACATCATGACTCAAGTACAATTATGAAGACCGACACTAGTTACATTCTTCAGCAGTTTGGACTTGTCATGGAACACGGGATTTCCAGGCTTCAGCAAGTTGAATCCCACTCTTAATGTCACAGTATATTATTGTAGTATCCAATACTTGCTCAAACAGCTCTCCAAAGGTCTTCCTTAGCCATACTGCCTCACAGCTAGCCATGCTAGCAGCAATATATTCTACTTCAGTAGTGCTACGGGCAACAAAATTTTTCTTTCTTCTCATACAAGATATCATAGCAAATCCTAAGCTGAAGTAGTACCCTGATGTGCTCTTTTTGTCAGTATAGTTACTAGCCCAAAGAGCATTAGAGTATTAATGTAGCCTTACATCTTCGGCAGTATATCTCAATCAAAGGTTGATGGTCCCATGCAGGTACCTCAACACATGCTTTGTAGCAACCCAGTGTGCATGAGCAAGCTTAATCATGTATTGACTCATATTATTGACTGTTAGCATATATCTGGTCTAGTGTTCACTAAGCACATCATTGCCGCAATCAATTGATGATACTCAAAAGAATTAGCCAAATCAAGTCCTGCAGCTTTACCACAAAGCTGTTGATTTTCCATGACCTTGGGTCTAGGATAGAATCTTAAAATCTCTGACGCTACCAAACCAAGAATCTCAACAATACTACTTTGCACAGCGAAATATAAACAACAATAAATCACTCATGCACAGAAACAATTTTCAACCCAACTTCATTATATTAAACAACATATAATACAGCAATCTAGGGTTGTTGTACCAGGGATAATGGCCCTCATACATCCACTAGTACAAGATACAAAACAAGATACTCTAACCATCCGGCTGTAGTGCTCTCTCTCAGCTCCTCTCGATCATACCCTGTACTTGCCTAGTCCTTTGGCTCCCGATCTACAACTCCTACCTCTATCAATGCTCCAAGTCCATCTGGCCACTGAACCTCAGCTATCAATCTGCTCTCTAGTTGTGCATTCGTCCACCAACGCATCAACACATTGAGACTCTTGTCGTGTTGTTCACAGCTCCACTTGTGAACAGCTCTCAATCTTCCCACTGTTGCTACTTAGTGAATTCATCCAACTATGGTCTTCTCACGATGCTCTGATGAAGACCAACATAGGGCACAGAGGGCTACCACCTATCACTACAAGATGTCCATCTCCCACAATGAACACGGGCTAGGAGGGCAGCCCATCATCTACTATATAAGTCCTTCTCCACACACAAGTCCCGGGCTCCACAAATTGCTCCTGGATGATCAGACCCTTGAGCTCCAACAACTGCCACTCTAGCAACTACATTTGTCCATCAAGGTGTTGCACATCAGGCTTTAACTTGGTCACTATCACGCTGTCCTCTGATAGACCATAAGTGTCCAATCTCGTTCGCACTTAGTCCACTCTCACATTGCCCTCCAACAATCCACAAGTGACCAAGTCCACATTGTAGCATCTGCACCTAGTTAGGCATCCTCACACCTAGGAGACCCTTCTTTTGGCTTCCAACAGACTTCTCATCAACCTGCCCTTTGCTTCTGCAATAGAGGAGCTATTGCACAAATCTAGGCTTCAATCAACATGTCCTCACCTAGGACATCCATCCACTGTGAGATCTGCACTCCATGTGAACCCCAACACATTGCACCCACAGGCTGCCAATAATTTGATCCAATCACCAACCTTCACCATGGAAACTGCCCACTGGTTAGGGCTTCTAACCTCCACGTTAGCCCTTCCTCCTTGGCTTCCACAGGCTGCACTAAATACAATCCAAAACTGGTCAAAACAATGAACCAACACACAACTCCAGCTCACTGTTTGAGGTCCTCTTGACTGTTGCAATCCTGGGTCTGGTTAAGCCACAATACACAGTCCTAACAGCTGTTGCAACAGTCCTCTTTTGTTGCGGATTCCCTTCTCCAGCAAGCTTTAAGCCCCACACTGCCTGTTCACTGCTACAGCACCCTTAAATAGGCCTTACTGCCCTCCTGCCTTGCCCAGAACAGGCCTGCGGTGGCTCTAGGGCCTGCGGCCTACCCTGAACAAGGATTGCCACCCTCAAACAGCCCTAAAACAACTTTGTCTTGTTGCGGCCTTCTAGCACAGCTCTCGGTCACCTGAAATAACCCTTCAAACAGTCCCTTATCTCCTCGTTGGTCTTGCCTCCCTTGCTGCGGCTCAAAACAGAATTCTTGTCCTCCAACGAGTTGCTCACGTGTATGTGTTGCACTTTTGGATGATCAAATAGCTTTTCTTCACCTTCTATATATACACACAAAGAAGGTGTTCTTCAACGTCTAACAAGGGGCTTGAACAGCTGTCATAGGACCTCTTATCACCAAGCCGACCTAGACTTCAACTCATGCAAACCCACACATAAATTCAAAAATGCATAACTCTTCAACAACAACTCGGAATCGGATGATTTTCGATGCGTCAGATTTGTCCCGACGAGCACTATCAGTCTCATCCATCACGTGTCGAAACTTGTCACAGTTTGAGTCTCAAGATGGTGTAACTTCTGTCAGATAGTCACTGTTCAAGTCTTTCACTTTACCACAGGTTTGAATGCCATAAGTAGTTACTCTTGTTGGTAAAGACCTTCGCTTTCTTTATTAGTGACCTGTAATGAGATTAAAACTCCAAAGATAATCAACGAGATAACAAACAAGAACCTAACCTTTTACTGTTCTGTGGTTTTGTGCTCAAGATGAGGGCCGAAAAGCTACAGGAAGGCCTATTTATTGGTCTGGATTTATACAGGTCCGAAATTTTGTGTCAATACTTCATATCTTTCCTCAAAACTTTCGCTCTTCCTTTAATGAGCAGACTTCAGATTACAAGCACCAAAGTTCTGAAGAATGTGCCCTAGATAAGGGTTGTTCTCCACCAAAGGTCCAAGTATCACACTTAGAAGCTTCGCTCTTGAATTGTCATGAAACTCACACTCAAAACAATCCACAAGATACCAAACCCTGGTCCTAAAAGGTGTCTGCATTAGCTGCACAAGTGAGGCCGAAAAAAATGCAGGGAGATAGTTCACAAGATTGATCCTTGAATACACACCTCATGGAGGAATAGAAGGTCTCGTTTTTAGACTTAGAAGGGGCACTTTGATAGATGATCATTGGATGTTAAGGAGGGGCTCCATAAGGGATTAAGATATTTAAATTCTAAATAATACATGCCTTTTGTTCTAAGCGAGGAAGGTCGCTTGCCCTAAGGAGGATAAGTGTAGGTTTCTTTCATTATTAATTGGTAAAAGCCACTTCCTATGAGAATAAAACAAGATGAACCCATTAATAAAAATAAATAATCCTTATGTCAAATATTTAGTGATCATCAATCAATAAAAGTGTGCCAGGACACCTCCTTACGGGGATTTAGCCCACTGATTGGGGTCCCTGACTTTAAACTTGAATAACATTCAAACCAAGAAGAACTACGTGGCGTGCCACATACCACCAGAAACATTTCGTCAAGGAGAATCTATCTAGAAGGATCCTAACACGCGATTCCATAAATTTCCACGTCACATATCTCCAACACTAGTGTAGCGAAACTCTTCAATTATGACAGCAACAAGATTGACGCCGGTTTGATGGCCAAAGGTCGGATCAGATGTAGCTCTAATACCAATGTAGCGACTAACAGTCGTATATGCAGCGGAAATATAAAAATACTTCGTAAACAAAGACATCCATTATAGAATAGAAATTGTAAATTGTATATCATATAAAGAATTGATGATAGAATGATTACAAATGAGAACGAGTGTCTGCTTTTATACCCTAGACAGCTGCCCTTTCATGAATGGCTATGTCTCTAAGACATGCCTCTTCATCACTAACTAACTAATCATTATTTAATGACTTATTATTTATTATTACATTAACATTTATATTTATTATTATGAATTATGAATTATATTCATAACGATATATATATATATATATATATATATATATTTCAATAGAGATGATTACACAGTATTTTGAGCTGACTTATGATGGTGATCCGAACTTTGTTCCAAGATTCCAAACTGTCTTATTATAAAGTTCTGAACTGCCTTCAACGAACCAGAAATCACCAAAGGGTACCACAGGGATGACCGCACTTTAGTGTCATGATAATCTTAAGAGATCTGAACTTAGTAGCCTTGGATATGACACAACGAACCTCCACAGAAGCTTAGACTATGTGCCATAACAGTCCTCCACTAAAGACATCTGAATTATCTTGAAGAAAGATACCATCTGCCTCTTAGTCTAGGAATCATCTCAGTCATGAGATACCGAGGCTCATCAACCATGAAGCCATCAAAGAATTTAGTTGTGCCCTTCTGATTTCATAGATCCTCCCAGATCCAACCACTGCACCATTTTTCTTTCTTTGAAAACAGGCCCAACTAGGATTTCTTAAAAAGGTTTCAAATGCAGATTTCTAATCAAGGCAACTTTATAAGATTTCCTTTAAAAAGTAAAATCAAGGGTTCCTAGTGTTTCCAACAAACCCTAGGATTCTCTTAGGTCTTTGACATCCCTTTCACTTATTCACGGTGTCCTTGCAGAGGCGATGTCAACAACTTTTCTTCACCCTAGCTCTGATACCATGTTAATTGTTGTGAATAAAATGATATAAATAATGTAATCAATACATAATAATTAGTTAAGTAGTAATTAGGTTGAAGAAGCATGTCTGATGGGACATGACCTTCAATGAAGAGGCACCTGCCTAGTTATATTAGAAGGCCTCATTTGTAACATTCATCATCATTCTTCATACATTTTATATATAATAATATTTGTATCCTCAATGGATATTTTCATATTCCAAATCTTCTGAAGTATTTGACTTAGAGTAACGAACTTGTTGTTTCCATTAATTTTTCCAAGAGCCACATTGTTCTTTGCTTCAGATAATTGCATTTCATTATTACATTCACCCCATAATATTTATGCATCATTACCAATTACATAGAAATAACAATGACATCATAGCAGCAGAACATAAAGGATCACAAGAAGACAAGCACGCATAAAGAGGACACCAAAATTTGGTCAGAGATCAGGGCAAATCCCCACAAGGGGGAAAACCCATTGCAAATTCTTATTTTCTATGAGATTTTCATAGAAAGTTCAATAGAGAGATACAAAGTACAAATATCCTTATTAGGTTGTTCAGGGCAAGTACATGACTTGTTCACAACTACGTTTGTGAACAAGTCTTATCCAGAAAACAGTTACACTTTGCAGCCATACTGTTGTACTGTATAAACATCATCACATCATCTGGACTGAATGATACCATACATATTCTTGAACAGTGATGCCAACAAAGCCATTCATATATTGTAATGATGATGTCAATGAATATGGTTCCAATGCTGCTATCCATAAAACTGAACTGAAACATATGTAAAACTGAACGATGTATAAAATACTGATATCATATGTATGACATGATCTACAATTCATCATGCTATATACACCGTCTATATAACAGATCTGAGATTGATGATGCCAACAAAGCCATTCATATATTGTAATGATGATGTCAATGAATATAGTCTCGATACTGCTATCCATAAAACTGAACTGAAACATATGTGAAACTGAACGATGTATACAATACTGATATCATACGTATGAGATGCTCTACAATTCATCATGCTATATACACCGTCTATATAACAGATCCGAGATTGATCTAGTGCCGAGACAAATCCATGTAATGGTGATGTTGAGACTATAGTGGTGTCGGGACTGCAATACTTAACAAAGAGCTTATGCCAACCATATAAGTATAGTTGATCATTCTACTATATGTATATATGTATATGGTAGAGATTCGCAGAAACAATGCACTCAGCAGTGAATGGAATAGGGACCTCCGTACATATCATGGTTACCATGACGCAGAGGCAACATACTGTGTATCAAATCTCAGAGTACACATCCAAACGAGAAACTGCCCAGCAAGATCATAATCGAGACTCTGAGCAAATATACTGAGACTGAGATTACAATGTGGAGATGTTGAGAGATAGAGGAATGAGAGTATCATAGATGCCATGATATAGTCGAGTGTGGGAGCCATAAATGTTGGAGTACTGAGGCAACTGCGAAAGACAGAAAGCCATATAAATAATGAGACCATCTACTGAGGGCAGGTAACTAACCTGAGATGTTGAGAATGTGGAGTCCACGACACTAGGAATATGAAGGACGTTATAGTAGGAAGTGAGGTGCAAATAAGTCACAGAAATCTTAGAGTTATCCGAGCTCTTGAGGAAGCCATCGAACCACAGAAAAGAGTCACCCGAAATTACTGAAGTAGCCATCTGAAATTGTAGATCCAAGTTCGCACCTTTGAGGAGCACCCCAATGGGGTATATATAGTGATTGGTTACAGTTGAAAGGTCGCAACCCTTGGGTAAATTGACCTTGGAGCCGACATAGAATTTGAATTTTAAAAATGAAAAATTTCCCTCCAATTATATATTGAAGCCGACATAGAATATCTTAGGTGAAAGGCATTAATAATTTAAAATCAAATAGACACCTTTATAGTTTTTTTCCAATCAGATCGAATTCACTTTAAGGGATCAAGGGAAATTCTTCCCTAAGCTGCCTCATAAATTTAACAAGATAGAAATGACTTTCTATTTTTTGAAAGTCACTCTAGAAAGGTCAGAAATGAAATTTTATTCAAGGAAATGCATCACATAGCTACCAATTTTCAACACTCCTTTTCAGCTAGGGAGGAATTTCTTTCTGAAACAAGGATCTTTGTTATTTCTGCTTTGGAACAATGATGTTACAATCTAATGAAGAAGAATCATCATAGGGGAGATACATCCATAACACTATACACACTTGGTGGGGTCCACTTGCCAACATATGACAAGGATCTTCGCACATCCAAGAGTCCTATCTGCTTGGGGGGATCCACTTGTCAACACATGACAAGGATCTCGCACATCCAAGGCTCATCACTGTTTTGGGGGATCCACTTGTCAACACATGACAAGGATCTCGTACATCTAAGCGTCATCACTGCTTCGGGGGATCCACTTGTCAACACATGACAAAGATCTCACTCATCCAAGGCTCATCGTCCATGACCACCCTCTCTACTTAGGGTCACCTCTGTCAGTTCAAGTTGCTCTCTAAAAACCAAGAACTTCCCTTTCAGCAAAGGCTTGGTAAGAATGTCAACAATCTGATCATCAGTCGCTATATGATGGAGTCTCATTGCTCCTCTTTCCAAGAGTCCTATCTGCTTGGGGGGATCCACTTGTCAACACATGACAAGGATCTCGTACATCCAACTTCCAAGGCTCATCACTGCTTTAGGGGATCCACTTATCAACACATGACAAGAATCTCGCACATCCAAGGGTCATCACTGCTTCGGGGGATCCACTTGTCAACACATGACAAGGATCTCACTCATCCAAGCCTCATCGTCCATTACAGCGCTCTCTACTTACGGTCACCTCTATCAGTTCAAATTGCTCTCTAAAAACCAAGAACTTCCCTTTCAGCAAAGGCTTGGTAAGAATGTCAACAATTTGATCATTAGTCGCTATATGATGGAGTCTCATTGCTCCTCTTTGCACCATATCCCGGATATAGTGGTATTTGATCTCAATGTGTTTGTGTTGAGAAATATAGGGAATTATATTTCTCTTATAACTTGACATTTACTTGTGCATTTTATTATATGCTTGTTAGTTCTTCTTTCACTTAGTCACATTTTTCTATCATCAAGATAAAAGCCAGACAATAAAAATCACAAGGGACATAGGATGTAGGCACTCAGCCAGGGAAAAAACCCTATGGAGGGCAAAATCCAGTCACGAACTCTTCCTTCAGTAGATTCAAATCAAGTTGAAATGACCAAGACACGTATTACCTAGACCAAAGAATCCTTCCATCCATCACGTCAACCTTGCTCCTAATTGACACATCATGCTTCAGTTCTGAGCGACATACTCAACATTTCATTCCTCAGTCTTCTACTCAAAACTTCATTTCGAGCTTTGATCCTGTAGACTTGATAGGCTTTGGTGCTATGCTTCGGTCCTATAATTAGTGTCAAGCTTCGGACCTGCAATCTTGTACCTTGGTCTTGTATTTATATTATGCTTCAATCCTGCAATCACTTAGCGCCTCAGTCCAGTAATTACTCATTATTTTGATCCTAAAAATAATCATATCTTCGATGACCTGCAATATCTATTCGAACTTCTATCTTCTGTCATAGTTAGGTCGAGTTCACATGGATATTTAATATTTATAGTTGTTTCTGACTCTAAATGAGCTGACAGGAATAATTTGAGGAAGTCGACTTGTAGAGGATCAATCTGGAGGTTGACTTGCAAGGTTACTTGATGGAGGAGATTTTGACATGACAAAAAAATATTTTTATCTTTGACACCATGAACCCAAGAAGGGATTTTTACATAATAAATTTGATTTTGACTCAACAAAAATCCTAGAGCACTCAATGGGTGCTTTGACCTATTGAATATTGACCCATGCATTAATAAGTCAACTTAATAATAATAAAAAATTATTTTGTGAAATATATTACATCATGACTCAAGTACAATTATGAAGATCGACACTAGTTACATTCTTCAGTAGTTTGGACTTGTCATGGAACACAGGATTTCCAGGCTTCAGCAAGTGGAACCCCACTCTTAATGTCACAGTATATTATTGTAGTATCCAATACTTGCTCAAATAGCTCTCCAAAGGTCTTCCTTAGCCATACTGCCTCACAGCTAGCCATGCTAGCAGCAATATATTCTACTTCAGTCGTGCTACGGGCAACAAAATTTTTATTTTTGCTCACCCAAGATATCATAGCAGATCCTAAGCTGAAGCAACACCCTGATGTGCTCTTTCTGTCAGTAGAGTTACCAGCCCAATCAGCATTAGAGTATTAATGTAGCCTTACATCTTCGGCAGTATATCTCAATCCAATGTTGATGGTCCCATGCAGGTACCTCAACACATGCTTTGTAGCAACCCAGTGTGCATGAGCAGGCTTAATCATGTATTGACTCATAGTATTGACTGTTAGCATATATTTGGTCTAATGTTCACTAAGAACATCATTGCCGCAATCAATTGATGATACTCAAAAGGATTAGCCAAATCAAGTCCTGCAGCTTTACCACAAAGCTGTTGATTTTCCATGACCTTGGGTCTAGGATAGAATCTTAAAATCTCTGACGCTACCAAACCAAGAATCTCAACAGTACTACTTTGCACAGCGGAATATAAACAACAATAAATCACCTATGCACAGAAACAATTTTTAACCCAACTTCGTTATATTAAACAACATATAATACAGCAATCTAGGGTTGTTGTACCAGGGATAATGGCCCTCATACATCCACTAGTACAAGATACAAAACAAGATACTCTAACCATCCAGCTGTAGTGCTCTCTCTCAGCTCCTCTCGGTCGTACCCTGTACCTGCTCGGTCCTTCGGCTCTCGATCTACAACTCCTACCACTATCAATGCTCCAAGCCCATCTGGCCACTAAACTTCGGCTATCAATCTGCTCTCTAGTTGTGTGTTCGTCCACCAACGCATCAACACATCAAGACTCTTGTCGAGTTGTTCACAACTCCACTTGTGAACAACTCTCAATCTTCCCACTGGTGCTACTTAGTGAATTCAACCCACTATGGTCTTCTCATGTTGCTCTGATGAAGACCAACATAGGGCACAAAGGGCTACCACCTATCACTACAAAATGTCCATCTCCCACAATGAACACAGGCTAGGAGGACAGCCCATCATCTATTGTAGAAGTCCTTCTCCACACACAAGTCTCGAGCTCCACAAATTGCTCTTGGATGATCAGACCCTTGAGCTCCAACAATTGCCACTCTAACAACTACATTTGTCCATCAAGGTGTTGCACATCAGGCTCTAACTTGGACACTATCACGTTGTCCTCCGGTAGACCATAAGTGCCCAATCTCGTTCACACTTAGTCCACTCTCATATTGCCCTCCAACAATCCACGAGTGACCAAGTCCACATTGTAGCATCTGCACCTAGTTAGGCATCCTCACACCTAGGAGACCCTTCTTTTGGCTTCCAACAGACTTCTCATCAACCTGCCCTTTGTTTCTGAAATAGAGGAGCTATTGCACAAATCGAGGCTTCAATCAACATGTCCTCACCTAGGACATCCATCCACTGTGAGATCTGCACTCCATGTGAACCCCAACACATTGCATCCACAGGCTGCCTATAATTTGATCCAATCACCAACCTTCACTATGGAAACTGCCCACTAGTTAGGGCTTCTAACCTCCACATTAGCCCTTCCTCCTTGGCTTCCACAAGCTGCACTAAATACAATCCAAAACTGGTCAAAACAATGAACCAACACACAACTCCAGCTCATTGTTTGAGGTCCTCTTGACTGTTGCAATCCTGGGTCTAGTTAAGGCACAATACACAGTCCTAACAACCCTGACAAAATTGTTGCAACCGTCCTCCTTTGTTGCAGATTCCCTTCTCCAGCAAGCTTTAAGCCCCACGTTGCCTGTTCACTGCTACAACACCCTTAAATAGGCCTTACGGCCCTCCTGCCTTGCCCAGAACATGCCTGTAGTGGCTTTTGGGGCTGTGTAAGATCCCAAACCTTAATCATTTAGTCAGATCTAGCACATTCTAGTGTTCTCAATAAAAAGTCGTTCAGTAAAAACCATGAACATAGACTGGATCTCGAAATACAGCTTTTTATTTATATTATTAACTGAAAACAAAGATACATGCCCACACCAAAAATATTTGAGCCTTTGCAGTGGCATGCTCAGTTGCTCATTAAAACAGATAACCAATACTGAAGCACAATCATGGACCCTGGATGGATCCACCAGACAAATTCACCATGGGGTTTTCGTTCCAAGATCAATGCTAGAACTGGCCAAGCCAAGTTCTCAACCCAAGCGCAATAAGATAGATAATACCATAATGAATCTAAATGCCTAGATTCTCTCCCCTTTTATAGCCTTGATGGACTTTCTAGAGACCTTATTTTATTATTTTTCTCGAAAACCGACAACAAATACCATGGGCCAATACCATGGTAAAATACCACGATAAGTGCCATGGATCGATTCTGTCCACTTTGACTGGATCAAGAAAGGGAATATTACAAATCCTCCCACCCAAAGATTGCTTGTCCTCAAGCGATCCACTTCTATCCACAACAGAAGCATTTGTACATTGATACCAGGATCCCATACAATCTGATGTACCCTCCATGTTGAATGGTCCTGAATGGATCCTTCGATACCTGGATCCCAAACAATCCTCTGACCAATCCTTTCCTCAATGGATTCTCCTAGATCCCAATACCACCTAAATCCTGGGACCTGTGGGTTATGGTACCATTTCAACTCTCCATCGTTGCCCGCACCAAATGGTCCAAGCTGTAATTTTCCCTTGGCTATGTATCCTCCAAATAATCAACCCATCTATAGAATACCAACTCATAATCTCTCGCCAATCCATACTTGGGAATGAATGAATATCTGCAAATCTACTATGTTGATGTTGTTTGATACTCGATTCATGCTGCTCTACTTGGTTACCCAACATGATGTACTTGGAGAACTCTGCCCTGCTCTTCTCAATGTATAAAGGTGGGTTGTTGGTGTTGCAAGCCCTATCTATGTATTCCTGTAGAGCGCTGCTATGAATCTCCCAATTGTACTCCTCATGCGGCCTTGTGAGGGACTTGAGTTGTTCCTCAATACTAGACAGCTTGGTCAATGATTTGACACATACCCCTATGAGTTCCTCAATTTTTTTGTTCTCCTGTAAGACAGTGTCTCAGACTGTCCAGACCCTTTGCTTCAACAACATAAGATCTGTCTTGAAATGCATGATCCTTTCCCTAAAGTCTTTCACTGGCAATTCTAGTGCCCTCTTGAATGTCTCTGTATTTGACTGCACCGGATGCCCCATGACCACAACTTCAACTTGAGCCTTTGACCAACTCTCTAGGAATGGTTCATTTTGCACATTATGTTTGTCATGTTGCTCCTCATGATCATACTCTTCATGCTGGTTCACTATGGCTGGATCCTCACTCAAATCTCCTTGGTCTCCTCCATCTGTGGAGACAATATGTTCATCCCTTTCAACTGTTGAACATAGATGCATTGGTGGACTTTTATCTATACTTGATCGTTCATATTCTTTATGGATATTCCCTTGGGGATCTACGAACTCAGTTGTATAGGAGTCTTCCTCATCAATGCCATTAGGTAGAATTTCCTCATGCGCTTCCAAATGTTTGTTATCCTGCAAGCCTCCCTGAATAATGTCATGATGTTGCTCACCATCTTGAAGATCAATACACCCAGCTACAAAAGACTCCCCATGATTTGAAGTAATCTCCTCTTGTTCTGTCTTTGTTTCCTTCTTCTTATCACCTGGACAGGAATGGTTAAGGGCCCAAGGTCCCTTGCAGATAAAGCATAGTCCTCTCCTCCTTAGATTATTCTTGCTGCAGATTTTGTTCTTGCTTTCTCCATCAATCCTTCTCAACTCCTTCCTAGTCAACACCTTTCTGAGCCATTTTATGTTTTTCCTAACCAATTTCTCGACTAGATCATAGGCAACTGGTGATACTTTTGGTTCCTTTCTCCAAATGGTTAGCAATTTGGATCTTAGTATCTTGCATATGTCAACATCTCCTTTTAAGAACAAAGGCACAATCTTTTGCATGCATGCTTTGACATGGTCTGAGTGAGCTGATGTAATATTGGTATAAAAGTTTTGGAGCAACTGAAAGATCAACTCGTCACATTCCATATTCAGCATGAATGTGCCAAAGCTGAACTCTGTCATGAGTTTTAAAATTTTGCAACGCTTTTGATAAGTAGGACACATGATGTTGTTCAAACCCTGAAGGGCTTCTACTACCAGCTGCAGTATATTTGTCATGAGATCATTATTGTAGGGCAGTAATGGTGATGTTAGAGTTATGACCTTGCTGAGACAATAAGCAATTGTGACACTGACCTCTTCATTAGGATGTTCCCGAAGTCTGGGTTGTATTAATGCAAGCATGGAGGGTTTGAGAGCCCAATTGAGTTTCTTCCATTCTAGTTGTCGCACATTGGACAAACATATGTCTAATTCCTCCAACTTATGAAGGTCTAGGACTGATTTTGTTTGTTGCAATTCAGAGCCGAGTGCAAAGAGCTTAGCTCCTCTTCTTTGTCCTTCCTTCACCTCCCATGGTTGCTTTTGCTGCAGAATGACATGGACCCTTTTTGAGAATGGTCGCTTTGACTATCATTTTGGTCTATGGAGGCATGGCTCCTTAAAGGACCATAAATCTTCACTCGTTCATTAAAGGTTTTCTGCTTGTTTTCCAAAATTTCTTCAAGACGGTCCATTTTCAAACCTCTTGTAACACCCACAATTATATCCTTATATCTCCGATGTTACTATATGACCAAGGCACCCTCCATATGATTCCATCCAATGGGGAGGCAACTGAAATGCATTCTCTCCTTGAATCATCCTCGTGGACCCGTCTTCTTGAATTAAGGGCATTGGATGATTCAGAAAAAATGCAGAAAATATTTATGTATCCACCGTGGAACCCCACCATAATATTGCTGCAATAATTTCTGCCAACTATTAAGTAAGAGATTCAAGCCTTGCATGATACCTACTACAATTATACTTACTAAAATAATGGCAATGCAAACTTCTTAATATATATAAAGAAGACCATAATAAAATGTTATCACAAAGCCCATTAAAATACCCATCTCCATATATATGCATACCCTATTAAAATATCCATATCCATAATCGTATATATGGATTCCATGTTTCATGTGATCTCCAATTGATATATCAATATATCTGTCCAATGCAAAACCTTCTACGTTGAGCCACAAATAACCGAATTGATGGATATGGAAATTTTTATGCAAACATCAATTAGGGTGGATGTCAATAAGCCACCGAAATTGATAGATAACTAGTTAGGGTGATTACCACGGATCACCGAAAACTAATCTTTCTTCGAACCCTCCATCAGTGTCAAAATTATTTTGTGATGAACCCTCAGGTTGGCAGGATGCACAGCTCTGATACCACTGTAAGATCCCAAACCTTAATCATTTAGTCAGATCTAGCACATTCTAGTGTTCTCAATAAAAAGTCATTCAGTAAAAACCATGAACATAGACGGGATCTGGAAATGCAACCTTTTATTTATATTCTTAACTGAAAACAAAGATACATGCCCATACCAAAAATATTTGAGCCTTTTCAGTGGCATGCTCGGCTGCTCATTAAAACAGAAAACCAATACTGAAGCACAATCATGGACCCTGGATGGATCAATGCTAGAACTGGCCAGGCCAAGTTCTCAACCCAAACACAATAAGATAGATAATACCAGAATGAATCTAAATGCCTAGCTTCTCTCCCCTTTTATAGGCTTGATGGACTTTCTAGAGACCTTATTTTATTATTTTTCTCGGAAACCGACAACAAATACCATGGGAAAATACCACGGTAAGTACCATGAATCAATTCTGTCCACTTTCACTAGATCAAGAAAGGGAATATTACAGCCTCCGGCCTACCCTGAACAAGGATTCCACCGCAAACAGCCCTAAAACAACTTTGTCTTGTTGCGGCCTTCTAGCACAGCTCTCGGTCACCTGAAATAACCCTTCAAACAGTCCCTTATCTCCTCGCTGGTCTTGCCTCCCTTGCTGCGGCTCAAAACAGAATTCTTGTCCTCCAACGAGTTGCTCACATGTGTATGTGTTGCACTTTTGGATGATCAAATAGCTTGTCTTCACCTTCTATATATACACACAAAGAAGGCGTTCTTCAACGTCTAACAAGGGGCTTGAACAGCTGTCATAGGTCCTCTTATCACCAAGCCAACCTAGACTTCAACTCATGCAAACCCACACATAACTTCAAAAATGCATAACTCTTCAACGACAACTCGGAATCGGATGATTTTCGATGCGTAGGATTCGTCCCGACGAGCACTATCAGCCTCATCCATCACATGTCGAAACTCGTCACGGTTTGAGTCTCAAGATGGTGTAACTTCTGTCAGATCTCGACTTATAAACAGTCTGCTAAGTTCTCAGGAATGGATGTCAAAGTGTTGTTATTGGTTGTTATAGTCACTGTTCAAGTCTTTCACTTTACCACAGGTTTGAATGCCATAAGTAATTACTCTTGTTGGTAAAATCCTTCGCTTCCTTTATTAGTGACCTGTAATGAGATTAAAACTCCAAAGATAATCAACGAGATAACAAACAAGAACCTAACCTTTTACTGTTCTGTGGTTTTGTGCTCAAGATGAGGGCCGAAAAGCTACAGGAAGGCCTATTTATTGGTCTGGATTTATACAGGTCCGAAATTTTGTGTCAATACTTCATATCTTTCCTCAAAAATTTCGCTCTTCCTTTAATGAGCAGACTTCAGATTACAAGCACCAAAGTCCTGAAGAATGTGCCATAGATAAGGGTTGTTCTCCACCAAAGGTCCAAGTATCACAATTAGAAGCTTCGCTCTTGAATTGTCATGAAACTCACACTCAAAACAATCCACAAGATACCAAACCCTGGTCCTAAAAGGTGTCTGCATTAGCTGCACAAGTGAGGCTGAAAAAAATTCAGGGAGGTAGTTCACAAGATTGATCCTTGAATACACACCTCGTGGAGGAATAGAAGGTCTTTTTTTATAGACTTAGAAGGGGCTCCTTGATAGATGATCATTGGATGTTAAGGAGGGGCTCCATAAGAGCTTAAGATATTTAAATTCTAAATAATACATGCCTTTTGTTCTAAGCGAGGAAGGTTGCTTGCCCTAAGGAGGATAAGTGTAGGTTTCTTTCATTATTAATTGGTAAAAGCCACTTCCTATGAGAATAAAACAAGATGAACCCATTAATAAAAATAAATAATCCTTATGTCAAATATTTAGTGATCATCAATCAATAAAAGTGTGCCAGGACACCACCTTATGGGGATTTAGCCCACTGATTGGGGTGCCTGACTTTAAACTTGAATAACTTTCAAACCGTGAATAACTACGTGGCATGCCACGTACCACCAGAAACATCTCGTCAAGGAGAATCTATCTAGAAGGATCCTAACACACGATTCCATGAATTGCCACGTATTGGGTGACAAAGGGCAGGGAAACACTCGGTGCTGCTTGTGTTGACATCAATGACAACCACTTATCAACAATTGATTTGCTAGTTAAATATTTTATGAGGGTAAAATAGCTACAAAAAACACAAAAATTTGAAACGGTTACTTAAAAATTAACATGGTATCAAAGCTCTATATACTATGAAGAAGAGAAAATCAGCAGCACAATGGCTATAACAACATAGTTCAGCAAACTTTTATTTTCAGCAAGGGTTTTGTAGCTAAAAGTTTGATACGGGCAAAATGACCTCAAGTGGGTTGAGATTTGAAGTACAGCTAAAAGGGGCGTCTAATTTCAGTCCATAGAAGGAGAGGATCATACTAATTCTCATTGAGAACAGCTTGTGGGAGTTTGTTAGGACTGATATCCTACCTACTTCAGATGCTACAGCACAGAGCACTGATAACTTGAAGGATGTGAAGGTTAGACAAATCATTTTGGATGTTATGGAGGATCATGTGATCCCTCACATATCAAAGAAGAAGAAAACCCTTAGCATGTGGACAGCCTTGACAATATTGTAGCAAAGCAATAACCAAAACAGAAAGGTGGGGTTAAGAGAGAAGTTGAGAAACACATAAATAAATAGATCAGACACAATGGCTTCATACTGCACCAGGATTTAGCGAGTTCGAGATGAACTTGTAGTAGTCGACGAAGTTGTGCAAGAGACTGAGCTTGTGATAGCCTTAAGTCGTTTCTCTAAACAATCCACTACCTTTCTGACAAGAATCCTTGCACGCAACAAGCTTCCAGATTGGACTAGGGGAAGATTTCACTCAAAAGGAGATTAGGGAGGAGTCATTGACTGCGGACAGCGTAAGGGTGGGGATGAGGAGAACCTTGCTCTTGTTGGGCAAGCAAAGAAGGGCAAGGCGATGGCCAAGCAGAACTCAAGTGGAGAGGCAGCTTCAAACAAGAAGGACATGAGCAAATTCAAGTGCTTTGCATGTCATAAATATGGACACTATACAAGTCAATGTCCAAACAAGAAGAAGGGCAAGGGGAAGAGACCTATGGCTGCATCTATAAAAAATTCAAATGGATGAGTTAGCCAATAAGTTTGAAAGGAGTTTTCGTTGGTGTCTTGTCTTTCTGGCACCATTGCATGTGGGGTGTGGTTTGTGGATAGTGGGGCATCTCGTCACATGACAAGATTTCATGACCTTCTTAAGCTACAAGAGGTCTTTTGCATATGGTTGTGTGGCGTGTCTAGTATGAGGGAGCATTGATTTTATAGCTTCAAGAAGTCTTTTGCACAAGGTTATGTCTAGCATGTGTTGTAAATTTTGGTGGCCATAGTCGGTATTTTCATCAAAAGAAAAGGAAAATTAAATTTGAATTTAATGAATGTCAAGTCGGCATCCTCCTTGATCAAGTCGGCCTCAAGTCAGCTAGGCCCCTTTAGATCCAGGTATTTCAACTACCCCAAATGATCTGTCGAACAAATTGGTCCAGACTCTCCAATTTATGACCGCTCCTTTACAGTGCTAATTGTGGTTTCATCGAATTCACTTCATTAATAGGTTCGCGATTCGACTCCACTCGTTACAGTTCGGTACAACCTAGACGAGCTAACCTCATTATAACAGCAGGGACTGTGACCATGAAAAAGGCTCCTTCTGTAGTGACATTGATTATACGAACAAATGCCGGAACCAAAATATGTAATTGCCATGGGAGCATGTACTATCACATAGAAATGTTTGGTACAGATTCTTATAGTACCATTCACGAAGTAGATAAGTTAATTCCTGTGGATGTCTATTCGCCAGATGCCCACCTGAACCAGAGGTTATTATAGATGCTATAACGAAACTTCGTGAAAGAAAAGTTAGTTCGATGGATATATGAGGCCCGAACTCCAACAAGGAAAGAAGAAAATATTTCCCTATAAATCATAGGGATCATCATATTGGATCCAATATTCATACTAGAAACTATGATCAAAAGTTATTACATCAATCTTCTGAACCTCAATTTGAATCTACTTTCGAGATACCCTTTGCAACATTTGGATCTACTTCAACTCTGGAATTATAGATCTATCGTTGGGATAATATATCCCATTTTGATTCGGATGGAATAGGATGAATAGATTCCGACTTGTATCGGAGCCGAATTCTTATTCCCACCGTCAAATCTTGTCCTCTGAGTTCTCGATCCTACTTTTTTATATGTACAGAGTATCGGGATTCAATTGGAACGAATAGAGAGGGACAATATGAGCAAAGAAGAGGGGGAGCACAGATTGATTCATCTATCTATTTTGATCGGGGTGTCTCCGTATGTACATATACATACGGATATGTCTAGATAGAATAGATGGATGGATATGGAGACATGGATATTGACATCTTGCCAGGAACCAGATTTGAACTGGTGGCACGAGGATATTTAGTCCTCTGCTCTACCAACTGAGCTATCCCGGCTCTTCCCTATGGATCATCCTGGCACAGGTTTTTCACTTATGTCAACTAAAAATAAGGAAAAAGTATTTTTCCCAGTTTTACAATGATCTTTATTATTTTCGATCTGGAAGTCACTAATATGAGAAAAAATGGACTGCAATTGAATAACTTCAAATTATTCAAATGATCTAACGTATGTAGATCATATATCACAAAATGAATTGATCATATGATCAACTGATTAACGGATCAACTCAACTTGTCATAAGATGGATGAAAAGATTCATGTTCTAATTTCTTCTCTTCATGATAAAAAAATAGCGAGGTAAAAGAATTGAGAAATTAGAATGGATTTGAACCAATGGAATTGGAGAAAATAGATCAGTTCGTTCGGGAACGAACTTGGGTGGGGATAGAGGGACTTGAACCCTCACAGTCTATAAAGCCATCGGATTTTCCTCCTACTGCAATTTGCATTGTTGTTGACATTGACATGTAGAATTGGACTCTATCTTTATCCTTGTCCAACCATTTATTCCAAAAACTGATTCAATTTTCCATCTAGAGTAGAGTAGATAAGTTCATAATTGGATTACTTAATGTCAAATCAGTACTTCAACTCGAATCTGGCATCTATCTTATGAATAAAATGCTTGGAACAATTCAAGTTCTGATCGCTAGTCCAGTTTTGTCTGATGTTATATAAAATATCTCTCCACTTTTGAGGTGTAAATAGAGCGTTCTATAACTACAACATTGGACCAAATGAGATTCACTCGTTAGAATAGCTTCCATTGAGTCTCTGCACCTATCCCCTTCCTATCTTAGGAGAAGAAACATTGTCTTCATGAACCGGATTTGGCTCAAGATTACCCATTCAAAATATCCCAGGGTTCCCTGGATTTGGAAGCTATCACTTGGTAGGTTTCCATACCAAGGCTCAATTCGATCAAGTCCATAGCGTCTACCAATTCCGCCATATCCCCTTCTCAAAGAACAAGATCATACCTTGTTCTAATCCTATTATGTAATATCCATCAACATTATTCATTGGATATTTGCTCAATATTGGGTGGTAGAAATATCCTCCCCTACTCCCCTTCTCTCGCCATCTCTATCTCTATCCCAATCGAATATGACCGGGAATCATTATATTATTTCTCCATTTGAAATGCAATGTTATTATCCTCCCCTAGTCGATTTGGAAGAGTGAGTAAAACGATCGATATCAATTGACCCTTTCTTTCCCTTGAAAGAATCTACATTCAAACAATGTTCCTTTGTAATCGTAAACTGGATTGCGTCATTGAATCCGATTCGCGCTATAATCGTTAGGATTCCAAAGGAATCTATGGATCTCACACCAATGAAATGAGGAGTTATATTCCATCGAGCCTGCTTAGCTCAGAGGTTAGAGCATCGCACTTGTAATGCGATGGTCACCGGTTCGATCCCGATAGCTGGCTCTTTTCCGTTCCTCTCATTTCCATAATCCACAAAGTTTTGTTAGGATCAAGATGGAGTGGAGAATACTCTTACGATTGTTCATCGGGTCCGTCATGCCATGATCACTTATTCCCAACTAGGAACGGGATGAATGAAATGATTGGAGCTATTAGGATCTATAACAAATTGGAGAAAGATCTTTGTTTTCCATATAAAAGAATTATAAAAGAATTCCAGTAGTACTCATACGAGTTATACTATTCTTTTTTTTTCTAGCATTATCTGTTAATTAAAAAAGGAGTTTCTATGTCCCGTTATCGGGGACCTCGTTTAAAAATAATACATCGTCTGAAAACTTTACCAGAGCTCACTAGTAAAAGACCCAAAAACAAAAAGGATTCTATGAATATGAATCGGTCTTCTTCCAGGAAAATATCTCAATATCGCATCCGGCTAGAAGAAAAAAAGAAATTGTGTTTTCATTACGGACTAACGGAGCAACAATTGCTGAAATATGTTCGTGTTTCTAGAAGAGCCAAAGGCTCAACGGGCCAGGTCCTATTGCAATTACTTGAAATGCGTTTGGACAATATTCTTTTTCGATTGGGTATGGCTCCCACCATTCCTGGAGCTAGACAATTAGTGAATCATGGACATATCCGGGTCAATGACCATATGGTAGATATACCAAGTTACCCTTGCAAACCTCAAGATGTGATTACTATAAGAGATCAACCAAAATTGAGAGCTATCATTAAGAAGAATATAGACCTATTCCAGAGGGATAAATTGCCAAATCGTTTGACTTTTCATCCCTTACAATATAAAGGATTCATCAATCAAATAATAGATAGTAAATGGATCAGTTTGAAGATTAATGAATTGTTGGTCGTAGAGTATTATTCCTATCAAGCTTGAATCGAGAATGAAATGAAAGGGAGGGGTTGGTTGATGGGCATCTGGAAATTATGTTCTTCTCCCTTATTTTTCCCCTCCCCGAAGGAGACATTTTATAATCCTTTCGTGCGTTACTTGTTATCTACGATACTTTTCTTTTATTGCTTCTTAAAATAGTATTTACTCTTCCCATACCACGAACCAATGTTCGTTCTATTTTCTCTATTACAAATAGAGGTAGATTGATCCTGTAATTAGGAAATCATCCTATTGTGATTCAATAGATTGGAAAAACAATTCTGCATATGGTTGTGTGGCGTGTCTAGCGTGAGGGAGCATTGATTTTATAGCTTCAAGAAGTCTTTTGCACAAGGTTATGTCTAGCATGTGTTGTAAATTTTGGTGGCCATGGTCGGTATTTTCATCAAAAGAAAAGGAAAATTAAATTTGAATTTAATGAATGTCAAGTCGGCCTCCTCCTTGATCAAGTCGGCCTCAAGTCAGCTAGGCCCCTTTAGAGGCACCCTTTCAACACCCTTTGAAGACTATATATAGAAGACCACTTCTCCTCATTTGGCATATCGACTTGTGACTTGATCATCTTTGTTCTAGCAAAGGAAGAAGAAGAAAGGGGGCTGAAAATCATAAGAAAGCAAGGAGGGCTTAGCACTTAATCTTGTTACTGGTTAGATGTTATCTTGATGTCTTATTTATGGTTGTATTGATGAACGTTGATCTCTCTCTCTCATAAGAAAAGCTTACTGGGTTTTCCCCCTTGTGGGGTTTTTCCCTAGTCATAGGCCTAAATTTCTGTGTCTCTTGTCTCATGGTTATTTTTACTGCTCTTTCATGTTTAATTGTTGACACTTTTTCTATATAAATGCTTAATAATATTGGATGTTATATAAAATTAAAGCTAATAAATCATTGGAAGTAGTTATCTGTAGAAGGAAATTGTTTCTAGTTTCTGTGAACCCTAGAAAAATCAACAGCATGCAGGAGAGGAAGTCGTATTTGGGTGGTTGTTTGAGAAGAACAACTTATATGATTTATTTCCAGTCTAACTTAGGAAAATCATGTTAATAAATTTAACTGATTAATGTTGGCTAAATGAGAAAAATCCTAAGGATAAATATTTAAATATTTAAGTGACTTAGATCTAATCTCAGCCATTGATGTAAGTGCATTAGGATTTAATCCTAGCCATCTATCACTTTGGAGATTGAGGATTAGGGACTTTTCTCAGTTCTAAATTATAAAAGGATCATATGGGAGAGGATGAAGATGCAATTGTTTTTAGAGAAATTCCAACAAACTGACATGAGCTAATTGTAGGTTTGTGAAGAGGCTAAAGAAATCAGAAAAGGGTGCAATTGGGAGTTCAAGTGAGAAAAAATTTTGCAGGTGGAGCACATGTGAGGAGGGTTGAGATTCACTTAAGGGTGAGGTCAAGGTGTGTTGTGAGTTTGGAGACACGGAAAGGGTCGAGGCCAAGATTGTGCTGTGTTGCCACGAGTGTGGTGAAGCCAAGAGGGTTGAGGCCATGTGGAGGAGCCGAGCAGCTTCAAGGGGGGCCGAACTTGTGAGAGACAACCAGCGAAGTGCATGACGAATTTCTAAGGACCAATTTTGCCAGGTTCCATTAGTGGTATTTTCTATGTATTTTCAGAAGGTCATTTACCCTGGTAAGGGAACCCTTAATTTTTCGGAGAAGAAATTAATGAAGAGAAATTTGGAGGGCAAAATTTTCGTTGTTTGTGTGTGATATTTTCTAAGTATTTCCATTGCAAAACTATTGAGTTAAAAGAAACAGAGTATTCCTATTTTGTAGTTTTCAGAATTCATTTACTATATGAAATAAATTTGTTGGGTAAAATTAAAATATTTTCTGTGGATAAAATAGCTGCAAAGAAACAAAAATCTGAAACTGGTACTTAAAAATCAACATCATCAAAGAACCATTCCATTGCTATGAATGCACCTAAGTTTTTTCCATAGATGGTGAACGGCTCACTGAATAAAGTGTAATCATCCTTGAAGAGGGTTTACAATGCCACATATCCTCATTAAATGAAGGGCATCCCATCAAAGAGCCATATAAAAAATGTCAACATGTCAAATCATGCCTCCAAATATGTAGAATATGTCTCGTGAGATATGGAAAGTGCCCATGAAGGTAAACATGCCTCCAATATGCCTCAAGGAATGTGAAATATGCATAAAAGCACAACTCAAGGTAAGAATATGCGTCAACATGCATAGAAGTTGCCCCCAAAGGTGAATCACTCCCACGTGTGCAAGATTGCCTCCAAATGTGCAAAGTCAATACTCAAACATGCCTCAAAACACTTGAGCATCTCTAAATCATGTGGAATAAAGACAAATCCAAGCTGCCAATGTAGATATGTCCTGTGCAATGATTGCCGAGAGAGGGTCAATGAAAATGCAAATTGGATTTTGCAAGTTCTGGTGGTAACATTACTTATATTACTCAAAGCAATAACAACACAGCCAGAAGATAATATGTAGAGACATAATAGAATGTAGAATCAAAAGACAGCTACTTTATTGCAGTCAAGACTACAATAAGGTCCAAGGATGCAGTCATAGGAACATTTAAATATGACAAAATATAAGTGTAAACAATTAAATATTACAAAACAATGATTTGAATCAATGCCTGTCTGATAGAGTAAAAACCATAACCAAATAGATGTGAGAAATTATATAAATGGCAACCAAATGCAATGTTAACAGTTGAAAGCCCACATGCGATATGTCGCACTTCAACACTAAAGACAAGAATGGAACAACATGTTATTTGTAATTTATGTGCTTGTGAATATAACATTGTAATGAAGTATGTTGCTTAGTGTGCAGATAAATCAATAGAAAGAAAGTGTATTAGCGTACCCAACATACAGCATGCCAATCATTGCCAGGACGATGACAAGAAGCACAAGCATAGCAAGTTGTGCACCAGTACCCACCAATGCTGACAACAAGACCAGATTTTGAGGTGACCGGAAAACATCTCCATGAACAAGCTTCCAGCCTGATTCTTCATTGCCATCTCTTTCCTGTATATATGAAGGTACTCAAATTAAACTATAAGGTATGCATGTGGATCTAAATGACATCAAGGCCAAGAAATTTAACAAAGCTAATATTATGCTTGCTTCATAAAAATTCATATTGGACTTTATTTAATGCTGGTTGACAGAATTTGGTAGCCACTATACGTCCATCTCTACGCTCGAGTTACAACAGTGCCCTGTGCAATGAAACTTCCACTTACTGCTCCTATTTTATATCCCCATCAATTCGAACAATTTGAATATCATTAAACTGAAATTAATATAGAGATACCAAAATTCCAAAGGTTACAATCTAGATGATCATATCAATTAAAATCTTCAGCATGTCAAGGATGCATTCATTATCCCTTCCACAACACCCACAACAATCCTTAACCAGGTTGAGCCACATGGACTGAAGACCATTATCAAATCCAAAAGTATTAACTATATGGTAGAAATGAATGCGAACCACTGAAGTAAATATTTGAAAAATACAGCATATAACAGAAACAACAAAAAACTCACCAGGGTTTCTAGATCATCATCTTCACGGGCATATTTTGCATAGTCATTCCTCAAAGTGCGCATCATGATCATTGAGACTAAACCAGCGAGGAAAATAACCATCATAAAGGAATTGAAGATTGAAAACCAGTGAATCTGTTTATAATAACAAGAATTACTAATTAGTATCCATGAAACTCTTTTAATTAAGATGAAACAGGCCATATAGACCCAATTGGTTGAACTTGCAGCTACATTTTCTTAATGGTCGTTGAGTAAAAAGCCACCATTTTCTTATTATTGTATCACCTACAACCAGAGCTACAAGAATCGCCAAGGAGGGGCACCAAACCTGTATTTGGTGCAGATCAGAACTGCAGAAGTGGGGATTCATTTCAGAAACAAAAGCTTTCGAAGGATTTTGGCTCAGAGACTCAGAACCTAAACAGTTTCAATAGGTTGAAATCGATTTCCTGTAACTGTAAATGATTCCTCAAAATCAAGAACCATTTCCAGTTAAAGGGAACAAATCCGACCTGTACACAAAAACTCACAGGGGAAAAAAAGGAAAAAAAGCTATGCATGTCAGTAAAAATTAGAATACAGCATTCACAATTCATGAAGCTCTTTTGAAGTCATTTTAAGTAAAAATTGGAAGTTTCTTACTCTGATTCATTTTTGAAGGTTTTGTTTGCTAATCATCGGAAATTGATGTTTTGACCAATGTTGAGAATGGAACCTCTCAGTGTGTGTTGAGTTTAGGAATTTTGGATTGGTTGGAATTCATACATTGGTGAATATAATAGCCATGGTCAAACAAAATGTAATGTTCCACAGAGACTCCGGTGCAGGGAGACACAGATGGGGAACGTGTGGGAGTACCCTAAAATTTTAGGGAAATTTCGGGGGTATAGAATTTTTAATTATATATATATATATATATATATATAATTCAGGTTCATATTCAATAATGAAAGCATAAATAGACTAATAGTAATACACTGATCCACATAAAATTTAAATTCATAACTGAATTAAATAATGACATACATTGATCCATGTGCATCATTCATTTTGATACATGCATCATGCATATGACATACTCATCATTCATCCATACCATGAAATTCAATAATACAATTCAACAAAGAAATATTCAAATACATTGATCCATATCATTCATCATTCATCATTCTAGAAGAGTTTGATGGCAGGCAGGAGAGCACAGCTCGACGGCGGCAAGAGATCACAGTTCGACGACAAGCAAGAGAGCACAGCTCGGCAGCGGCAAGAGAGCACTCAACAGAGCTCGACGACGGGCAAGAGAATTTAGGAATAGGTAAGTTAACCTAGGTAAGTTTTAAAGTTTTAATTTTTAGTTTTGTTTTATTTTTATTTATTTTTTAAGTTTTGATTTATCTTTTAAAACAAGCTTTGTTTTTCAAGTTTTTTAATACGTGAATTTTCAAATTTTTTTTATATCAAATGTTATTAGACAAATTCGAGGGGGGACGCATTGGGGGGGACACCCAAAAGCACCCCTTTTGGGGAGTTGCGTCCCCCACACCAGGGAAACACACCCTCTTGCTTCTCCCCACAACTCCCCAAAAGGGGTGTGTGGGGAAACGCACCCCCAGACATCCCCCCATCACAGGTGTGTGGGGTGTGAGGGGGGGACATGTCCCCATGGAACACTGAGCAAAACAGTATATAAAATCAATCGCATTATTTACCATTTTTCAATGAATCAATGTATCTTGGGAAGCTTCCTTGAACACAGTATCCACTACCTATGAAAAGGTGGGAAACCATTTACACATTTTTGTGTGCAGCCAACCAGTCTGACTTAAGGGCCATGACAGCTCAACATCTTATCAACAGCTCCCTTGTGGACACTGTAGACACACCAGCAACTGTTTTTGTGAATCAAAACCTGCCAGGGGCTATAATACTACCCCTCTTTTAGAGACCTGGTTGTCCTTTTGTGGCTAACTTGAGTTCATAAGAAAGAATTTACATTTTCACTGAAAGAGTAAAAGATGCCCTCGTTGGGAAGATTTCTACGCAAAGGTGATATCTGAATTGTCATTATTTTACAAATAGCTACAGGAGATATGTTAATTTCTGAACATGTTCTATGCCATTTCAGATTAGGGCACAATACTGAAGCAGATAGAACATACTAATAGATCGATAGAAGACAAGCCAAAACAGAGATAATAAATGGTAGTGTTACAGCGATCAGCAGGATGCTTCTACCAGCAAAGTCTCCAATAGGTCATTCAGCCAAACGTGTCACACATAACCCAGAACAACCCAAACAAAGAACAGTCCATATATATATCACAGCTCCAACGCTATCCAGAGAGAGATAATTCCTACACACCAATGTGTGTCAAATGAACTCTAAGTCTCTCCAATATATGGGAATCTTTGGGGGTGTGTGACACATCCTTTAAGACATTTAAGTCTATATTTTATTCCAGGCCGACCTAGCACATAAGTGGAATAAATTCAAAGTACATGTTCTGCTCATCCAATCGAGATGATCTTTAGATCAATCTTACACCTCTCCAAAAGAGGAATCCAATAAAAATATTGGGATCGTCATCTGAGCAGCACAACCCGGAGTTTGGACCTAGTTGTCCAATTTTAACACTCCCTCTCAACTAGGGAGAACTCCGCCCACAAGTGCAATCCAAATAGCGTGCGTCATCTCGCCGTAACATGCTTTGCTAGCCTCTTTATTTCAGAACAGAAGTGGGTCAGTCACAAAGACATCATTCTCGGTTGACAGATTCAGCCCAGAGGTCAAAACCTCTATCGGACTCACAAAGAGTCTCCAACCAACCCGAAGTTGGTTCATCTGACCCGAAGTCAAGCGGAGGTCGAGACCTCGCAAGACTTGATCCCAGATCAAGTGGTTGGACCGTGCCATCCTAGATAGAGAGTACGACAATCTCTGATGCGTCCATCAATCTTTGCTACTAGTCTCTAGCTTTTCCCACCTCATTGGCCAAATGAGAGGTACTTCCCATGAGCCCTGAACTCAATGGGTAGGATGCATACGGGGCACAGATAATGAGAGGTGAACCAACTCAATAATCACAACTATGGGGTCCAAGCACACCAACAAGGTTTGGCAAGCCTAGCCTTGTGGTTGCTCATAGCTCCGAGAAGCTGTCCCCAAAGCCCCCCAGAGCTCCTCGAGCTCATCGTCCAACAAGACCCACATCATAGGGTCGTTCCATGATACCAAGTCTCTCACGGAAGGTTAGGAACTTGACCTTCCCCAGGGGCTTAGTGAGAATATCCGCGACTTGCTCATCAGTTCCTATATGATCGAGCCTTACAGCGCCTCGTTGTACCATATCCCAGATGAAATGGTACCTGATATCAATATGCTTAGATCGGTCGTGGAACATAGGATTCTCGGTTAAGCGAATCCCACTCTGATTATCACAGAGTATCACCGTGGTATCTAGCACATGCTCGAACAACTCACTGAAGAGCTTTCGCAACCAGACTGCTTCACAACAGGCCATACTTGCTGCAATGTATTCGGCCTCAGCAATGCTCAAAGCCACTGACTTCTACTTCCTACTCATCCATGAGATCGAAGCAGAACCACGATTGAAACAACATCCCGATGTGCTTTTACAATCCACCACACTGCCAACCCACTCGGCATCAGTATATCCAAGGAGTGTCACGTTCCCGGCAGTGTATCTCAACGCATGGTTTATCGTGCCCCGAAGATATCTCAGAAGATTCTTGGCACCAACCCAGTGAAAGTGATGAGGCTCAACCATCTGTTGACTCAAAGTGTTCACTGCAAAACATATATCTAAACGGGTGTTCACTAAGAACATCAGGGCCCCTACGAGTTGACGATACTCAGTAGGATTTGTTGAGACGGGCCCAGCAGCGCTATCGCTCAACTTCTTGAAGTTGAGCTCCATCGATGTCGACACAGACTTGCAGTCCATCATGTTAAATCTTTGCAGAAGCTTCACAATGTATTTTCCTTGAGAAAGGAAAATCTTGCCAGGTCTCTACTAGACCTCCAGGCCTAGACATCCGTCCTAGGTCTTTCATCTCGAACTCAGGAGCGAGCTCCCTCTTACGCTAATGAATGAGAGGGTCAGCACCTGCCAGGAAGAGGTCGCCTCATACAGCACCAGAGTGAGAGGCTTCTCTCTATTAACCTTGCAGTGAAGGTTCAGATCAGCAATACTACGAGTGAAGCCCAGCTTCATCAGGTAGCTATCTATCCTCTCGTACCAAGCTCAGGGTGCTTGCTTCAGCCCATAGAGGGCTTTCTTCAACCTACAGACATGGGTGTCCCGATCCTGGATTTCAAACCCCAAAGGTTGCTCTGCATACACCTCTTCCTTTATCGCATCATGCAGAAATGCGGTCTTTTCATCTATCTGATGAAGACTCCATCCTTGCGTAGCAGCAAAGGCTATGATTGATCGAATGGTGGTATATCGAACCACAGGTGAAAGAGTGTCATCGAATCTTGCCTTGAACTTTTCAGCACTTCCATCAGATCCATGCTTGATTTTGTATCGAGGTGACAACATCTTTGATCTGTGGTCTAGGAACCATATCCCATACATCACCCTTGTATCCTTGCAGATTTAGATACTTTACAGCTTCTCCAAATGATCTAGGCTCATATCGAACTCATGGCAACTAGATACCCCTGGTTTTTATATGGCTTCTTGGTTTTGCTCCGGAATTTCCCCCTCTGAAGCCATATGTCCTGAGTCATGAGGATCTTCTTTCGTTCAACAATGGTATCCGCTCAGGAGCATATATAGTTGTATTCTCCCTCTTAATGCCAACTTCTCTCAAGAGAGAAGACATCTTATTTTAAATGAGGTCATCCCAGACACCAACTTGGAAAGGTGACTTTATCTCCCACAGGGAAAGCCATCCAACAAGCTTTGCTGATCATGGTTCAAGATTTCAACAATGTGTCTGAAAGCTGCCGAAACACATTTTACCATTACGCTCCAATGTGAGACTGCTACTGTCACATGCTTACTGCTACATAGGTGTCTATCTATGTCACTGTCCAACAAGGAGAATATATCAACAAGCCTCAGCTTGTTAGAAGTCCTGTTATTCTGAGGAGGTTTGTTGTAGCTTCCTCAACCAACCCTCTTTACTGCGACCCACAGAACTAGGAATCCAACCATGATTCCTTCTCTGCACTTGAGAGCTTCATCTACTTCATTCGACCTCTCATCCAAAACTGCTTCTTATTTACAGATCTGCCCAAGATTGCAGATCTCAATTCTGCAATTTTTCTCCTGAATTTCACAGATCTAGGAACTAATCATCCAGATTTTATACCCTTCTCCATGTCAGTCCATGCAGATCCAGCACAGTCATAATGGTACCCCTACTCATCAATGTTTCTGCCTCAATCATCCAATAGGATAAATCTGGACAAGACACTTTCTAAGGTCACTGCCAATGGATTAAGTTCAGGTATATGTTGGTTCACAACCACTGTCACTAGTCAACTGTGACAGTATCATAATACTGTTAGATGAGGCACTGTACTGCCCCTCAAGTCATCAATACATATTCTGCCATATGTCATTGTTCATGTTAGGGCACCCACAGATTTTTCAGCCCTAAACACTCCAACAGCTACCTAGAAGATTGCAGCTTCACTTCCACAAGATCCTCCTTCCTTTGCTGTTGTTATAAATGGCACTCTGTCTCTGCTTTGAAAAATACAAGGTTGTGATCAAGGTCTTGATTCTGAGATTAGTGTTGCGGCATACCCAGCTGCTCGCAAAAGTTCTACTTCTCCCAAAAAAAAAAAAAAATCCTTGCACACTTCAACGTTAATACATCTGCCTTCATACAGTAGATTTCCAAATCACTGTACTTAATGCTCAAATATCAATTCAAGTCTGCCTTTGCATAATTCACCTGAAACTATGATATGCCGTGCATTATTTCTAAAGTTTTTGAATAGATTTGCAGTAAATACATTGTCCAATAACTAAGCGAACAGCATAGCGAGATGAATAACCCTGCAACAGCTTAGCCACAAATGCCTTAAGTTGTACCAAGAGGGTTGCAGTAAATGTAGCATATCCTCCAATACATTTACCATTCGCTGATTACTTGAAATTGCTACTGCAGGGCCTGTAACGAACGTCGTGACCTCTCGTGGACTCCATATATGCAATGTTCTATTAGTTTGTCTTCTTTATTTGCTGTGAACATGATCAAAAGAACCTTGCTCTCATGTTTCGGTGACTACAACCATATTTCAAATGCATCTGTTTTTCCTGCTTGAGATTATTTTGGCCAAGCTAAAGATAGCCTATGGGACAAATGCCAAATTCTTTCTATCCAAAATGAATATGCTTAACCAGCAGATGCTCAACCAAATGGACAAAGTAACCGCATGAACTGGTAAAGCAGATTTCATCGTCAGGGATCTCTTATGGATTGGAATTTTTTTTATTTTTTTTATTTTTTTTTCTTCTCGAGCGAGGATGGCTGGTGTGTTTGACGAATATTGTGATATTGCATATTTGGCTCGGTTTTCAAAGAAGGCTATTTTGCAGGGTCTCAAAAGACATGATGTACTAAGTGGTCTTGGCACTCTCGAGTCCCAACTTGATTCAAATCAGCAGTTGATGTTGAATTCTTGCGCATACGTTCAGTTGGGCAAGTAAAACTATCGGTCTTGCAATCAATTGCGAATGCAAATAATGACATCGATATCAACAATGAAGGCATGCATCTGAATCGATCATTCTGGAACTAAATTCCCCTCTCCACTTTATATGAAAATTAAACATCGGACACACCAAGAATGCTCTCCTTGATTTTCTGAAGTACCCGCTACATTCTGTCTCTGCACCAATTACATTTACGTTACAGGCAACAAGCAGGTTGTTGCACCACGGGTTATTTTAAATTTTAAATTACGAAGTATACAGAGTGTATATACGTCCGAATTTAGTTGTGACCATTCGTTTCTGCATGCAGATGATCAGCTTAAACCAAGACGGATAATAGTCTGCTCGATCGCCCAGCTGCTCGTGCAACGGGTCACCGTTTGTGCGACCTTTCCGAAATTCACACCAATGCCCATGTGTTTTCCGGTTTCAATTCTTGTGTGCGGTTTTCAGACTGTCAAATAATACCGTAATCGAAATGCCCCTGCCCCAACAGAATTGACGCGGGCTTTAAAAAAAAAGGAAGGAACCGGTGGTGGTATCGTCCTGAAATCTGCGACGTGGTTAGAAGATAGCTGCAAGCGATAGTCACATGGTGACAGCTCCATGTTACTCAAGTGCGTGGCGCGAATGCTATGAATCCATCTTCTCTCTATACCATTGTATCCACAAATTCGATGATGGTGTCATCCGCCTTCACCAATTCCAATAATCACGACTCTGCAACCCAATACATGAGATCAAAACTTTTGAACCGGGGCAGAAGCTGGCTTTGTAAGACTGCACCGAGCACGTTCAGGTGGGTTCCACAGGCGTCTTTGCTCGATATTTACACCATCCATTCCGCGCAAAAAGAAGTGCACACTGATTTTAAAACAGATGCTGTCAACAACCCAAAAAAAAAAAAAAAAAACATGCCCACGCTGTCCTAAGGCTCCTTCGTCTACGCTGAAGGTGTTTCTACTTCCACGCTGAAGGTTAGATCTTCTTCCAGCCCCAACAGACCTTAGATAGAGGTCTCTTAACTCACTGCCCTAGATTCTCAACTAGATGGGCTTTGTCTTCTCCCAGCTCTGATACCATATTAATTTCTGAACATGTTCTATGCCATTTCAGATTAGTGCACAATACTGAAGCAGATAGAACATACTAATAGATCGATAGAAGACAAGCCAAAACAGAGATAATAAATGGTGGTGTTACGGCGATCAGCAAGATGCTTCTACCAGCAAAGTCTCCAATAGGTCATTCAGCCAAGTGTCACACATAACCCAGAACAACCCAAACAAAGAACAGTCCATATATATATCAGAGCTCCAACGCTATCCAGAGAGAGAGAATCCCTACACACCAATGTGTGTCAAATGAACTCTAAGTCTCTCCAATATATAGGAATCTTTGGGGGTGTGTGACACATCCTTTAAGACATTTAAGTCTATATTTTATTCCAGGCCAACCTAGCACATAAGTGGAATAAATTCAAAGTACATGTTCTGCTCATCCGATCGAGATGATCTTTAGATCAATCTTACACCTCTCCGAAAGAGGAATCCAATAAAAATATTGGGATCGTCATCTGAACAGCACAACCCGGAGTTTGGACCTAGTTGTCCAATTTTAACAAGATATCAATAATGATAGTCTTCATTCACATTATCGAAACTAAGATGACAAGGTCAACTGTCTTGTGAAATACTTTTTGAATTGCACCGACTAACTGAAATATGGATGAGGTTAACCTGCTGTTAAATTTACGATGCTAACAAAAAGGCAAATAATTAAACGAAAGAGCGAAACTGAGGAACTATTGCAAAAATTGAATATAAATAGTAAATACAAAGTGAAATCTTTTGCTTTGCTTAGAATGTGTTGTCTTGCATTTAGGCATGTTTATTTGGATCATCAATGCATTACTTCTTTAGACTTCAACATGTGAGTTGACTTTGACACAGAAGAGAACTTCGAGAAGGGTGTTGGAACTACAGTGATATTGAGAAAGGGGTGAATCAGTATCACATAAATTTAGATTAATTTCACTTTATAAATTTTAAAACAGAAGTTACATCACACAATCAGCCATTAACACAATGCATGAACACAAAGATTAAAATGGAAACCCAAACTGGGAGAAAACCACTTGAATGCTTTCTAACTGTCTTCAATTTCTTACAATGTTACGGGCAACCACCTATGAGAACACCAATCCTCTGTAAGCACCGACTTACAATAATGCAAGCTCCAACCTGTCAAAAAGTTGAGGACACCAATCCTCTGTAAGCACCAACTTACAATATTGCAGGCTCCAACATGTCAAGAAGATGAGGATACCAATCCTCTATAAGCAACAACTTACCGTTGCTAGGGCTCCAACCTGCTGTATAGATGACAACTGCAATTCAACTCAGCCTAGCACCTTGCTGTTAACTGTTCACGTGTCAATTGTTAGGCTTAAAATGAAGATCTGCCCACTTGGCAGCTTGTAACACTGCACCCTTTTCTTTGCTATTCCAGCTATTACAAACTTCACAAGTCTGCTGTCACTTCACTTTAATATGCCCTACAGGCCTGCAGCTTAGATTAACTAGAGCTTGGCCTCCTCCAAGATCAACAGGGATAAAAACACAGTACCACAAAGGAATAACCAGAAAATTCACCTCTGCAATCCTCCCTTGCTCTCTGTCCCTCAGTTCGGCCCTGTCTCCCTCAGTTCGGCTCTGTCACCCTTAGCTCAGCCCTGTCTCCTCCAGCTCGGCCCTGTTATCCCTCAGCTTGGCCCTGTCTCCTTAGCTCGGCCCTGTTCTCCTTCAGCTCGGCCTTGTTCTACCTCAGCTTGGCCCTGTCTCCTTAGCTCGGCCCTGTGATTACCTCAGACCTTATTCCTTGCACAGAACTCCGAATTTGTTGATCAAATGAGCGACACAAGTGGCATATATATACTAAACTAGGGGAGCTCTAGAGTCTAGGGGCTGGCTTGTCCCCCAACAGTCACCTTAAAAATTGGAATCGGCTAGACTTTCTGATAGGGACCAACTTGAGGCAGACTTTAATTCATACATGTATATATTTAAAAAATTCATTTCTTTTCAACCGTGAAGAGTTAGGAGACATGCAACCTATCACTGGAAAGGTCTTTTAATGGGCCATCTAAATATGAATTTTACCCTTTCATCTGGACTGCCTTTGACATCAATAACAACTTTTTTCAACAGAGGGATAATTTGGAAAAAAACAGGTAATTGGTATCTAAAATTTAGACTCTAGAATTCTGATCTTTCTGATTTTGCCCTAAATTTTATTTTTTTTGCATATAAAATTTAGATAATTTTAAAAGAGGGAGACACACCCTGTTCCTGAAATAGTGATGGCTGACACACCTGCACCCATGCACATTCATGATTTCTGTAACCTTGCCTACAACTAATACAGGTTAGTCATTGTATCAGACTCTTGTTCACTAGGGTTCACGATGGTGCTTTTTCAAATTATGAGGAAAATTTGTGCTAATAATTGGGCCTGAGCTCATAAAATCCATGTTAACTTAAGCCTTGAGAAGAGCATAAACTCAGGCATTCCCAAGCCGTTTGGAATTTAATCTTTCTTTATAACGTTGGTGCTCTAATTATGAAAAACATTAGATGCCAATGGTTGGGCAACTGGAAATAATATTAGATTTCATATTGGACTTGCAGTAGAATATAAATTTACAATAGTTACAACCATGCAGAATTCACACTGAACTCCAGATTTTAGGTGGTATACGTAGATTAATTAGATATTGTACTCCGATCACTAGTTTACTTAGATAACATGAAGAACATGGAACAGCTTCATATAAAGATAGGCATATCGATTCAAAAGGCATTACAAATATTTTAACTTGCATGCATTCTTACTAATTATCTCCCTTTTATAATATTATGTCTAAACCAATGTTGATAACATTGCCAACAAATCGGTGATGTGCCGAAAAATTATGATTTTTCAGCATGAAAAAATCGTGATTTTCCATCAAACTTAAAATATCAATTTTACAAAAAATATGAATTTTTCCTCAAACTTAAGATCACAACTTTTACAAAAAATCGTAATTTTTCAGGATAAAAATCTCACAACCCAAAAAATCGGCTGCCAGCGCAACCCATGAGACTTAAAGATAGTTTTGAATTTTATTTTCTTCATTTGTGTTGCTTGGGTATTGGAGAAGGAAGGAGGAGGGCTTGTGGTCATCATCATTTACTGTGGATATATCTAAACAGCCATCATCATCACCGTCAAGGGATTTTTTAGGAGCAAGGGTTCAATTTCATTTGCCAACTCATGTTGAATCTTCCATTCATATGTATGTATTTAAATCCAACCATATTAATGCTATTTTTTTCATAGATTTATGCATGTTTCCTTGCCTAGATTTTGCTTCCTTTTATCTCATATCGCCATGATTTTCATGCCCACAAAACAATGTAATGGTTTTTTTATGGGATGGCAAGCTTGATTTCAAATTTTTATCCACCCTCTTATTGTCATTTTTTACTGCTAATAATCTAATCTAGAGGTCTGAGTTTTTAAACCAGTAGGCTATTATTTTTTTTCCTAATGGGGGTTTAATGCCATTTTCTTGCATTGTTAGTGCCTTAGGTTTGAATTTTGGAGTGCCATTCCCATAGCAAATATGCCAAAGGCTTTGGACCCATTTTGGCAATGTGGGGAAACCTAAAGATGAGACAAACCTGCAACATTTGAATTGCAAATTGTGTGGGCAGCATATGACAAGAGGGATTAGCAAGTTGAAATACCATTTGGGTAAAATCCCCATACATGATGCTCGTATTTGTCTTAAAGCTGGCCCAGAGGTTATGAGAGTTGTGCATGACTCAATCCATGCAAAGGATAGAAAGAAGAAGAGGCAGCCACAAACAAGGCCAAACGTGCAGTTAGAAGTTAAGGCTATCTACCACTGAGGGTAGTGGGAAGGACTCCTCTGATTCACCTACCAAGATGTCCTCATCCTTTTTTGTTCCACAAACGAAGGTTGGAGCACAACCTTCCATCATGTCAATGTTAAAAAAAGGGAGAAGGAAAAAGTAGACAAGGTTAATGGGCAGTGGCTTTTCTGGAGTGGCTTACCTCTCAACATTACTAAGAATAATCCATTTTTGCCATTATTGTCGTTGGCCCAGGGTTAAAAGCGCTACCTATGAGGAGTTGCAGGTGCCAATTCTTCAAGCAGAAAAGGACATCAACTCTAGATTGGTGGAGTTGAAGCAATCATGGGATGTCTCTAGATGCACAGTGATGTCTAATGGGTGGATATTATAAGGATGTTGTGGCTAGGTACACAACATGTCATTACTCTTAAAAAATGTTCTTCCCTTAAATTTGAAAAAAATTGACAATAAAAGGTTAATGATAAAAACTTGCTGGAAAAACTAAAAAGATACAATGTTTCCGCTAAAGTCCAAAGTAGGTTGTATAATGTCTTGAAAAAAGTAAAAACATGCTCTGAATTTGTGTGCAACATCAAATTCCCTGATTTTCTTAGTTGAATGCATCATTTGGCCTCTTGAGTGATTTTTAAAGAGTGTGAGCAAGGAAAAAATGAGTGCATTTTTAACTCACTTGCAAAAAAGCAAGATTTGAATCCCAAACCATTTGTTTTGAAAAGTACTAACGATTATATCTAAAAGTAAACCATGAAAGGAGAAAGCATCCGTTTTGGTTAATTTCTACCCAAGAGAAGTGGCACATTACAATTTACAACATGTTTGGACTTGGGTCTTTGTTGATTTTGTAGCATTAGAATGTGTTCCAAGTCTCATATTTTGGGAAGAGGCTTGGACATCAGTATTCCAAAGAACCCAAAAATCGTTTGTGGAAATTCCACTCATATCATGCTTTATTAAAATAATTAATTATTTTAAAGTGATCCCTAAGTCTAAACTTAAGAAAATTAAATAATTAAGAGGTATTAATAAAGCAGAGTGTGAATCTTTTAGAAAATAAAGATCAAGTCATATTTTAATCCGAGCCATTGATTAAAGATATAATCTAGGCCGTTGATTCATCAACGAGAAGACTATAAGAGAAGGCTTGAGGGTCATTGAGAAAGCAAGCCGGGCACATTCTCACTACCCGAAGGAAATCTATTCTGAAGTAAAAGAATTCGATTTCAGAGGGTGAGGTTGTAGAGGCTGGGTTGCAGAGACAGAAAGAGGAGGGAGAAGTCAGCAAAGAAGAAGAGAAGGCAGGCAGAAGACGAAGAGGAGGCAGCGCTGAGCAGCAGCACTAGCCCTCCACGCAGAGTGACGCAATCCAGGGCAATGACTGCGCAGAGGGGCCATGCAGAGTGATGTAGAGGGAGGATAAGTGCCTACCGTGTGTCGGGAATTCTTCCGAGGTTTTCGGAAAATTCATATCAAGTGTATGCTAAAGATTTGTTTGTCATATATTTTGTAAACGATCTTTTCACTGCTGAAGATTAATATAAACTCTCATCTGCGCACCGATTTTCCCACATTGGGTTTTTCCGGGGACAATTGTCCAAAAATAACTGTGTTCATGTGGTTGTTTCTATTGTGTTATACATGTTCTATTGTTCTTCTTCTTTAGATTAAAGTGAATGCTACAGTTGTATTTATTTCAAAATTTACTAAAGCATCTGCAAATAACTTATCATAAATAAGTAGGAAAAATAAATCAATTACTGCAGTAGCATTTTCAGATTGAAAATTTCACATGGTATCAGAGTTAAAGGCAAAAGACAAAAAAGGAGGTTCTGCAATGGAACTAAGATCCGACATAGATGCAATAGCAGCTCTGAAGGGTTCACGCAGTCCTCCAAAACACATGGAGAAATAGAGGGATCATGACATATCAGTTCTGGCATCCAGACTAGAAGAGGATTTCACTTGTGTGTCGAGCACAGCCTCTCCGAGAGTTTGGTATATTGACAGTGGAGCATCTGCTCACATGACGGGAGTTCGAGAATGTTTTTTGAGCTACCAGGAAGAGCATATGAACTTTCAGATCACGATGGGAAACAAGGCCAAGTGTACCCCCGTTGGTAGAGGGACCATAATATTTCAAACAGAAGTTGGTAACAAGCTTCGAGCCACAAACGTACTGCATGTACTGGGATTGGGGATGAACTTACTCTCGGTGTCTTAGCTCCAGAACAAGGGTTACTATGTATACTTTATTGGAAATAAAGTTTATGTCACACATTCTAGCTGCAAAAGGAAGGCACAAATTGGAGTAAGGAGCCATAAATTGTATAAGCTACAGCTCTTGTCTCTAATGGCATTAATCGGCCGTACGGATGAAAGAAACCTGAATGAATTATGGCACAGAAGAATGGGGCATTTACATCATGGAGCCTTGAAGATCCTCAAGAAGACTGTCATGGGAGCTCCAGAACTCAGCACAAGGAAAGATGATGTCTACAGGGGGTGCGTACTAGGGGCGTATGCCAAGGCAGCATTTCCAAGAAGCAACAGTAGGGCCAAGAGTGTATTGGAGTTGATACACTCAGACATCTGCGGACCAATGTCCATGACTGCTCTCAGTGGAGCAAAGTACTTTGCTACCCTTATTGATGACCATTCCCGGAAAACATGGATCTACTTTCTCAAAACCAAAGATGAAGTCTTTGAGCGATTCAAAGAACTCAAGGCTTTGGTAGAAAATTCAACCGGAAAAAGGATCAAGATTTTGCGGTCAGATAATGGTGGAGAATATACTGATAAAGACTTCACAAGCTTCTGCGCAAAGGAAGGCATCAAGAGAGAGTGGACAACTCCATACAATCCAAAGCAAAAAGGAGTTGCAAAAAGGAAGAACAGGACCATTGTAGAAGCTGCAAGAGCGATGTTGTATGACCAAGACATGCCCAAGTTTCTATGGGCCGAAGCTTGCAATACAGCAGTATATGTGCAGAAAAGGGTGCCTCAAAGAGCATTGGGAAAAGTGACCTCCTGAGAGTGTGTTCACGGGCAACAAGCCTGAGGTGAGCCACTTCAGGATATTGGGCAATATTGTGTACTACCACGTACCTGATGAGAAGAGGAAGAAATTCGATCGAACTACAGAGAAGGGATACCTTGTGGGGTATAGTGAAAATGTGAAGGCATATCGCATCTATATTCCAGATAACAAAAAGTCGTAATAAGGCGGGACGTGAAATTCATGGAGGAGAGGCCCTTCAGGAGATCCCAGGAGATGGCTACATTTACGCAGTCTGAGGAGGATCCGCTAGTACAGCCACAGCAGCCTACGGAGAATGGCTTGGATGCCTCTCCATGGCACAAGGATTCTGAGGAAAGTTCTTCAGAAGAAGAGCAAGCAGGAGAGCAAGTAGATCCGCCCACCACCAATGGAAGAACGAGCAAAGAGCTCCAACAAACTCTGAGGGATGCAGAGGAATTTATTGGAGCCCCTAGATATGGGAAGAGGGTACGCAGGCAACCTGACAGGTACCAGGCACTGGTAGCACAAGTCGGAGAACCCTCTAGTTTTTGGGAGGCAGCTCAACATCAAGTATGGGTAGATGCCATGGTGGAGGAGTACAGCTCCATCATGACAAACAATGTGTGGGAAGTAGTCCCTAGACCTCATAACAGATCGGTTGTAGGATCAAGGTGGATCTACAAGATCAAGTATGTTGCAGATGGTAGCATACAGAAGTTCAAAGCCAGGTTTATGGCTAAGGGGTATGCACAGAAAGAAGGGATCGATTATAAAGAAACCTTCGCCCCCGTAGCTCGGTACACTTCAATCAAATTTGTCATCTCTCTTGCAGCGAAATTGGGATGGGAGATTCACTAGATCGATGTCAAGACAGCGTTCTTGAATGGGGTGATAGAAGAGGAAGTGTACATAGAATAGCCAAAGGGTTTTGAGACACGTGAGCAGAAGACTCATGTATGCAGGCTTAAGAAAGACTTGTACGAACTGAAGAAATCCCCTAGAGCATGGTATGGGCAAATTGATAGCTACCTGCAAAAGATGGAATTGTCAAGAGCCGCTAATACTGGTATTATATGTAGATGATATGTTCTTGACTGGATCATCTAAGCTCATCAAAGACTGCAAGGAGAATATGGCTACCGAATTCGACATGAAGGATCTGAGGAAGATGCACTATTTTCTTGGTTTGGAGGTCTGGCAGCAGAAGGGAGATATCTTCCTTGGGCAAGGAAGATATACTACAGAGATCCTGAAGAGGTTTCAGCTGGAGGACTGTAAACCCATGGCTATGCCAATGATTACAAACTGAAAGAAGATCGACACGTCCGAAGATGATGACGCTGACCCTACCATGTATAGGCAGCTCATAGGATCATTGATGTACCTGGTCAACACCAGACCAGACATCTATTATGCAGTGAATACCCTTAGTCAGTTCATGGTAGAACCAAGGAGGACTCACTGGGCAGCAGCCAAACATGTTCTCAGATATTTGAAGGGGACAATCGAGTATGGGTTGAAGTACACCAAAGGCAATGAAATCTAATTGAGTGGGTTCACTGACGCAGATTGGGCTGGAAGCCCAGTGGATCGGAAAAGTACCAGTGGGTACTATTTCAGTCTTAGATAGGGAATGACTTCTTGGTGCAATAGAAAAAAGAAATTCGTGGCACTGAGCTCAGCCGAGACTGAATATATGGTATCAAGCACACCTTAGTGTGAGGCCATATGGCTTCGCAAGCTGCTACTGAACTTACTCAAGAAGAAGATGGAACCAACCAGAATCTTGTGTGATAATCAGAGTTGCATCAAGCTCTCTGAGAATCCTGTGTTTCATGACCGGTTGAAGCACATTGACATTAGGTGCCACTTCATCAGAGACTATGTCCAACGAGGAGTTGCACAATTGAAGTACATTCCTATAGGAGAACGGGTGGCAGATATCCTCACAAAAGCTCTGGGTAAGATTAATTTTACTTACTTCAGGGAAAAGATGGGGATGGTCGAGAACCCATTTCAGTAGAGGAATGGGTGGACTTCAGATTCAGAGGGAGATGCAGTACGGATGAGGCAGTGGCAGAGGTGGTGTCACAAGCAGCAGTACCGAAGGCAGTAGCGCAGAGATGAGGGGCAGCAGCCAAGACATCAATAGCGCAGCAGATGCTTCATGCCAGGGCAGGTACAATTGGTACCTTGCTTGAACACTTTCCTCGCTAAGAGGGAGTGTTGATTTTGTAGCATTGGAAAGTGTTCCAAGTCTCATATTTTGGGAAGAGGCTTGGACATCAGTATTCCAGAAAACCCAGAAATCGTTTGTGGAAATTCCACTCAGATCATGCTTTATTAAAATAATTAATTATTTTAAAGTGATCCCTAAGTCTAAACTTAGGGAAATTAAATAATTAAGAGGTATTAATAAAACAGAGTGTGAATCTTCTAGAAAATGAAGATTTGGTCATCTTTTAATCTGAGCCACTGATTAAAGATATAATCTGGGTCGTTGATTCATCAACGAGAAGACTATAAGAGAAGGTTTTAGGGTCATTTGAAAGCAAGTCGCGCACAATATCAGTACCTGAAGGAAATCGATTCTAAAGTTAGAGAATTTGATTTCAGAGGGTGAGGTTGTAGAGGTTGGGTTGCTGAGACAAAAGGAGGGAGAAGTCAGCAGAAGACGAAGAGAAGGCAGGCAGAAGACGAAGAGGATGCAGCGTTGGCCCTCCACGCAAAGTGACACAGTCCAGTGCAGTGACTGTGCAGAGGGGCCACGCAGAGTGACGCAGAGGGAGGAGAAGTGCCTACCGTGTGTCAGGAATTCTTCCGAGGTGTTCGGAAAATTCATCTCATGTGTATGCTAAAGATATGTTCATCATATATTTTGTAAACAATCTTTTCACTACTGAAGATTAATATAAACCCTCATCTGCTGCACCAGTTTTCCCACATTGGGTTTTTCCAGGGACAATTGTCCAAAAATAACTGTGTTCATGTGGTTGTTTCTATTGTGTTATACATGTTCTATTTGTTCTTCTGCTTTAGATTAAAGTGAATGTTGCAACTATATTTATTTCAAAATTTACTAAAGCATCTATAAATAACTTATCATAAATAAGTAGGCGAAATAAATCAATTACTACAGTAGCATTCCCAAATTGAAAATTTCACAGTCTTCCACCAAAAATGCTTCATATTCCCATGTAGCATCCTACTTTGAGACCTTCCACAATTCCTCCCATGTGAGGGGCATTTTTGTTTGGGTGACCATATCATTTCCCAACTTCTTTTTTAAACAACAAAACTTCATGGTGTCACATTAACCTTTTTATGGTGTCATGATGAAGTCACCATTCACTATAAGTGTCGAATAAGGGAGGGTCAACACTAGAACATGGACATCCAACCTAATTTCATCACGCGCCAACCAGTCAAAGAATTATGACACACTTTCGATTCTCCAATATGGTGACATGTGTGCAAGTTCCTACACAACTATAGGTTCGCAAGTTATAGCAAATACCAATTAAATTTTACTTACAAGAGAGTTTAAAAGTTACAACAAATCTGATTAAATTTAACACAACAAAGTGTTCATGCAAGTTACAAAATAAAATTTTCCATACATAACAGTGCTCATTATATAAAAATCTATGTAAATATAAGTATAATGTATAATGTCTATTTAAATTTTACATATACATTGATTTATTAAAAAAGACATATATATATAGAGCTTGTAACTTTTGTAGAGTTAATTATATGAAAATCTAAATTACCGGAAACACCTAGTCCAAGGACCAGAAATGTCGTTCCTCGTTTCTGAAACGTAAACAAGAACGATCCTCCTACAAAACGCCACAAAAACGTTTCGTCGTTTCCAAAATTGATGATTTTTAATGTACCTTGGACAAGTGGTTTCCCATGGGTTAGTCTCTACCTAGGGAAAAGTGTCCAAAATAATTATTTTCCCAAGTGTGACTTTATAAAGTGAAAGTGACTTTAAAAGTGGTAAAGTCAATATTAAATTATAAAGTGAAAATGACTTTATAAGTGGTAAAGTCAATGTTAAATTGTAAAGTGAAAAGTGACTTTAAACATAAAGTACAATGTGGGTACTTTATTAATGGGTGAGTTAAAAAATAGAAAGTGAGAATTAAACGCACATTTATTCTCACCCCTTGAGTTGCCCAAAAGTCATTTAGGGAAACAAAAGGGGGAAAAGAAAAAAGAGACTGCATTCATTCATTCTTCATGAGCAGATTGGAGAAAGGAGGTTGAGAGCTGGAGAAAAGTTCAGAAAGAGAAATTTGTTGCAGCAAGTTGGAGGAGTGATTTCTGGGCAACGCTGGACATGGAAATCAAGGCATAGAAGATAGCAGAAGGTACAATACGAACAACATTTAATGATGTGAGTTGCACGCAGTTCGACAGCAGTCCGTACAATGATACGGAAATCCGTACAGTACAGTATGTGTCTGTACAGTACAGTTTCAACTTCAAGTGGGCACAGAAATCAAGGCAAAGTTGGCACGGTTTTCAAAGAGTTTTGGGTTGAAGAAATAAGTTGTATTTTGCTGTTTTGTTTTGTCTGCAAATGTATTTTTCTTGAAGTTGAAAGATAAATAAATTTGAAGAGCTCTCTAACAGGTTTTCCTCGGAGAAGATTGAAGGGGTTTTGCCTGGGTCCAAGTTGACCAAAAATTTGTGTATTTTTTTGTGTTGCTGGTTTGTTTATGTCCATATTTATTTCAGCATGTGTTGACAGTCCCATATGTTTTAATCTGAAATTTTCATTTTCAGAATTCTATATGTTGAATGTAAGTTTATGGGAAAGGGCATTTAACTGAATGGGAATGATAACGGGTTGGAATTGTACGAAACTTTTTTTTAATCATCAAATTTCAACATGGTATCAGAGCTACAGGCTGAAAATAGTAGTTTGAATAGTGTTAATTTTGGGCAACTAAATCCAAACTCCATGTTGCACTAATGATGATTATATTTTTGTTAGATTCCTCTTTCAAAGAGGTGCAAGATTGATCTAAAGATCGTCTTGTTTGGATGAGCATAACATATATTTTGATTTTATTTTCCACACATGTGCAAGGTCGGTCAGATTTGTAATGTAGGCTCACAAGCCTAACAGATGTGTCACACACCCTCACCGATGGATATAAATTGGAGAGACTTGGAGATCATTTTCTCATCAATTCATCACACATTCTCTCTTGTGATCTGATTGGTTCAATCAGCCTTTGGAGGCCTCTTTCCTTCACACGTACGGAGTTGAAGCTGGGTAAATCTGCGAACTGGTTTTAGGGTTGTTTGTTTTGCGTTGACCAGCGTTGACCATGGTCAACCATTGATGTTTGGACCTCCAAACTTTGCAGAAATTCTGATTTTTTAAGGCAATATTGTTGGGCACAAAAATCGAGGCTGAATGTTGACTTTAACCGAAGCCCTAAATTTGTAGCATTGAATTTTTGCGTTGACTTTCTGTTGACCAACATTGACTTTTGATGCGCTGTCATTGAGGGTTGTGTGTGTGACACTTGGAGGGTTTGTTGATCTGATGTTGAGAAAGACTTTGTTGGCTGATGCATCCTGTTGACTTTCGTAACGCACACTATCCTATATCTTTGTTGGACATGAAGAATTGTAAAATATGATCTATATTATTGGCTTGTCTTCTGTTGATCTCTTATTGTGTTCTATCAGCATTTTACTTTCATGTTTATGTGATTGCTAAATTGAATCGAGCCTAAGAAAGATTGAAGTAAAATTGCATTAAGCATAGAACATTCCATGTCTATCTAAATTTATCATGGGATCGAAGTTGAGGTGAAGTCAAAGCCCAAGCTAGTGTGAAAAGCAATCATCGAAGAAGAAATCCTATCAAGAACCAATGGCCTCCTCAACCTATAAGGGTTTCAAGTCTAGTGATAAATTGACTGATAAGTCTGATTATCATGCATGGAAGATGTCCTTGTATTTGGCATTAGAAGATCAAGATGTCATGGACTATGTGCAGGGGAAGATTCACGAGCCTCCATCAAATGCACATGCTGCCACAAAGACGAAGTATAGAAAAGGGGATATCAAAGCAAAGATGATTATTCAGGATTCTATTCATGAGCACTTGGCTGCTTACATTTCTGAGCTGAGCACATCTAAAGAGATGTATGATAAGTTGGTTGGCATGTTCAGGGCTAGCAATGCTAATCAAGTTCTTTTCTTCAAAGATCAATTGAAGAATATCAAGATGGGCAAGGATGAATCCATTCAATCCTATTTTATGAGGCTCACTAAAATCAGGAACAATCTTCAAGCTATTGGAGAAGAAATAGTTGACCGATAGATGGTTCTCATTGCGCTTGGAGGTCTCCCCCGTGATTGGTATGTATTCAATACCACTATTCTTAATAATAATGTGATCCCTGATTTTGATGAAATATTGACGAGATGCACTCAAGAGGAGACAAGAATGATGGAGAGAAATCATCCCTCTAATGAAAATGTAGGTGACCCTACTACCTTCACTGCTCATGCAAAGAAGAGGAACAATGGTGGTCCGAGAAATCAAAACCATGGAAGAGCGGAGCCCAAAGGAACGAAGGGAAGATGGTACACTTGTAACAAGTTTGGTCACAATGCAAGAGAGTGCCCTAATAGAAGGGACACTCCCAGGGATGTTGACAACAACAACTTCAGGGGGAATCCCAATCAAAGGAACATCAGGTTTAAAGGAAAAAGGAAGGGTCCCTCTGATCATAGTGGAAATAGGCAACCTTTCAAGAGGTCAAGAAATTCCAGGTACGATGAGTCTAATGTTGTTGATAATAAGAAAAATGCATTTATTCTTGTATTTTCCCTCTCTGCTGCATCTCCTCCCGGCACCCTAGATGTTTGGTTGATTGATAGTGGTGCTTCAAGGCACCTCACTGGTTTTAAAAAAGCCCTCTCTGATTTGATTGAGATGGATACAAATCTAGAAATTATCCTTAGAGATAATGCCACCTATCCCGTGAAAGGGACAAGGACTATGACCCTTCATCTATCTCAAGGTCAAGTCCTTCATTTACAAAATGTGTTGTACGTACATGATTTGAAGAAGAACCTTGTGTCTATTTCGACAATGGAAGACAAAAGATTCAAGGTGGCATTCGTTGATGGAAAGGTACGCATCTAGAAGAAGAACTTCAAAGAATCTCTTACTATTGGTTTTAAAGTTGATACACTCTACCAGGTTGGAGGAAGTCCATTGGGGGCTATGTCATGTGATACAACTCTTCAAACAGAGTTATGGCACCGGAGGTTTGCACACCTTCATTACAAAGCCCTTCACGAAGCAAGGAAGGTGGTGACAGGGATGCCCGAATTTAAAGATGAGCATGAAGGTATATGTCAGGGTTGTGCCGAAGGGAAGCATACAAGGGGACCATTCCCTTCAAGTGTCACAAAGACAACTGATATCTAACAGTTGATACATTCTGACTTATCTGGTATGTTGCCTGTGACATCCTTGGGAGGATGTTCCTATTACATGACTTTTATAGATGACTTCTCCCGCAAGACTTGGATATATTCCTTGAAGAAGAGGACGAAGCATTCAATGGTTTCGTACCTTCAAGGCCTTGGAGTAAAATAAAACTGAGAAGAGAATCAAAGTTTTGAGGACCGACAATGGGACTGAGTATGAGTCAAATGAATTCAATGACTTTTGCAATGAAGCTGGCATTAAGAGGGACACCACAACTGTGTATACTCCTAAGCAAAATGGTGTTGTTGAAAGAAAGAACGGGACCATTGTGGAAGGTGTCTGCGCCATGCTATATGACCAAGGTCTTCCGAAATTTCTATGGGGATAAGCTGCGAACACTGTTGTGTATGTTCAGAATAGATGCCCACATTCCACTCTGGACTCCAAGACTCCCAAAGAAGTCTTCTCTGGTAAGAAACTTGATGCTTCTCATTTTAGAGTTTTTGGTTGTCTTGTTTACTTTCATATGCCTAAAGAAAAGAGAAGCAAGTTGGATGCTTCTAGAAAGAAGGGAATGTTTGTGGGCAACAATGAAACTTCTAAGGCATATAGAATCTATCTGCCTGGTCAAAGAGAAGTGGAGATATGCCACGATCTTACCTTCGATGAAGATGTTGCCCTCAAGAAAGTGAGAAATCTTCCTAGCTCCAAGGAAGACAAAGAAGATGAATAAGCAGGGAAGCAAGAAGAGTCGAAAGATGAATCGATGCCCGATGTTGAAGGACCTATGGATCATATTGATCCACCTCCTTCAAATAAGAAAAGACCCTCATGGCTCAGGGACACTCTCGAAGATGCCGAGAGACATATCGTCCCAAGGGAGACTTTCCGTGAAAGAAAGAAGTCGAATAGATACCAAAGGTATCTAACAGCCATGAGTACAATTGTACAATCTGAGCCTGGATCATTTGAAGAAATCGTAAAGAATCAAGTTAGGAAGGATGCTATGCACGAAGAATATGAGTCCATTATGAAAAAAGATGTCCGAGAAGTGGTCCTAACACCGAAGGACAAATCTGTTGTCACCTCGAAATGGCTCTATAAGATCAAGCATGGATCTGATGGTAGTGCTGAAAAGTACAAGGCAAGATTTGTTGCCCGAGGCTTCTCTCAAAAAGAAGGCATAGATTATGATGATATATTTTCACCGGTCGCCCACTATACCACCATCTGATCTATCATTGCCCTTGCTGCAACGCAGTGATGGAGTCTCCATCAGATGGATGTGAAGACTGCTTTTTTGCATGGTTCTATAAGGAAGGGGTGTATGTGGAGCAACCTCTGGGGTTTGAAGTCCAAGATAGAGACACCTATGTATCCAGGTTGAAGAAAGCCCTCTATGGGTTGAAGCAAGCCCAATTTCTTGGTATGAGAGGACAGATAGCTACTTGATGAAGTTGGGCTTCACTCAAAGTAATGCTTATTCAAACCTTTATTTTAAGGTTGATTAAAAAAGGCCTCTCATTCTAGTTCTCTATGTGGACAATCTCTTCCTGACAGGTGCTGACCCTCTCATTTGTCAGTGTAAGAGGGAGCTAGCTTCCAAATTTGAGATGAAAGAACTAGGACTGATGCATTACTTCCAAGTTCCTAGGCTTGGAGGTCTGGCAAATGCCAGGCGAGATTTTCCTTTCTCAAGGAAAATATGTCGTGAAGCTGCTGGAGAGATTTGGTATGGTGGACTGTAATTCTGTGTCGACACCGATGGAACTCAACTTTTAGAAGTTGTGTGGAAACGCTTCTGGGCCCGAGCTGGGAAATCCCACCGAGTATCGACAACTCGTGGGGGCCCTGATGTTCCTAGTGAACTCCCGTCCAAACGTATGTTTTGCAGTGAATACTTTGAATCAACATATGGTTGATCCTCATCACATTCACTGGATTGGTGCCAAGAATCTATTGAGATATCTTCGGGGCACAGTCAACCATGGGTTGAGATGCACTATCAGGAGTTTGAGACTCCATGGATATACTGATGTCGATTGGGCTGGCGGTGTAGTGGATCGCAAGAGCACATCTGGATGTTGTTCACCTTAGGTTCTGCTTCGATATCTTGGATTAGCAGGAAGCAGAAGTTGGTAGCTTTGAGCACCGCTGAGGCCGAATACATTGCAGCGAGTATGGCCTATTGTGAATCTGTTTGGTTGCGAAAGCTCTTCAGTGAGTTGTTTGGGTATGTGCTAGATACCACCATTATCCTTTGTGATATCCAGAGTGGGATTCATCTTTCTGAGAATTTTGTGTTCCACGATCGATCCAAGCATATTGATATCAAGTACCACTTTATCCGAGATATGGTAGAGCGAGGCGTCGTAAGGCTCAATCATATAGGAATTGTTGAGCAAAATGCAAAAGCCCCTGGGGAAGGTCAAGTTCTTAACCTTTCGTGAGAAGGTTGGAATCATGGAAAGACCCTATTGTGAGGGTCCTGCTTGAGTTGGACTATGAGCTCTAGGAGCTCCAAGGGGCTTGGGGATAGCTTCTTGGAGCTATAAGCACACACGGGGCTAGGCTTGTCTAACCTTGTTGTGCTTCTGCCCCACCATTATGATATTGAGTTGGTTCACCTCTCTCTGATCTATGCCCCGCACGCATCCTACCCATGGAGTTTCGGACTCATGGGAAGTACCTCTCATTTGGCCAATGAGGTGGGAAATATGGATAGAAACCAATAGCAAGATCGATGGACGCATTAGAGATTGTCGTACTCTCTATGTCTAGGATGGCACATGTCCAACACCTTGATCCGAGATCAAGTCTGATGAGGTTTTAACCTCTAAGCTGACTTTGGGTCCGTTGAGCGTGATGTCTTTATGACTCACCTTTAGTTCTATTTGCGAAGAAGAGCCAGCAAAGCAAGTTACGGCAGGATGACGCACGATGCTATATGATAGTACACTATGGTACTGATCTCTGAATGGCACAGGTGGACAGATGGCATTCTCCCTAGTTGAGAGGGAGTGTTAATTTTGGGCAACTAGGTCCAAACTCCATGTTGCACTGCTCATATGATGATGATTATATTTTTGTTGGATTCCTCTTTCAGAGAGGTGCAAGATTGATCTAAAGATCATCTTGTTTGAATCAGCAGAACATATATTTTTATTTTATTTTCCACACATGTGCAAGGTTAGTCAGATTTGTAATGTAGGCTCACAAGCCTAGTAGATGTGTCACACACCCTTACTGATGGATATAAATTGGAGAGACTTGGAGATCATTTTCTCATCAACTCATCCCACATTCTCTCTTGTGATCTGATTGGTTCAATCATCCTTTGGAGGCCTCTTTCCTTCACACGTGCAAAGCTAAAGCTCGGTAAAACTGTAGATTGGTTTTAGGGTTGTTTGTTGTGCATTGACCAATGTTGACCATGATCAACCCTTGATGTTTTGACCTCCAAACATCGCAAAAATTCCGATCTTTGAAGGCTGTATTGTTGGACACAAAAATCAAGGTTGAATGTTGATTGTGACCGAAGCCCTAAATGTGTAGCATTGACTTTCTACGTTGACTTTTCTGCATTGACTTTCTGTTGACCAGCATTGACTTTTGATGAGCTGTCTTTGAGGGTTGTGTGTGACACTTGGAGGGTTGGTTGATCTAATGTTGAGAAAGACTTTGTTGGCAAATGCATCCTGTTGACTGTCGTAACGCACACTATCCTATATCTTGGCTAGTCTTCTGTTGATCTATTATTGTGTTCTGTCAACATTTTACTTTCATGTTTATGTGATTGCTAAATTGAATCGGGCCTAAGAAAGATTGAAGTAAAATTGCGTTAAGCATAGAACATTCCATGTCTATCTAAAATTAACAAACAACATATAGTAGTTTGGGACAGCAAACAATGGTTTGGACCGCAAATTGAATTTTTGGACAACAAACTGATATTTTGGGACAAGGTGAAATTTCACACAGACTGAACTTTTGGGACAGCTAGGTGTGTTGGAAAGTTCATTTCTCCATTTTCCTGGTTTAGTAAATTTTGGACAACAGTCATGGCCATGTTCTTAAGGATAGAGGACAAACTAGATGGGATATCCAACTATGTCGTTTGGAAAGACAAAATTCAGACAGTGTTTGAGGAGGTAGCAGTTTTGGACATAGTGCGGCAAGAGGTTGTACCTCCTACTGCTGCAGATGAACTTGTTAAATTCACAAAAAATAATGCAAAGGCAAAAAGGATTTTGATGGACAGTCTGAAGGATCGTGTGGTTCCTCAGGTGAGAGGAAACACATGCATATCAGATGTGGACAGCTCTAACCACTCTCTATTAGAGTATCAATGAGAGCAGGAAGATGGTACTCAAAGAACAATTGAAGAACATCGGGATGACAAAGGCTGAAAATGTAGTTCATTATCCTGGCAAGGTCAAACAGGTACGTGATGATTTGACTACTATTTATGAGGTAGTTGCACCCACAGACCGTAGTGGGACTTCCTAAGTCCTGGGAGGTCTTTGGAGATATTGTTGCCTCTAGGGAGAATCTTCCCAATTGGGACAGATTCTGGGATGATTATGTGCAGCATGAGATACGAAAGACTGGCAGTGATGGGGTGAAGATAGCAAATGAGGAGGATGTAGCCTTGATAGCCAGGGGAGAGAACAAAGGGAAGCCAAGAAAGGGGCCTCATCAGATGGGGCTAAGGGAAAGGAGAAGAAGAAGAAGAAAGATATGGATATGTCCAAAGTCAAATGTTGGGCATGTCAGAAGATGGGGCACTATGCTACTACGTGTCCTGAGAGGAAAAACAAGGGGAAGAACGGAACTACAGCTTCAGCAGAGATGGAGCAGTTTGCTTCACAATTTGACAGGGATTTTGCATTTATTACTTCTACATCTAGTAAGAGTACATCATCTGATGTCTGGTACATAGACAGCGGGGCTTCCCGCCATATGACAGGTGCACGGGAGTTCTTTTAAGAACTTGCAGAGAAGGCACTTGATATTGAGATTGTACTAGGAGATGACCGCACTGTGAGAGTTGGTGGTGGGGACTATGACCTTTGAGAGGGAGTCTTTGCCTCCTTTGAAGGTCATGGATGTTTTGTATGTTTCGGGGATGAAGAATAACCTGATTTCAGTGTCTATTATGGAGGAGAAGGGGTTTGACGTCACTTTCTCAGGAGGGCAGGTATTGATGCATCTCAGGGAAGCTTCCATCACTTCGGCCAAAGTGAATGGAGTATGCTCTGGGAAACTATATAGGTTTAGTTTTCAGTCGGCAGGAGCATTGGTTAGTAGCACATCTGGTAGCACTCACACTAGTACCACCACCAGTAGCGACTTGTGCGAGTTATGGCACCGAAGGATGGCACATATGCATCATGGAGCTTTGAGAGTTCTAAGGGGGATCACTACATGAGTTCCCGATTTCAGTGTCGAGCATTATGAGGTATGCAGAGGGTGTGCTTTGGGCAAGTACATCAAGTTACCATTTCCAGCGAGCGATGACAAATCTATAGGTATACTAGACTTGATTCATACTGATGTTAGTGGTCGTATGTCTCATGTGTCTTTGGGTGGTTATGAGTATTATGTTATATTCATCAATGACTACTCTGGGAAGACTTGGATATATTTCCTGAAGGCCAAGGGTGAGGTCTTCAGTCGCTTTAAAGAGTTCAAAGCTCTTGTGGAAAAGCAGACAAGTAGGAAGATTAAGGTCTTGAGGTCAGACAATGGTGGTGAGTACACGATGGTGGGTTTTTAGACTTTTATGCACAGGAGGGCAATAGGAGAGAGTTCAAGGTTCCTTACAACCCCCAGCAGAATGGGGTGTCTGAAAGGAAGAACAGAGCTATTGTTGGGGTTGCTAGAGCAGTGATTCATGATAAGGGGTTGCCTTTGTTTTTTTGGGCTAAGGCCTGCAATATTGTTGTTTATCTTTAGAACAGGAGTCCTCACAGAGTATTGAGGAATATGACTCTGGAGGAGACCTTCAATAAAGAGAAGCCTCATGTGGGACATCTTTGTATCTTTGGATGTCTCACATATTCTTATATCCCCAAGGAGGAGAGAACGAAGCTAGAACCCATGGCAGAGAAGGGTATCTTTATGGGTTATAGCAAGACTTCGAAGGCCTATTGGATCTTCATTCCTTCTAAATGAAGAGTGGTGATTAGGAGGGATGTGAAGTTAGAGGAGGAGAGGGCCTATCAGAGATCACGGGAGTATGATGAGAGAGAGTCACAAACTTCTCCTCAGTAGGGAGGTCAGGTACAGAGAGCAGGACCTCAAGGTTTTGAATCGATTGGTACAGGAAGTACTTCAATGTCAGTGACATCTGGGGCACCAATGGCGAGTTCATCGAGCACATCTTTAGGGAGTCCACTGGTACAAAGTTCACATGGCACTTCAGCTGATAAAGGCACAGGTTCTTCAAGGACAAGTGTTGGTACAGGCACACCAGGGTCAGTTGGCAGACCTTCAGGTTCACTAGACTAGGGGGCATTGGATGAGGTTCCCTATGGGGAAGCTTCTTCAGGGAAGAGGAGGCCCAAGTGGCTTCAAGACACCTTGAAGGACGCGAAGTTCGTTGGTCCTTCGAAGAGGGTGCCACCTGAGCGGTTTTGCAGTTATGTAGCCAAGGCTACCAGCATTGTTGACTCTAAGCCTACTAGCTGTGAGGAGGCTGCCAGCCAGGAGGTATGGAGAGAGGCTATAGTGGAGGAGTATGCCCTTATCATTAAGAACAATGTCTGGGAGGTGGTGGCTAGGCCTGAGGGCAAGTGAGTTGTGACTTCCAGGTGGCTCTACAAGATCAAGCATGTTGCAGATGGCAGCATTGAGAAGTTCAAGGCGAGGTTTGTGGCTAGAGAGTTCTCACAAATAGTGGGAGTTGACTATGATGAGACCTTCGCTCCCGTAGCTCGGTACACTTCTATCTGGTCCCTTATTTCTATTGCTGCAGAAATGGGTTGGCAGAACCATCAGATGGATGTGAAGACCGCATTTCTAAACGGAGTTATAGAGGAGGAGGTGCATGTTGAGCAGCCACAAGGCTTTGAGGTACTTGGGCAGGAGACCCATGTATGTCAGTTGAGGCGAGCACTCTATGGACTTAAGCAAGCTCCGAGAGCTTGGTATTCAAGGATTGATACTTACTTGCAGCAGATGGGTTTCACGAAGAGAGATGCAGATCCGAACCTATACTACATTGTTGTAGGGGATGATCTACTCATTCTTGTTCTATATGTTGATGACATGTTCATTACTGGGGCAGAGAGACTGATTAGTGGTTGCAAGGAGAATCTTGCTATGGAGTTCGAGATGAAGGACATTGGGTTGATGCATTACTTTTTGGGGGCTTGAGGTGTGGTAGGAGGAGGGGCATATCTTTCTGGGACAAGGGCAGTATGCTGTGGATGTGTTGAGCAGATTTCACATGGCAGACTGTAGACCCATGTCTACACCTATGATCACCAACTGGAAGAAGCTTCATGCTTCGGATTCTAGTTTGGTGGATCCCACATTGTATAGGCAGCTTATTCGGTCCTTGATGTATCTGGTCAACACTAGGCCAAATATATGTTGAGATTTTGTATAGTTGGGGTAGCATCAGGTGTGCTCTGGCCCTCAAATTTTGTGGAGGGGTTAGAACACACTTGAACTCCAAAACCCAGAAAGTGTTTTGAGAAATTTCAATTGGTGTTAAAGTTATTAAAATAATTAATTATTTTAATGGATTTCCTAAGTCTAAACTTAGGAAAATAAAATAATTAAAGTGAATTAATTAACACATGAGCTGAAATGTTCTAAAAGACACGGATCAAGCAGTCTTTTAATCTTAGTCGTTGATAAATGTTTTAATCTCGGTTGTTGATGAGATCATCGAAAAAGTATAAGTGAAAGGCTTGAGGGGTCAGTTGGAGACATACACACAGTTGCAGAGCTAAGATATAGATCTGGAATTCTAGGGCAGGTTTGCTAAGAATTTCCAGAGGAATTTTCTGCAGCGAGGAGTAGTATTGGTTGAGGGGATGATCTGATCCCAAAGCCAAGAGTCAGTAAGAGGCAGAGGAGCGGCAACAAGGACAACGCAGAGAAGCAGAGCAACAGCTACGCAGGGCAGCGCAGAGGCTCTAGAGGGCTTCAGAAATTACGCATAGAGTCTCCAGGGCCAGCGTAAGGACTGCGTCACCCTCTCGTGGGTTACGCAGTCCCTCTCTGGGAAACGTAGTGGCATTCTGAGGCTAGCAGGGTTGACGCTAGGGCTTCAGGGCAGCGCTCAGGTTTCTAGGGCCAGATCTGGGCTGAGTCTTGTAAATCTCGTTTGAGGGTGTGGATCAGTCAGATATTTGGCACTAGAACAATAGGTTAGCTACAGATTTGATTTCTTTTATTCTATATCGGGTTTTCTAGATTTGGAACCTAGATTTACTGTACTCAGAATCTACTCAATAAAATAAACCCTCATATCTACTGCATCGGTTTTCCCGCTTTGGGTTTTTCCGGGGACTTATGTCCAAAAATCCATGTGTCACTTTGTTGGATGAGCGTATTATTTAGTAAATGATCTGCATGTGTAGATTATAGTTGTGTTTATTTCGGTATTTTTTGAATCTAATTTCTGAAAATAACTTGTAATATTTAAATCAAGTAGGATAAATAAGCCATGATACTGCAGTGGAATTTTCACAATATATGCTTTGCAGTGAACACACTTAGCTAGTTCATGGTTGAGTCCAGGAGGGTGCACTAGGTAGCTGCAAATCACATTCTTGGCTACGTGCAGGGGACTGTTGATTATGGTATGGACTATAGGCGAGGAGATGGAGTGAAGTTGGCAAGTTACACAGATTCAAATTGGGCAGGGAATGCTTTTGACAGGAAAATCACTTCAGGGTGTTGCTTCAAATTGGGTTCGGCAGTTGTGTTGTGGTTCAGTCGAAAGCAAAAGTCAGTTGTGTTGAGCTCTTCTAAGGCTAAGTATATGGCTGCTAGTCAGGCTAGTTGTGAGGCCATTTGGCTTCACAAGTTATTGTATGGCCAATTTGATCAGGAGTTGAGACCGACGATTATTCACTGTGATAATCAAAGTTGCATTAAACTCACGAAGAATCCAGTGTTTCATGACAGGTCAAAACACATTGACATCAGATATCATTTCATCAGGGACTATGTTCAAGAGGGGACAAGTGGCTGATGTTCTCACGAAGTCCTTGCCAAGAGGCAAGCATGTCCATTTCAGGGACAAAATGGGTGTGGTGAGAAATACTTTCCTCGGTAAGAGGGAGTGTTGATTTTTAATGTGCCTTTGACAAGTGGTTTCCCATGGGTTAGTCTCTACTTAGGGAAAAGTGTCCAAAATAATTATTTTCCTAAGTGTTACTTTATAAAGTGAAAGTGACTTTATAAATGGTAAAGTCAATATTAAATTATAAAGTGAAAGTGACTTTATAAGTGGTAAAGTCAATATTAAATTATAAAGTGAAAGTGACTTTATATGTGGTAAAGTCAATGTTAAATTATGAAGTGAAAAGTGACTTTAGACATAAAGTACAATGTGGGTACTTTATTTAATGGGTGAGTTAAAAAATAGAAAGTGAGAATTAAATGCACATTTATTCTCATCCCTTGATCTAAATGAATCTGAGCCATTAGGTCTTAGGGTTTCCCAAAAGTCATTTAGGGAAACAAAAGAGGGAAAAGAAAAGAGAGACTGCATTCATTCATTCTTCATGAGCAAATTGGAAAAAGGAGGTTGAGAGCTGGAGAAAAGTTCTGAAAGAGAAATTTAGTACAGTAATTTGAATGAGTGATTTCTGGGCAAAGATGGGCACGAAAATCAAGGCATAGAAGACAGCATAAGGTATAGTATGAACAACATTTAATGTTGTGAGTTGAACGCAGTTCGAGAGCAATTTTTGAGCCAAAAAAAATCGTACAGCAGTACGGAAATCCGTACAATCTGTACAGTACAGTTTCAGCTTCAAAGTGGGCACGGTTTTCAAGGAGTTTTGGGCTGAAGAGATAAGTTGTATTTTGTTGTTTTGTTTTGTCTACAAATGTATTTTTCCTGAACTTGAAAGATAAATAAATTTGAAGAGCTCTGTAACAGGTTTTCCCCGAATAAGATTGAAGGGGTTTTGCCTGAGTCTAAGTTGACCAAAAATCTGTGTATTTTTTTTATGTGTTGCTGGTCTGTTTATGTCCATATTTATTTTCAGCATGTGTTGACAGTCCCATGTGTTTTAATCTGAAAATTTCATTTCCAGAATTCTATATGTTGAATGTAAGTTTATGGGAAAGGGCATTTAATTGAATGGGAGTAATAAGGTGAAATTAAAACCGGGTTGGGATTGTAGGAAACTTTTTTTTAGTCATCTAATTGCAACAAAAATTTTGAAACGTCAGTTTTGTGAACGGAAACAGATTTAGGAGGTTTTCAAATATTTTTATCCATTTCCAAAAATCCAGAAACAGATCCACGAAAATCGTGATTCGTTTTCGGATTTCTGGAAACGGATCCACCATAAAAGCGTCAGGAACGAGTGTATTAAAAAAAATTAGGTTTCACATCATTAAAAGTGATGCCTCCACTTAATCGACCGACCGACCGGACATTTAAAGTCAAGTTATTGTTAGAGCTTAGAGTCGTCGTCGTCGTGAACATTATCCGCCATCGCTCAATCTATTGTTGGAGCCTAGAGGAGTCGCCATCGTGACACTTAGTTGTTGGAGCCTTGTTCTTGATCCGTTTTCGGATTTCCGTAAACAGATCCACCTTAAAAGCGTCGGGAATAGGTTTCACATCATTAAAAGTGATGCCTCCACTTAATCGACCGACCGATCGGGCATTTGAAGTCGAGTTGTTGTTAGAGCTTAGAGTTGTCGACGCCGTGAGCACTGTCCACCATCGCTCGAGTTGTTGTTGGAGCCTAGAGGAGTCGCCACCGTGACACTCAGTTGTTGGAGCCACAAGGCATAGAACCTACTCAATGTTGTTGGAGCCTTTTGTTGGAGCTGTGACCACTGACCTGTTGGAGCCGCCGTGAGAAGAGTCGTAGGCACATTTTCTCTGTTCTGAGCCACTAGTCGACACTAATAAATTGAATATTCGTTTTTCTATTAGGAATAAGGTCTCTACTCTAATTAACTTAAAATATGAAGGATGCTAACAACATCAAAAATTAAATGGACAGCTACTTGGTGACAAATCACAGTATTTTTTTACTTGTTTTAATTAGGGCCTATATATAAAATACTTAAAATGGTTTTGCTCACATACCACCATCTGCAGAAATACCCTCTCTTCCCATATTAACACTATTGGAAGCAACATCCATTGAACCCGGGGTCAACCTTTCATATAGGCCTTCTTTAAGAGTTGGACAATCATGCCCAACAGCAAATCCAAGTCGTGTGACATGTTAAAATAGCTTCCGCTCATTCAATATTGGAGAACTCAGTCTAGTTTTGGGTTCCAAAATCCAACTATCATAATATTCACAAACTGCAACAGCCTTCAAGCTTCAACACTACAAGTTCACAACAGTCAATGAATGGAACAATAATAATATCCATAAAAATCTTCTTTGATTTAGATAGATGGAAGAATCAACTATGACATCCAATGCTAAAGTAGCTATCTTGTGAGCCCTCTGCAACCTCTAGAGTTAGCATCTTCATATGCTTGATCATGCAGCATAAAATGTTGTCCTCATATCCTCCACTACTTCAAATATTTGTCATAGTTGAGCTGGGAATGAGCCCTCACAAGGCTTCCCATTCTGAAGGGCTAATTTCAAAGGCCTAGATAAAGGAATTATAGCCATAGGGAAGATGCATATATAGTTCCAATTTGCAGTTGCACAATAGGTTAGTTACTTTGGTCACTGGTGCAGTTTGTTATGTTCATTAGTTAACAAGAATTCTCTAATCAATATAAGAAAGATTAATTTCAACGTCCTACTAAATCTCTTTCACTGTACATATTGCTCAGTGTAGCTGCAAGTTTCAAAATGATTACCTTGTGACAAGATACTATTATACACACTTTTTACATAGAAATATATCCGTCTCGCTCATTTTAACTCAACATTGTTTTATATGTTTTAAGCTTTAAGTTTTAACTAGAACAATTTGTAATTGTCAATTTTATTTTGCAGTTTCATTTACATCATCATCATAGAAAGTTCAAGTTCAATCATCATGAGGCAGAGGAAGATGAACATGAAATTGAATCTGCCCCTAAAGTTGATCCAAAGTCACCACTTTGGAAATATGTAACTCTTGTTGGGAAGATCCAAGGAGGGGGGGGATCATTGGCATGGGTTTGCAGTGAGTGTAAAAAGGAGTATAAGGGATCACACACTTGGGCTAAAGCACATTTACTTGGATTAAAAGGCAATGGAGTTCGAATATGCATTGGTCAACCTAAAGAGAATGGGACAGATGGAAATGGTTTAAGCAAGGCAAAACTTACAAAATATTAGAAAGAACAAGACGAAGCAGATACTAAAGCAAATGAGGCAAATCCTGCCTCTCAATTCAAACAACCAACAAGGTTGGGAGCATCTTCATCAAAGCATCCACTTCCCTCCCATGAAATTGTCAACCCTGGTTCAAATCAGGCTAATTTGGGACCACCTGAAAGCAATTTTAATAATGATGCTCGAGAGATGGCAGATGCAACTATAGGTCAATGCATTTATGCAAATGGTCTTCCTTTTAACCTTGTGCGATCTCCTTACTGGGCAAAGATGATAAAAACCGTGAACGAAGCCCCAAAAGGGTACAAGAGCCCTAGATATGAGAAGGTCCGCACTACAATGTTGAGTGCTAAGAAATAAGATTTGGAGGCTAAATTAAGCCCCAATCGTAATTCATGGTGCATTGCAGGGGTGTCCATCATTTATGATGGATGGAAAGATCAAACAAATAACCTTTTGATCAATGTGATTGCTCAGAGCTGAAAGGGGCAATGTTTTTGAAGGCAGTGGAATGTGAGGGGTGGATGAAAGATTCTCAATTCATTGCTGACATCTTGATTGAAGCAATTGAATTGGTGGGGTCAGAAAATGTTGTCCAGGTAATAACTAACAATGCAACGAACTATAGAGCAGCAAGCCTAATTATTGAAGGCAAGTATCAGCACATCTTTGGGACCCCTTGTGTTGAGAAAAATGGGGAAACAAATTGAGAAAATTCAAGTTATTTTTGAAGAGGCAAAATAAATTCAAGCCTTCATCACAAACCACCACATGTCCCATCCCAAGACATCTACAGGGAATTTGCAAAGTTGGAGCTCTTGAAGGTACCTAAATTTTAAAGTTTAATTCATAGATTCTAATTTCTATGACTCTAAATTCAATATATAAATTGGATTCTCAAATGTCATGATTCGTGAAGCATAATAGTTATTCAATCAAATTATGATTTTTAATTTATTGAAACATTGGCAATTTGGCACTTGCAGGCTGTCGAGACTCGCTTTGCCATCATAGTCTTAACAAGGTTTATGCAAGTGAAAGAAGTATTACAATCAATGGTATGCAGTTCTCTTGGTAATCAATGGAGGCAATCCCAATCTGAAAGAGCACAAACAGTGAAAAGGTTGGTTGTTGATGATGAATGGTGGGATAGAGTGGAGTACCTCTTGGAATTTACTAAGCCAATTGTGGATTTGCTCCGCTTGTTTGACACAGATATGTCTAATTTGGGAGAAGTGTATGAAGGAATTGATTCCATGATAGAGAAGATAAGGATGGATATTAATGCCAAGGAGAAGGACCCAGATGAATTCGTTTACATATAAGTAAAAGATATATTTACCAAAAGGTGGAACAAGATGACCACCCCATTACACCTTTCGGCCTATGCAATGAATCCAAAATATTATGTTGCAGAGTCGCTAAGTGATATAGAAACAACCACACCAAAAAAAGACCTAGGAGTCTCACGAGGATTTAAAAAAACTTTTAGAAAGTTTTTTGTAGATTCTGAAATTGGGATTCGAAATCGTTCAGAGTTTGCTCATTTTGTGGGATCAGAGGGTTTGGGTGTTGATATTGATTATATGCGGGACAAGACCAAATTAAGTCCAATTGATTGGTGGAACTACTATGGTGGGGAACATCCACACATCCAAAAATTGGCCATCAGGATCTTGTCAAAGGTTGTTAGTTCGTCTTCAACAGAAAGTAACTGCAGTACATATGGCTTCATCCATTCTGTGAAGTGAAACAAATTGAGCTCCAAGAAGGTTGAGGAACTAGTGTATGTTCATTTGAACCTTCGCCTTTTGTCACACAAGAGAGACGAATACAAATTTGGGCCCACCAAACTATGGGATGTGGAACCAAAGTTACCTAACTTGGATATGACATTGAATGTCAGGTCTCATATGACTTTATTTGATGAAGAGGCACCAATAGTTGGATCTTCAAGTAGACATGGCAGCAATGCTCCCACTCCTAGAGAGGATGTGGTTCATAGTGACATGAATGAAGACATATTTGATGATATGTAAATGTAATTTATAATGGTGTTTCAAACTTTTGAACAATGAATATTGAATATCATAATATGCCATATAAATTATGAATAATGATAGAAGACTTCCAATCATAGTTCATTTTGTACATTGTACTATGTAGTGTGCATTATTAATTTTGGTAATGATGTTGTAACTTGTCATGTTGATGAATGAAATTTGAAACATAAACTTGATGATATGTTGAATGATGAATCATGAATGTTATAATAATCATTAAGGAATATGACAATGTTTATTCTGAATTGATGATCATGATAGATGATAATTGATTATGTATTTTTAGATATAGAATCTAGATTTTGAAAGATGAACAGTATTATGAAATTCTTATTTTGTTATGTGTGTGTGTGTGTGTCGTTTCCTTGCCGTATCGTATCCAGATTTTTTGAAAATTTGTCATATCCATTTCAAAACCCATATCCGTATCTGTTCGTGTATCAGTTTTCGTGCAACTTAGATGAAAATTTGTACTATAAATAATGGAAGTTATAGAATTAAAATATAATATATATAGACAGACAAATAGATATACAGATGATCAAATTTAATAATGAACTTTATCAAAGTTCATTTTTCTAGAAAAAAAATCATTAAATGATATTGCAATCAACTCCGAACACGAACATGAATCAGGTGACTTAGACCTTGTATAGGTCATAGAACTGGTGTCGAAGCTTGTTGTTACCCTGTTGCCAAAGAGTTGTCCATTTGTATGGTTGTAGGTGAGCAAAGACCATATTTCCAACTGCAATTCTCTTTCAAGGCGGTGTTGATTAATTTGTTGCTTCATGCAATCTGTTACGATGTACTAGTTGTCCTTAGGGAGGTTAAAGATGTTTTGCATTTCCTATAAAATGTCAATTACAGCAAGGACTATAACATTTTGAATGACCTTCTCCTGGGATGATGGGGGTTCATAGCTATATAATGTCGTGAAAGGGTGTCATTTTGGTGAAAAAGTGGGAGATAGTATTAAATGTTGCATTTCTTGAACTCAGATCAGATTTTATGTTCAATAAAATTTCCCAGAACAAAAATAAAACTAATTTCGTCAGATCTGTAAATTTTTAACAAAAAAAGCTTTAGGTTCCTAACTCAAATACACAGAACAGAGATATAACATAAAAGCAAGCACATAAAAATTATTTGACATGGTTTTTACTCTGGAAACCCCAAAGTGGGGAAAACCAGCAAACTTGGTCTCTTTATTCAACTTCAAAAAAATTGATTACAGCAACCTTTTCAAGAATTTTACAACAGCAAATAACTCGGAAATTGTAGTCCTTCGACCCAGCGAAAAATAGTTGTATAATCTGATGCAAATCGGCCTATATGGCCCAGCCAATCAACCCACAATTCGGCCTTCTACAAACCATACGAATTGCCCAAATCAGCATATGATCTCTACTCAATCAAACCGACTTGTACAACCTGGTATCTCGACCTCCACTAGTCTATTTGTTGCACCTGAAAGATAGATTCTTCACTAATCCAAACTCTACTGTCACTTCGATCTCCTGTCACCTGCTGAATGCCCAGCGCTTGTGCCAAATTCCACTGATCTCTCCAACAACCCCTTTCCCTCTTTTATAATTTTCTGACCTAATCTCCAAAGTGATGGAGGGTTGAGATTGTACCTCCACACTTGAGATCAATAGTCATGATATAATATTTCATTGCCTCTTAACATTATAAAAAAGTAGCTAGTAAAATCAAAAATAATTTCCGATTCTATGCCTAGGTTCAAACTTGGGAAATATTTAAATAACTCAACTATGAGAGAAATTTGGTGATTTATTGCATGTCATAGAACTTGAGCAATGCAGAATCATCTTCCACACTACATTTTCAACAATCCCTCTTAGCGACAGAATGTGTTTTGCACCACCCCAAGCTAATCTCTAAAGAATATAAATTTGCCCTTCACCAAAGCCTTGGTCAAAATGTTTGTTGCCTGCTCATCCGTTGGTACATAATGTAACTTTATTGTCCCCTTCTGCACACAATCTCAAACGAAGTGGTATATGATCTGAATGTGTTTCAACTTGTCATGAAACACCAGACTCTCCAAGAGCTTGATACAGTTATGATTGTCACAGTGAATCAAAGTCGACTCCGTCTCTTGATCAAATAATCCCATGAGAAGTTTCCAAATCCAGATTGCCTCACAAGCTGCGAAGTTGATAGCCATGTAGTCATCCTCCCTAGAACTTAGTGCAACTGACTTTTGCTCCTACTGAACCAGGAAACTACCCCTTATCCTAATCTAAAATAGCACCCAGAATGCTTTTTCTGTCAATTGTACAGCCTACCCAATCAGCATTGATGTACCCCTTTAGCTAGTGTTTGAGCATACGAATTTCTTACAAGGCAATATTGTTTCACTCGAGAACACACTCGTTCTCACTGCTTGGACTAAGCTTGAAACTCCCTGCAATTCTCTCAACCTAGCTCCTACTTCCTTGTGCAATCTAGCCCCTATTTCCTAGCGCTGGAAATCTCCTATTTCTTAGTGCAATATTGGCTCCTATTCTTTAGGAATTCCTCCCAAGTCCTAGCGCTGGTCTAGAAGGAAGTCTTCCTCTCAATTTTGTGTATACATTCCTCCTTGATACACTCTCTCAACAAGATGCTCTCACACACAAACTTGTGAATACAAGAATGATACAAAGATGTACCTTTGTCCTCCTTTTAAGCAATTCGATCATGCTAATTACAGCAAGTACAAATTTAGAACAACAGTTGTAATTGATGGGTTAACTGAGTTCAAGTTGAACTCTCTCCACCCATAACTTGGAGTTATAACTAATCTTTGCCTCAATTGAAACTGAAGCTCCCAACTCGTCTTATCCCAAACTCGAACTACCTGTTACAAGTCTGCTAAACTGCTCCTCCAAGTCCATGCATCAATTAACTGCTCCATGAACCGGCCCTACCTCAGCTATGTCTGTGTGGATGTCATGGGATTAATTTCCAGATCTTTCAACACTCCCTCTTAGCGAGGAAGGTGCTTCTAGAAGAACCTTGTCCACCTAGCTCTATCTCCAACACTACCACGTTCTCCATTGTTTCAATTGCTCCCTCTGAACTAGAAGAATTCCCCTACTTTCTTCTACAGAACCTTATTTGAAGACCTGTTCTTTCCAACCATGCTCTGCAAGTCTATCACTTCAGTCATAAGTGTCATCTACCCCCTGTAACTCTATGTCTTCTTCCTCTGGCTAAAGGTGATATTGTTAGATTCAACTTTCTCATTCTCTCCCTTAAACAAATCTTTTGCCCACTTGGCTCGAACTCTCCATATACTAGGGTTCACTAATTGAGCGACCACCTCCACTTGCCCTAGACTCTGCTCCTCATCATCTTGTTGGTCGGCCCAACTGCCAACTAGCCGAAACTCAAACTGAGATACTAGTTGAGACTCCATCTTGAGTAGCTTCTACTCAGATACTTTAACCTACTCTTGCTCTAAGAACTCCCTCAAAGCTTTGCCCTCCTCAAACATCACTTCTCTACTATGTGCACTTCCTACCTTGTTGCTCAACATTGTGCCTGTCTCTACCTGAAACTTGTAGATATTCTTCATCCTCACACCTATCTGCTTCTTACATCCAGAAGCTAAGTGTTGGAGGTAAGCCTTACCTCTGCTGAAGATGACATCATAACCCTTGTCCTCAAGGGTAGCTACCGAAACAAGATTAGAGGACATCTCTCAGATGAAGAGGATTACCTAACTTCCTCTGAAAACTGACAATACCAACTCCTCTAGCTGTGCATATTGGCCATCATCTCCTAGCTCGATCAAAAACTGCATGTCCTTCTTCTTCAGATGGCTAAAAAATTTGTTGTTCCCGATCATGTGGAAGGATGCTCCTGAATCAATATACCATACATTGTTGTTTGTTGAGCTTGCCATGCAAGCAATCAATGAGAAATATTTCTAGAACTAGGAAAAAAACGCATCTAACTCTATTGAAGCAACTACATGATCCTTCCTAGACGACTCCTTCCGATTAGGACACTTAGTGGCATAGTGTCCAAATTTATGGCAATGGAAGCACTTGATCTTGCTTAGATCCTTCTTCTTCTTCTCGCCCTTCTAACTAGACTCGACCTCTCCTTAGTGTTGAAAAGTGTAGCTTGGGAGTTATTCCACAAGCCCGGATCTGGGGTTTGTGAGAATTTTGGTCACAAAAGAACTTTGTGAACAAAAGACCCAAGTGAAGGGGTTTTAGACCCAAATGGGATTTAAAATTCTAAAAGGAAAATTAAAAGTAAAATTAAAAAGAAAATTAAAAGCCTAAGTCTAAGTGGAAAATTCCTATAAGATTTAGAGGGTTCCATAGAAGGCTCGGGAAAGCTATTTAAGAGAGGCCTTAGCATAAGTCTATACATCAAGCGAGAGGAGCCCACTTGGTCGAGTAAGGCTGCAAGAAATGTCGCTCCAAGGAAGATCGAGCTTGTAGGCCAAGGAGGGCTACAAGGGAGGTCGAGTCTGATCATCTCAAGTGCCTTCGATCACACAAAAAGAAGCAAGGTCACAGACCTTAAGTATCATGCCAAGAAGGTGGAGAAGAACAAGGGTGGTTCATCTCTCCAATATCTAGTAAGGCCGAGTAAGGAAGAGCAGCTGGACAGATGAGAATCTGGGCATAAGAGTGTTGGAAAAACCTCTGAAAGAATAGGCCACAAATGTTCAGGCATCAAGGAGAAGAGTCGCGACTTCTGGGTAGCATGTTTAAAGGGTCATAAGGCCTAGAACGTTGCAGAAAGTAGGATCGTATGACCTTGAGAACCAGCGAGCAAATGTGAGGCTATAGTGTGAGGTTTGGAAGATAATGTGGAGATCTGATCAGGTTGAAATCTCAGATCTCTATGCTATGAACCATGTAATAGATCTACTTCTTGTTGATCATTTGCTAGGAGATGTAGCATTTGTCCTTGAGGTCTAGAACAGTAGATCCATTAAGCCCTAGGTTAGGGCAGATTCATCATAAGGAAGGGCATGTGATCTAAGATAATCGCAGCTATTAAAAGAGACCGTATGTGATTAAAGAAGGTCGAGATTAAGAGCAGATGCAGGCAGAGTTGTAAGGGTAGATCTATGCACAAGATTGATGGTGAAAACTCCTGTGGAAGGGCCACAGTGATTCAGTGCAAGTGCGAGTAGGGTCGAGCCCTAATTAGGTTATGTTCTAAACTGTTTGTCTTGGATCAGACCTAAGATTAGGTGTCATGATACCTTCTAGAATAGCACACAAGATAGAGGCTCAAAGGAAGCGATATACACAAGTTTATAAAGGAATTTTAAGGTTTGTCCAAAGGGTATGGACAGCAAAAGGAGACAAGCCCTAGATGAGGGCAGATCTGGTGCCAAGCCTTAGATTGAAGGGAAAAAGTTTGGCAGTGCATTTAGAGCAAATCTAAATAGTTTTGGAGGTCTGCTTCAGGGGTTTGAAGTAGCAATATGAGAGCCCAAGATTTGGGCAAATCTGGAAGAATTTGATAGTGAGAAGAAGCCATAGGTGAGGGTAGACTTACAAGGTCCAAATTTGTGCAATTAAAGATATGATTCTAGAACAGAGGACAATCCATTGAAGAAACCCTAGAAGAAGGGCAAATCTGAAGAAGTATGATGGGACTATTCCATGGTCGGAGAAGTAGTATGAGGAAGCCAAGATCAGTCAAGGATTCACTGAAGATGGGCAATGCAATAACACAAGCAGTGCAGGAAGGAGTCCTAGTTTAGGACAATGGTGGAGTAGCCAAAAGAACGGGAGTTAGGAAGGTTGCAGTGACTTGCTCCAAGCCCTAAGTACAACCTCTTAAAGGACTAAGAGGACTATTAGAAGAGGTAGAATTGGGTGAGCTCAGGGCTGATTCTTGAAGCACGAAGAAAGGAGGTCAAGGGAGCAGATCACATTAGCCCATGTTCATTATTGAAGAAGGACATTTGACACTGATAGGTGGCAGCTCTCTATGCCCTAAATGTGTATTTATTGGGCAGCACAAGAAGGCACTAGTGGGAAGCAAGTCCCTAAGAGTTTTGTTCTTGAAGGACTAAGGAGCAGTTAATTGGGAAAAAAGTCCAAAAGGAGTTGAGCAGCAGCAGTGGGCAATTGAGAGTTGTTTACAAACAGAGTTGTGAACAACTCAACAGGAGTCCCGATGTGTTGATACGTTGAAGGACTAACGATCAGCTAGAGACCAGTTGAAGTCGAGTTTAGTGACCTAATGGAGTTGGTTCATTGATAGAAGCGGATTGGTGTTGTTGCAGAACGGGAGCGAAGGACCTGCAAGTGTTCAAGGTACGACCATGGCAGCTGTGATTGCATGCTACATCAACTAGACGGTCAGTGTATTTTGTTCTGGGTTGTTTAGTGATCATAGGAGTTTGAAAACAAGCTCTAGTTTGTATCTTGTACTTGTGGATGTGTGAGGGCCATTATCCCTAGTACAGGAGCCCTAGACAATTGCATTATCAGTTTGTTAATATAACAAAGATGGGTTGAAAATTTTTAAAAATTGTCATATGCGCTAGGTGATTCACTGACGTGTACTTTTCCACTAGGCAAAGTAGGATAAGTTGAGGCATTTGAGTTGGTTATGTCAAACATTTTAAGACACTAACCTAGATTCTCACATGCCATGGAAATTCAACACTTGGTCGTTTTTGCCCTTGGCTTTGCCTACCAGGGCAAGGTTCTCCTCATTCTTTGTCTTTGTTGATCTACCATCTCTAGTCCTTCTCCGAATTTCTTCCTGAATGCAATGATCCCATAGCCTTTCCCACTAGAAAATATTTCTCTGCCACTTACCGCATCCTGGAAGTTATACCAAGACTTTATAAAGTCCTAGTAATACAAAACTCACCAAGTCACTCTCTGGTACAGTCACACCCACACCACCTAGCTCATCACAAACCTCAGTGAACTTTGAAAGATATGTGACGATGGGCTCATCTTTGCTCATCTAGATACTTCTTAGCTTCTCTTTGAGAACTAGCTTTTTGGCATTGCTGGTACCCTGAAACAATTGTAATATGGCTTGAAACATCTCATATGTTGTCTTCTTCTCATAGAGATGAGGAATAATATGATCTCTGACACCATCTAGAATGATCCTCTTCGCTCTGGTACCGTTCTTAGTATGTTGGGCCAACTATTGGGGATCTTGTGGTGGCAGTATGGCATTCTTGACAAACTCTCCCACCTCGTTATCTTCCAACACTATTATAATTCGCTCCTTCCATACACAAAAATTTGAGGCTCCCTCTAGACTGTGATTTGACCTCAGTCCTAGGAATGCCATACTTCCAACATTATTGTAATTTGCCCCTTCCATGCACAGAAATATGAGGTCCCTCTAGACTGTGATCTGACCTCAGTCCTAGGAATGCCATACTGCTATCCAAGGAACTGCTCTGCTCTTCTCTTCAAAAACTCACAAACTGATCTTTGTTTTTCACAAACTAATCTTTGTTCTTTTACAAACCAATATCTATACTCTAGATAAGCAGCGGAATAGAAACAAAGATAAAACACATTCACACAATAACACAATATTTTCTAGGGAAACACAACTAGGAAAACCCTCTCCTCGTTGTAGAATTTTATTAAAAGAGTTTGAGCATATGAATTTCTTACAATATTGTTTCACTCGAGAACACACGTGTTCTCAGTGCTTGAAACTCCCTGTAATCCTCTCAACCTAGCTCCTAATTCCTTGTGCAATCTAGTCCCTATTTCCTAGCACTGGAAATCTCCCATTCACTAGCGCAATAGTGGCTCCTATTATTTAGGAATTCCTCCTAAATCCTAGTGTTGGTCTACAAGGAAGTCTCCCTCTCAATTTTGCGTATAAGCTCCTCCTTGAAATGTTCTCTCAACAAGATGCTCTTACACACAGAAACTTGTGCATACAAGAATGATACAAAGATGTACCTTCCTTTTAAGCAATTCGATAATGCTAATTCTAGCAAGTATGAATTTAGAACAACAATTGTGATTGATGAGTTAACTGAGTTCGAACTGAACTTTCTCCACTCATAACTTGGAGTTATGACTAACCTTTGCCTCAATCAAAACTGAAGCCCCCAACTCGTATTATCCAAAACTCAAACTACCTATTGGAAATCTGCTAAATTGCTCCTCCAACTCCATGCATTAATTAATTGCTCCATGAACTCGTCTTAACACCAAGAACTCATGCATGCTAAAGGAAGGACTAATTGTGGTCTTTCTTGACCAAGGAACGAGTCAAGAAGACCTTCCCTCACTATACTTTTCAACATACATGATAGAATCCAATGGAAACATTGCAATTCCCCCAATCCTAAAATCCTAAAAATTGTTAAGTTTATTGGATTTTAAGTGGGATCTAAAATTCCACTTTCTCCATATAAAATCCAATGAAGTTGGAACCACTTTCAAACACCCTCAGACAATTAGTTGTAATGTCAAAAAGTTAAGTAAAGGGATGAAAATGAAAGATAAAGGAGAATAAACGAGAATGTCACTTTTACTTTAAACATTACCATTAATTAAATAGCATTAGTAGCGCCCTAGGGTTCAATATTAGGCTTCACCACTCATAAAATTATTGTTTTTAGGAAAAATTCAAGGGGGGATACCAAGCCATTTTTAAGGTGGGGATGCCCATAAGCACCCCTTTTGGGGAAACGTGTCCCCCACATTAGGGAATTTTTCTCCCCAAATGGAGGACAAGGGGAAATGTTTCCCCATTCATCCCCTCATTCTGGGAATGTTGGAAACGTGGGGAGCGAAACCCCCAACCTAAGGGACGCAACCTATGGAACATTGCATATAACTGTTAACTACCATAACTTAAAAACTACCAGTGTTTCTTCAACAGCCTATGATATCCCTCTTTGCACCTAGAGAAGCAAGTGCTCCTCGAACCAAGGGTGGAAGAGTGTTAATTTTGGACAACTAGGTCCAAACTCCATGTTGTGATGCTTAGATGAAGATGCCAATATTTTTATTGGATTCCTCTTTCGGAGAGGTGCAAGATCGATTTAAAGATCATCTTGATCCGATGAGCAGAACATTTATTTTGAATTAATTCCACTTATGTGCAAGGTCGGCCAGAATTGAAATGTAGGCTTGAAGCCCCAGCAGATGTGTCACACACCCTCACTGATGGATATATATAGGTCAACATTGGAGGTCATTTTCACCATCACTCATCACACATTCTCTCTCTGCATTTGATTGGTTCGATCATCACTTGGAGTCTCTTCTTCTCCACACATGGGAAAATTGCAGTAAAGATATTTCTGTTTTGACCTAGGGTTTCAGCGCATATTTGACCAGTGTTGACTTTGGTCAACTCTTGGTCAAACTGACCCTAATCTCTCCCAAAATTTCGATTTCTGAAGTCCGCATTCATTGGCACAAAAATCGAGGTTGGACGTTGACTTTGACTGGGTTGCGTTGACTTTTTGCCTATGTTGCACGAGTTTCCGGTACGTGGGTACTTTGGGTACGCGGAAACGAGTATCCGGTACTGCTAGAAGTTTTGCCCAAATTTACAGGAAACATCAAGTTGGGAGCGGCAATAATATAATATATTAAAAATAAAAAATTAATTTATATTCACAACTCCCAATAAATAATATATATTTTATATTTATAATTTATTATTTAAAGTGTAAAGATGTTCTTAAAAAAATAATGTTTAATATGTATAGTCAAATGATAAACATTAATTTTTAAATAATAAATTTAAATTACAATGTAATTACTAATAGTCTAATAGACTATACATTACACTATAAATTGTTGTTAATAGACTATAGAATTGAAAAAATTAAACTTTAAAATCATAAATCATATGAAAACTCGAAACTGAAAATTCAAAACTCTATAAATATTAAATTTAATTATTTAAATTTAAAATGCGATAATTGAATCTTGATAACTAGTTACTAAAGTGACAAAGTCTAATATAAATACAGTGACAAATTGAAAAAATTAAACTTTAAAATCATAAATCATATGAAAACTCAGAACTGAAAACTCGATAAATATTAAATTTAATTATTTAAATTTAAAATGCGATAATTGAATCTTGATAACTAAAGTCTAATATAAATACAGTGATAAATTAACCTTTAAAATGGGTGGATGCTGCTAACGCCTAAACTGAAACTTATGAATTATATAGAATTGAAAAAATTAAATTTTAAAATCATAATTTAATTGATAAATCATAAATGATACAGTGATAAATTAAAATGCGTCGATGCTGCAAACGCCGCCTAAACTGAAACGGTCAAATATCCAGCATTTGGATACATTTCTAAATTTTTATGCATTCAAATTTCAAAATGATTTAAATTTTAAAATTCATTGGAATACATTTCAATGTTTCATCGAAAATTCGATATTATATTATTATGTTTTCAAGAGGATTTAAATAACAAAGCAATGAATCATGAATGCAACAACCAACAAAGCAGAGGATTTAATTTTTTAAATAAATGAATTCTTTGCAAATGCGGCAATGCCAAATATCCATGGCGTCAATCGATCTTTAAAAAAAACCATAATTAAATAACACTGAACAGTGAAACTTAAGTAAATTAAAATAACAGTTAATTTCAAAACGAAACTAAGCTGCCATATTTATTATTTAAAAATTTAAAAGCAATGAAAACCAAGTTGGTATAAACCCAATTTCTTCCCGCCGGTTTCTCCTTGGTTTCGGTTGCTATCTGGAACGCGAGACTTCAGTTAATACAACCTCTAAAGTCAGTCAAATTTGTGGAGCTCCCAGACGCTCCAAATCGGCGTTCCCTATAGGTACGCGCTCCAGAAACTCGTCATAGCTCAACGTCAAGCTCTCGAAAAGCTCCCACGTACCCAAAGCAGCTCCCCCTATTTTTGGAGCGTTTCGTACCAGCTCCCAAGCTCCCAGGAGCGGCGGAGCTTGCGGTACTTGATCTGTAGGGGTAGGGAGCGGTACCCGTGCCACATTGCTTTTTGCTAGTGTTGTTTTGCGTTGACCGTTCACTGGGACAGCGTTGACTTTTGTTGACTTTGGGTTAACTGATATAGAGCTGTCCGAGAGGGTTGTGTGACACATTCTGGTTGGCTGACCGTATTGAGACTTTGCTGGTTGAAGCATCATGTTGATCGCCATAACACACCACAACACATATATTTTGTTGATCAAGTTAAGTGTTTTTTTGGCTTGTCTTCTATCAATCTATTGGTATGTTCTATCAGCATTTTACTTTCTTGTTTATGTGATTGTTGTTTGATATTGGGGATAAAAGTAAAGTTGCTTCAAGCATAGAACATCTACAAAAATTTACATGGTATCAGAGCTGAGGTGAAGACAAAGCCCAAGTTTGTAGCAATCACTGAAGAAGAGAATGGGTACCTCAAACTATAATGGCTTCAAAGCCGATGACAAGCTGATTGGGAAGAAAGACTTCCATGCCTGGAAGATGACTTTGGATCTTATGTTGGAAGACCAAGATGTTATGGACTATGTGCAGGGTAAAATCCAAGAGCCTCCATCCATTGCACCTGCTGCCACCAAGTCAAAATACAAGAAGGGGGAAATCAAAGCAAAGTTGATGATCAGGACTCAAGTCATAAGAGTCTGGTTGCCTACATCTCTGAGCTACACACATCCAAGGAGATGTATGATAAGTTGGTCAACATGTTCAAGGCCAACAATGCAAATCAAGTTCTTTTCTTTAAGAAGCAACTAAAGAATCTGAAGAAAGGCAGGGATGAATCCGTTCAATCCTATTTTTTGAAGTTGATCGAAATCAGAAATAATCTTTTGGCAATTGGGGAGACAATAGTTGATCGAGAAATGGTTCTCACCGCACTTGGAGGTCTCTCCTCCGAATGGCATGTATTCAATACTACCATTCTCAATAACAATGTGATACCTGATTTTGACGAAGTAATATTGAGATGCGTACAAGAGGAAACAAGGATGAAGGAATATGAAAATGAAGGAAATGTTGCCTTCATTACTCGTCCTAAGAAGAAGAACAATGGTGGTCTGAGGAACAAAGGAAGAGCAGGGGCCCAAGGAAATAAAGGAAAATGTTACACATGTCACAAGACTGGCCACTATGCGAGAGAATGCCCTTTCAAGAAAGATTCTCCTGGGGATGATGACAACAACAACAACCGAAGGAATGGAAATCAAAGGAACAACAGGTTCAAAGGGAAGAGGAAGGCTCCCTCTAGTGGAAATGGGAAACCTTTCAAAAGGACAAGAAATTCCAGGTATGAGGAATCTAATGTTGTTGATGATAAAAGAAATGAATTCATTCTTGTATATGCCCTCTCTACTGCATCTCCACTCGACACTATGGATGTCTGGTTGATAGATGGTGGTGCCTCAAGGCACCTCACTGGGTTTAAGGAAGCACTTTCTGATATGGTTGAGAAGGATGTTAATCTGAAAATTATCCTTGGAGATAATGCCACATATCCTGTGAAAGGGACAGGGACTGTGACCCTCCACTTAGTTTGAAAAGGATGTTAATCTGAAAATTATCCTTGGAGATAATGCCACATATCCCGTGAAAAGAACAGGGACTTTGACCCTCCACTTATCTCAAGGTCAAGTCCTCCACTTGCAAGATGCATTATATGTACCTGATTTGAAGAAGAACCTTGTGTCTATTTCGGCCATGGAAGACAAAGGTTTCAATGTGGCATTCATTGATGGGAAAGTGCGCATCTGGAAGAAGAGTTTCAAGGAAGCTATCACGATTGGGTTTAGAATTGATACACTCTACCAGGTTGGAGGAAGCCCACTGGGAGCGATGAACGTGTGATATTATCCGACAGACTGAACTATAGCACCGGAGGTTTGGACACGTTCATTACAAAGCCTTTCCCGAAGCAAGGAAAGTGGTGACAAGGATGCTTGAATTCAAGAATGATCATGAAGGTGTGTGTCAGGGTTGTACCGAAGGAAAGCATATAAGGGGACCTGTCCCCTCAAGTGTCACAAAGACATCTGATGTCTTGCAATTGATACATTCTGATCTGTCTGGTATGCTACCCATGACATCCTTGGGAGGATGTTCTTATTATATGACATTCATAGATGACTTCTCTCACAAAACCTAGATATACTTTTTGAAGAAGAAGGCTGAGGCTTTCATATGGTTCCGTACTTTGAAAGCCTTGGTGGAAAATCAAACAGGGAAGAAGATCAAGATTTTGAGGACCGATAATGGCACTGAATATGAGACGAACGAGTTCAATAACTTTTGCAGAGAAGTTGACATCAAGAGGGAGACCACAACTGTATATACTCCTGAGCAAAATGGCATTGCTGAAAGAAAGAATAGGACCATTGTGGAAGTTGCCCGTGCCATGCTACGCGACCAAGGTCTTCCGAAGTTTCTATGGGGAGAAGCTACGAACACTACTGTGTACATACAAAACCGATGCCCACATTCCGCCTTGGACTCCAAAACTCCCGAAGAGGTTTTCTCCGGTAAGAAACATGATGTCTCACATTTTAGAGTTTTTGGATGTCCTGTTTATTTTCATGTACCGAAGGAGAAGAGGAGTAAGCTGGATGCTTCTGGGAAGAAGGGAATGTTTGTGGGCTACAGCGAAACTTCAAAGGCCTATAGAGTCTATGTGCTTGGTCAAAGAGAAGTGGAAATATGCCACGATGTTACTTTTGATGAAGATGCTTCCCTCAGGAAAGTAATCAATCTTCTGAGATCTGAGGAAGATCATGAAGCAAGGCCTGGAAATCAGGAAGAATCGAAGGATGAGACGATGTCCGATGTTGAAGGACCAATGGACCCTATTGATCCACCTCCTTCAATGAAGAGAAGACCATCATGGCTCAGGGATACTCTCGAGGATGCCGAGAGACATATGGCCCCAAGGGGGGCATTCCGTGAGCAAGAAACCGAATACATACCAAGGGTATCTAGCAGCCATGAGTACAATCGTACAATTTGAGCCTGGATCTTTTGAGGAAGTCGTAAAGCATCAAGTCTGGAAGGATGCTATGCACGAAGAGTATGAGTCCATTATGAAGTGTCTGGGATGTGATTCCGAGACGGGAGGACAAAGCAGTTGTCACCTCAAAATGGCTCTATAAGATCAAGCATGGATCTGATGGTAGTGCTGAAAAGTTCAAGGCAAGATTCGTTGCCCGTGGCTTCTCTCAAAAGGAAAGCGTAGACTATGATGATATATTTGCACCTGAGGCTTGATATACCACCATCCGATCTATCATAGCCCTTACTGCTACGCAAGGATGGAATCTTCATTAGATGGATGTGAAGATCGCATTTCTGCATGGTGCAATAAAGGAAGAGGTGTATGTGGAGCAACCTTTGGGGTTCGAAGTCCAGGATCGAGACACCCATGTCTGCAGGTTGAAGAAAGCCCTCTATGGGTTGAAGCAAGCACCCAGGGCTTGGTACAAGAGGATAGATAGCTACCTGATGAAGCTGGGCTTCACTCGTAGTAATGCTGATCCGAACCTTTACTTCAAGGTTGATAGAGAAAATCCTCTCTTTCTGGTGATGTATGTGGACGACCTCTTCCTAACAGGTGCTGACCCTCTCATTCATCAGTGTAAGAGGGAGCTCGTTGCTGAGTTCAAGATGAAGAACCTAGGACTAATGCATTACTTCCTAGGCCTAGAGGTCTGGCAGAGACCTGGCGAGATTTTCCTTTCTCAAGAAAAATATGTTGTGAAGCTGCTAAAAATATTTGGAATGGTGGACTATAAGTCCGTGTCGACACCAATGGAGCTCAACTTTAAGAAGTTGAGTGGCAGCGTTGTTGGGCCCGTGCTAGCAAATCCTACTAAGTATCGTCAACTCATAGGGGCCCTAGTGTTCTTAGTGAACACCCGTCCGGACGTATGTTTTGCAGTGAACACTTTGAGTCAACATATGGTTGAACCTCGTCACATTCACTGGGTTGGTGCCAAGAATCTGTTGAGATATCTTCAGGGCACGATAAACCATGGGCTGAGATACACTACCGGGAGCGTGACACTCCATGTATATACTGATGTCGATTAGGCTGGCAGTGTGGTGGATCGCAAGAGCACATCTAGATGTTGCTTCACACTTGGGTCTGCTTCGATATCATGGATGAGCAGGAAGCAGAAGTCGATGGCTTTGAGCACCGCTGAGGCCGAATACATTGCAGCGAGTATGGCCTGTTGTGAAGCAGTTTGGTTGCGAAAGCTCTTCAGTGAGTTGTTCGGGCATGTACTAGACACCACCGTGATACTCTGCGATAACCAGAGTGGGGTTCGGTTGTCCGAGAATCCTGTGTTCCACGATCGATCCAAGCATATTGATATCAGGTACCACTTTATCCGGGATATGGTACAGCAAGGCGCCATAAGGCTCGATCATATAGGAACTGATGAGCAGGTCATGGATATTCTCACAAAGCCCTTGGGGAAGGTCAAGTTCCTACCTTCCGTGAGAATCTTGGAATCGTGGAACGAACCTATGTTGAGGGTCTTGTTGGACGATGAGCTCTGGGAGCTCCAGGGGGCTTTGGGGATAGCTCCTTGGAGCTATAAGCAACCACAGGGCTAGGCTTGCTAAACCTTGTTGGTGTGTTGTTGCCCCACCGTTATGATATTGAGTTGGTTCACCTCTCATGATCTGTGCCTCGTATGCATCCTACCCATTGAGTCCCAGACTCATGGGAAGTACCTCTCATTTGGCCAGTGAGGTGGGAAAAGCTAAAGACCAGTAGCAAAGACCGATGGACGCATCGGAGATTGCAGCACTCTCTATGTCTAGGATGTCACGTGTCCAACCACTTGATCTGGGATCAAGTCTAGTGAGGTTTCGGACCTCCAACTAACTTCGGGTCAGGCAAACCAACTTCAGGTTGGTATGTGACTACTTTGAGTCCTATAGAGGTTTCAGACCTCTGGGCTAAATTTGTGAGCCGGGAGTGATGTCTTTGTGACTCACCCTTTTGTTCTGAAATAAAGAAGCCAGCAAAGCAAGTTACAGCGGGATGACGCACGATGTTTGGATGGCACAGGTGGATGGAGTTCTCCCTAGTTGAGAGGGAGTGTTAATTTTGGACAACTAGGTCCAAACTCCATGTTGTGATGCTCAGATGAAGATGCCAATATTTTTATTGGATTCCTCTTTCGGAGAGGTGCAAAATCGATCTAAAGATCATCTTGATCCGATGAGCAGAACATTTATTTTGAATTAATTCCACTTATGTGCAAGGTCGGCCAGAATTGAAATGTAGACTTGAAGCCCGAGCAGACGTGTTACACACCCTCACTGATGGATATATATAGGTCAACGTTGGAGGTCATTTTCACCATCACTCATCACACATTCTCTCTCTGCATCTGATTGGTTCGATCATCACTTGGAGTCTCTTCCTCTCCACACGTGGGAAAATTGCAGCAAAGATATTTCTGTTTTGACCTAGGGTTTCAGCGCAGATTTGACCAGCGTTGACTTTGGTCAACGCTTGGTCAAACTGACCCTAATCTCTCCCAAAATTCTGATTTCTGAAGTCCGCATTTATTGGCACAGAAATCGAGGATGGACGTTGACTTTAAACTGGCTGCATTGACTTTTTGCTGCTGCTGTTTTGCGTTGACCGTTGACTGGGACAGCGTTGACTTTTGTTGACTTTGGGTTGACTGATATAGAGCTGTCCAAGAGGGTTGTGTGACACATTCTGCTTGGCTGACCGTATTGAGACTTCGCTGGTTGAAGCATCCTGTTGACCGCCGTAAAGCACCACAACACATATTTTGCTGATCAAGTTAAGTGTTTTTTTGGCTTGTCTTCTGTCGATCTATTGGTATGTTCTATTAGTATTTTACTTTCTTGTTTATGTGATTGCTATTTGATATTGGGGATAAAAATAAAGTTGCTTCCAGCATAGAACATCTAAGAAAATTTACAAGGAGGTATCACATTTGTTACATCACATCATGTGCCAATAAAGTAAAATGGAAAAAAGTGGAGATCTAAAGTCTAATATTAAAAGAAGGAAAATAAAAACATCAACCTTTTTGTATCTTTTAAATAATTTACTGTAATGTAAAAAGATTAAAAGAGTAGATCCATCTTAAACCCAAATATTTTAAGTGTCGAAAGGGTTTGCACCTAGGTCTCTTCTATCAATCTTGATTCTTAATGGACTCAAGTTTATGATGAATATATGCTTGTTTTATCTATAGTAGGAACAAATAATGAATACAATACCTAAAAATGGATTTAATTCAAGTCAATCCAAGATGAAAGCCCACATTTTAAGGCACTCATATGCATACACACTTGGGAAGCAGCATTACTGTGCAGAATGTGGAAATCGGAAAATGAAAGTGTATGGTAAATCATGTTATTCAGGTTTTGACTTACACCTGGAAAGACCAAATACCCTTCACATAATACATAATTCTAGGAGAGGTTAGAATTTCTAGTTGGTTACTTAGAAGAGTTCCAAAAATAATGCAACTCATTCCCTGGGGAAGATTTGCAATAGCAATTATTGTGCCCACAAAAAGGACCTGATAATGAACCTACAACAACAACTATAGATATTTTGGAGAGACAGTTTATGATAACTTCAAGAACTACTAGGGTAGGTGACCTGGTTAGCAGTTGAGATCTGCACATAAAGTGACCGCCAAAGCCTGTCATTCCCAAAATGTCAAAAACAAACATATAGCAATAACTTATGAATCCATAGAATTTATCAAGCTACTAATTTTTTTCAACGTATTGACAGAAACTTTATCTATGTGGATTTTCAGATCAATATCCATTTCAATGCAAAATATTATTCAGGTCAAAACATTTGTTGAAAACAGATGGAAACCCTATTCTGGACTCTGATTTAATTGATATTTAATAACAACATGGCCACTAAAATTGTCTAGAAACTTCAAGGACCATCATTTAATACAAGCAATTTTGTCTTGGCTTCAAAGAGAAATGGAACCCACTTAAAGCGATATCATAAATCATAAGCACAAAAAGAATCTTGTCAAATTGATCTAGCTAGGGTGGTTAGGGAAGAGAGATGTTATCCTCCCCACCCGAGTTCAAATCCTACTTGTAACATATTTCATCCTTCTTGACCCAATTGTTGATGATGCTCTAACCCTGAAGAATATCTTACCCTTGCCTATGGGTAGAAGTGTGGGATGCTTGGTTAGCTGGAATGAAAAAAAAAAAAAAAGCACAACCCTGATCTTCTCTCTTCTTAGCAGGTTGTCCTGATGATGAGTCTTGATTTAGACTCGAAACGTAGACTGAAAATGACTACTGCGGATATTCCGAGTTTTACATATGAAAAACTACACCACAGAAACCTCCGATCTAGCAAGCACAAAAATAATCAAACAAAAGCCAGTACCATGTTTTGGTACTTGAATTTTACCTGGTGCTCGAAAAAAGGATGATCCAAATATATATCAAAACGCCTAGGGAAGGTTATATTAGTCTCAACCCATTTGACAGAATATGTGAAGTCCAACGTGCTTCCTGGTAAAAGCTGTTGAGGATTTTCCTGAGTAAGATTGAGATGTATTATCTGCAATTCACATGTAACAGATTTGATGTCCACCACACCAAGGTAAGATGGTAAGGTTGTATGAAAGAAACAATCAGTGCCGTTTCCAAGTTGCCAAAGGAAATAAACATATTTATAAAGCACACAATTCACTAACCTGGTCCTTATTTGATTTCACAATAAGGTTCTTATGTGTATATAGCAAATGCCTTTGATCCTCTTTCTTGTCTTGATGCTGTTCTCCCACAAATCCTGCACATCCCAATCTGCATCAATGACTTGAATACTTGAGAGAACATGGTACATATCGTGAAATACAAATCAGCAGATATACATCTTAGAGAAGGGAATGCCTACCCCAGAGTGGCAGATCATCTGAGACAATCCGTCCAACATGGCACACCATTGCCACCAAACCAAACTATAAGTCAGTAACCATGGAATCTATTGCAAACACAATTACCATCTTTTTAAGATTCATTATGGCACAGACAGCTCAATAACATAAACATGGCAAACATACCCATGAAGAATTCAGACCAATACATATTCTCAATAGCATCCTTGAATTGCTGCACTTTCTCGCTGTCGAGTTCGATGCTACAAATTTTGCTTTTATTAACATTTGCTGCCAAAGAATCAAATTGTTTAAGACTGGCACAGTTGGAGCTCACTTATAATATAGCTTTAACTTCATATTACTGTATTAAAGAACAACAATTCTATATATTATATATTCCCCTCATTGCACTCCATATTAGGTAATAGAATGTGTCAATTGTTCAATAATTATCATTATCTCATTGCATGAGCAACATAGCCTTCCCCTTAAAGCCTGTATCAAGTTAAATACAGATTACAAAACTCAAAAGCTGGACCTGTGAACTCTGCATATCTTTCCTTTTAAATACTACCATTTATCAAAATCCAAAATCTAAAAATATGAACGGGAAAGAATATCTGAAAAAGTTCAGCTTACTTCCAAATTTAATTTCAATCTGACTATCAATGAGCTCATTTCCCTCCAGAACTTCTCCAAGCCCACCCCACTTGTGTGTAGGGTTGTTTCCTGGATGACAGAAAGGTAGACTGTAGTAGTTATATGTTTCTTGAGGATTGTTGTAGGGACCAACCTTGTTCACCCAAAGAATTACATGGTCACCTACATTATACTGCCCACAACGGTAAAGATAAATTTAGTAAGTTTGAACATAGGACACGGTCATAGAAAAAATTGAACTTCACAAAGCTAACAGCTGAAGCCTCGAATATGAAAAACAATAGCGCCTGGCACCAAAGAAAAACAATGGCATTAAAATGCCTTCGTGTTTTTACCGAAATAGAAAGGTAACAGTGCTGTTTGACATTAAAAAATGGCTAAAGCACAATGGCTAGCTGCTATTGTATTTTTATTACTAATCATATCTTAAAGGTGCATAGATTCTATAGAATATATAATAATAAGTAACAGTAGACTCTAAAAAGCAAATGGGCATCGGAGCCTCAAACACTCCAGGATCTCCACCAATTTTAGCAGTTATATAAGATACATTTTTTGAGTATTATTTTATGACCAAGTAAGTTCTCCCACAGAGAGATGGGGCAGACTATATGATCCTAATTCATGGCTTCCTAGAGTACAACATAAACAGTTTGAGTGACCTTCCATACATCCAACAGGCGAAATTGCATCCATTCAATGCAAGGTATTAGCCCAAACAGCCATTGCAAGAGATGAAATAGAAACTCCCCAGAGAAAGACAAGCTTCGGAGGTAATCGATTGATGCATTATCCTGTCACCCTGTATATCGGCTCAGGAAGATGAAGCTATGAGATATAATTGACTTCATGAAGAGAACCAATTTCATTCTAGGTTTCCAACGGTAAAAGTAATCCACGATAAGCCAAGCTCTCTCAGTCAATGAGTTCACAAAGCACCACAATGACTGAATCGACTCCAAAAAGGAAACTATAATAAGCCCATGCAAGTTCTATAGGCATCAACGGGATTGAGGTCAATGAGATGTTATGAGCGAAAACAGCGTGACTCTAGAGGAATTGAAATGGTTTCAAAACATCGGACATGAATCGCAATCTTTTGAGATCTATCAGGATAAAAATTAACAGGTTGATTAGGGACCTAACATAATGCAGCATTTGGGTCTATGTAGTTCTATGGGGTATGGGGTTAGAGCAGCATGACCGTACAGCAAACTAACTTGTTACAATGCCATTAACAAAAGCGAGCATAACCACTAGACACGACAAGTTTCACCATAGATCTCCACATCTTACATTGACCTAATTTGCAGATAAGGGCATGAATGTCAAACTTGCAAAAAACCCATCTGAAGTAAAATACCCGAGTCCAAAAGGTTGAAGTAAACCCATTGATCAAATAAAAATTACCAATATTAATAAATATATGGTCTACAATTCCAATATATTTATACATATATATAATAAACCCATGATTGCAAGAAATGTTTACAGGAGAAGATAAACATTGGTAACGGAAGGCCTTCGTTTCATGGATCTGAATAATAGAAATCGTGTGCGTTACTGCTTGTTAACTGTGCACCTTGTGGTCATACTCTGAAGCAAGAGATATGGGGAACACCATAGCCTGGAACAGAACCAGAAGCAGCCATGGATGCTGCATTATGGTGAGCTTCATAATAGTTCTCCCAACCGGATAATCCTCAGTTTGAATCTGTCAGTTCCGTGGATTCTTCGCGTGGATCCCTTCGCAACTGTTGATATATGAGAGCCCTAATAATATAAGAATAAAATGTAGAAATAGAGGTGTTGGTGATAATAAAAGATATCATTAGCAGCGTAGGGAACGGAAATTCAAAGCACATGTGACCAATACAAATGTGATTGCAAATGCCGGAACAAATTAATTCTGTTGAAGTGAATTGTATATATGGTTAGATTTGTTCGGGTATGAATTGGCGCATTTGTTTTTTAAAAGTTGGTTATGGTTATGCAATTACAGGATTAACGTATTGTAAAAAAACTGGTGAGTTTTAATAGATATGATAGTAGATGTTGGATTTTTAATCTATTTTTTTAATTTTAATTGTTGTTTTATTCTAATCTTTTTCTAAAACTTTCTTATTTTCCCTTTATTATTTGTATTATAATTATGCTTTGAATTAATTATGTCTTAAATATATATATATATATATATATATATATATATATATATATATATATATATATATATATTATTTTTAGAAACCTTATACATCCTAATTCCCTAACCTTTTATTCTTTTGACTTATTTCTTTATAATTAAATTATATTTACTCATAATAAAAATTAATATAAATAATCTATTTATGACTTTAATTATTTTTACATCCAAAAATAAAACTTAATAAAATTATATATAATATATTAAAAATAATAATTATAACTTAATAAAATAATATATAATATATTAAAAATAATAATTAGAAATATTATAAATTATTGATTTGAAAATTAAACCATTAATAAACTTTTTAATCTAGTCAAACTTACTTAAATATAATTATTTATTTACGATTTTGATTATTTTTATTTTATTAAATTCTAAATAAAATAATATAGAATATCTTAAATAATAATTATAAATAATTTAAATTTCTGATTTGGTAATTAAATAATTAATACAACTTTTAATTTAGTCAAACTAACCATAATACTATAATGGCTAGTATGATCTTCTTTACATCTATTTAAACCGAAGGCTTTGATTTATTCTCTCATCGTTTCAAGATGATTATTTTAATTAAAAATCTTCTGGGAAATTACATAAGAAATTTAGGAAAAATTGGCTAATCTGACATACACATTTATACCATGAAGAGAGAAGCAACGGTCAAAACCCAACAAAAATTAAAAAGTCAAAAATAGTCAAAAATAAGATTTAAAATATAAAAATATAAAATAAACCAAAAATAAAATTCTCCCAACCCTAAAAAGTTCAAAAATTAAAAACGGTCAAAATAAAAATAAAATATAAAAAGAACCAAAACCTTAACTACCCCATCCTTAAAAACACAAGTCAAAACTAAAATAATATAAAATTAAAACCAAAAACTAAAATAACACCCTTCTCACAAAACAAGATAAACAAGTTTTTAAACATGAATCAAGTTAAAAGTCAAAAAATCAAAGTCAAAGTCAAAAATAAAAATAAATAAAAAATAAAAAGGATTTAATCAGTAAATAAATTAATAAATAAATACCTTAATAAATAATTATTTTTTTTAAATAGAATTTAAATTAAAATAAAATAAAAATAAAGGATTTAATCAATAAATAAATTAATAAATTAAAAATAAATACATTAATAAATAAATAAAATTAAAAACTAGAATTAAAATACAAATACAAATAAAAATAAAAATAAATTATTTTTATTTTTAAATTTTAACTTAATCAAAAAATATAAATAAATAAAATAATAAAACAAAATAAAAGTAAAGGAGTTAATCAATAAATAAATTGATAAATTAATAAATAAATAAAATTAAAAACTAGAATACAAATAAAAATAAAAATAAAGGATTTAATCAATAAATAAATAATAAATTAAAAAATAAGTAAAATTAAAACTAGACTTAAAATACAAATAAAAATAAAATAAAAATAAAAATAAATTATTTTAAATTTATTTTAATAAATAAATATCAATAAATAAAAATACTAAAATAAAATAATATAATATAATAATAATAATATGATCAAATCATAAAAATAAAACTACCAAAGAATAAAAGAAAAGATTGAGAAGAGACATGTTCCATCTATTCACTCTTTGTAAGGGTCCTTCTTTTCTTTTATTCTATGGTGTTTGCGATATTCTTTAAATTTTATAATTGGAATAATATGTTGGGTTTAATGTTGAAGTATTTTATTCAATACAAATAAGTGTTAGAAAATGTAATTATTTATTTAATATAAATAAATTATAAAATATATATATATAATAATAAAAAGCGGAAATGACAAGTTGATAAAACTTTGTTTTGTCAAGTGGGTGTAGTTTGGATGGTAGGGAGGAGTTGTTTTTGGGAGTAAATTCTACATGAAAGATAATCAGCTCACCTAAACACAAGTGGGTTTTCCATGGATGTCGCTAGTATCGATCTCCCGTAAACCATCTATACAAAACAAAAACAAAAAAACATGTTTTTGTATTCATAATACATAATGCAAATTCTAGAAAAATATTTGAACATTCCAAAATAAAAATTTCAAAGATTATGAGAAAAATTATAACGCTTTTAGGATTTTTTTTAAATGAAGAAAAGCCTTATCTAGGGCAACTCTCCAAAATAATAGTTGAACATTTTAAAATAGAGTACAATAGAGTAAGTTGATTAGTTAAGAGATTCAACATATTTTTCATTGAATTATTTCCCAAAATTGGTAAGAATGTTTTAGTTCCACCCAATTCATGAGAACTTTAACCATGAAACTTTACCATTAAGGGTTTTGAAATATACTAAAATGATTGTGTTTATTGAAATTTTGAAAAAAAAGAATAGATTAAGGCAGAATTTTGTCTCCATAAGAAGAAATAAACACATAAAAAATAATGAGTTTGTACATGTATTAGCTCACTCCTTTTAAAATTCAAAATTCAAGAATTACGAGGTAACTCCAAAAATTACAAAAAAAAAAAAAAAAACAGTATGATGGAGAAAAATGGTTGAACATGATTTCCAAGTTGTGAGCTTCTGTTAGACAAGATTCATCTGAAGGTGAAGTAAAGTTGCCTTAGATATCAAGAGAGAGGCAATTTTAAACATGGACTATTTAATGGATAAAGAAGGGGAGTCCTCTTTACATGGAAATATACAGGAAAAATAAAGGGTGATTAGAGTCAATGGTGTCATTAATGATCCCCAAAGAAACATTCAATTCTCTTATTCTGAAATTTGGGTATCGCTTCAAACAAACAAGTTGATGCATATGCTCTCTTAATGGGTCTCGAACTAGGCTCATCTCAAGGGTGCATAATTTGAAAATAGTGGGGACATTAAAAGCACCATTCTTCATCTTCGTCGAGCCATTGATCCTAGAGACTCATTCTTGAATTCCAATATTTTCCCACGCAAGATTTCTCCTCCCTATCTTCTCCAAAATGTGATTTTATTTTACCTTGAGATCTAACAATTTCTTTGCAAATCACTAAGCAAATAGGGCCCTTATGGGTGGGTAGGGTATCAATGGACAAAGTTCCTATGTCCCCGTCCAATGCTTAGATGGTCAATCAGAGTGCCTTAACAACCCATGATTCGCTTGCCTCCCTTGAACATCATGGAAACCATGCAAAATTCACCTCCCTTGTCACATTGTCTTTGCTCATTAACTCCCATGTGTTGTCTATATCCTTCCCACGTTGCTTTGTTATTCAAGGTGAGATTTTGCACACTCTGGTAGTCATGATAGTCCAGCTCGCCCATCAGTTTTCTCCATGGGCTTCATTCAATAAGGTATAAGTTGTTATGCAACTTGGTTCTCTCCTTTTGAGTTCACGGTTTCTCTGGCCCCTCCATGGACACCACCCTTGCATGCTCGTCTCACTATGGATTTCAATTTACCTCACCATCGCTCTCAATTTCTCTAGATTTGGCTCCCTTTGTAGATGTCACCCTTGTTTGTTCTTGCCATTTTAGGCTCCCCTCATCTTTTCTCTTTGTTTCCATGGTTTCCTCTACTTTGTGTTGGGATAACCCTACATAGCCTCCTAACATTCAATATGGCCATCTCTCTCTTGGAATATCAAATAATGGAAATTCGTCCCTCCTCTCAAGTTGCTTGCATATGCCTAACTAATCTTGAAGTTCATTTGAGCACAATGATGGAGGTGTTGATCCAACATTGAGAACTCATCAAATAGCTACAAGATGAGGTTGATGTTATTCATGGTATGCTCATCAGGGTCCTTCACGCATCCAATCCTCTAGAAACTCAAGTTTTCCTCTCATGAATGTAGAACACAAGGTGCTCCCTGACCTTAATGCCTTGGTCCCTAATGGATTTTCTAGGAAACCTAATTTCACTAGAAACTCTCCTCCTACCGGTACATAGCATATGTATTGCTTCTTTTTTGGGTGGTAGGCATTTTCTTAAGATTTTTCCTACAAGAAATGTTATAGCATTCCTCAATATGCATATTCATTATAAGCCAAATAAGGATTTGGAGCCTACCACATAGGTTTGGTATTTTCTATCGATATGACGTAAATTTGCTTCTTTTTGGGTGGAAGGCATTTTCTTAGGCTTTATATGACAAAAAATGTTATAGCGTTCTTCAATATGCTTATCCATGATAAGCCAAATAAGGATTTGGAGCCTACCACATAGGTTTGGCCTTTTCCATAGACATGGCGTAAATTTGGTATTCTTGTAACATCCTTATAGGTGCATTTTTTCTAATTCAATATAAATCTCTTAATCCTTGTTATATGTATGTATATATATAAGTGCTAGATTTTGTGAGTGAATTTGGTTCCAACTTTCCAGTGTTGGATATAGATATTTTTTAAATTAAGTTAGACTTTTAAAACCCTCGACAATCCCATAAATTTTTTTCTATTTTAGTATTAAAAACTCAAAACTTCAAAATAACAATACCTAATTAAATCATATTTTCCATATATGCTCCTCCTCTACTTTAGTAGTATAGAGACCAAACTTTAAAAGGAACAAACATCCTATTAAGGAAATACAAAAGGATAAAAATAGTAAGTCAAGTGAACTAAAAAAAAATGAGAACAATGACTCAACAAACAAGGGAAATAGTTGCAAAGCAGATAGTCCTTGCCTTTTAAATTAGCAAAATAAATTCAACATTTTAAATTTAAGGGTTATAACGCTCTATATATACAACCGTATTTTTGTATTATCTATATTATTGTAACTATTGTTAATTAGATTGTGGTCCACATACTTGTCATGGGGTTGTGTATTTTATAATTATGTACATATTGCATGATCTTTTCATTATATATATATATATATATCACTTTTGTTTGTGCCTTAAAATTTACGTTAAATAACAACCTTTCACAGTGGTTTTTGTTGAATATAATTCAATGTTAAATGGCATTCACAGTTTGTGGCCTTCACGGCTTTTTTGTGATGTCAAGGTATACCTAGCCATTGGAAAGCTTTGCGGCCTTGATGTTCGGGTTGACTGGTCAATGGTTTGCACAGTGTTTTGTATGGTACAAACCCCTCTTCTAATTCTTTTACATTGACAAGAAAATATCATCAAAATTAATTAATACGTCAACACATTTACAAATTTAATCATTGATTTGTTTTCATTCAACGTTAATAGGAGTGAATTAATTGTCTCTACCACTCGTTCATTAAATTATAGCGAGAAATCTTGTGGACTTAGCGGCTTGTTGGTGTTTTCTAAGGTCATGGGATACCCCCACAGATTGGAGGAGCAACATGCACAGAAACTAGCTTCATTTAACATCTTTATATTTAAAACTATTCATAAGAAACTAAGCTAAATGCAACAAAACAAGTTAAATATAGCCCTATCATCGCATTCTTTTATCTGGATAATAAATAATCATTAAAATTATATAATATGTCAACACATTTAAAAATACAATCATCAGTTTGTTTACATTGGAATGTTAATTAGAGTGAATCAATTATTTGTCGTGTGCTCATTAAATGACAGCCACATCAAAAACTAAGCTAAATGCAACACTTTATTTTGCATACAAAAGCTAAATGAAACACTCAAAATAAGAATAAAGATTTAAGCTTCCCTCCACACACATTCCCCTTTGCACATGCTTACCCCGCAAAATAATTTTTAATTATAGTAAGAACATATATCATAGTTATGACATTGTTTAATGCCATTCTAGTTCTCTTATTCATTATTAGTGATAATGTTGACCAAAATATTTTGGCATTCATTCACATAAAATAAAATAAGATCATTTTTCCTTGTCAATGCCAAGATTCTTCGAATTGTAGACTATATAACATGGGTTTTTTAGTTTTAAAAAGTGTGTGGAGGCAGGAATATGTACTGAGGTGTAGAAGTGGGGATGTGTGTGGAAGGGGAACAATTTCCCAAAATTGGTAAGAATGTTGTCAGAGTTTTAGTTCCACCCAATTCATGAGAACTTTAACCATGAAACTTTACCATTAAGGATTTTGAAATATACTAAGACGATTGTGTTTATTGAAATTTTGAAAAAATGAATAGATTAAGACAGAACTTTGTCTCCACGAGAAGAAATAAACACATAGAAAATAATGAGTTTGTACATGTATTGGCTCACTCCTTTTAAAATTCAAAATTCAAGAAATATGAGGTAACTCCAAAAATTACAAAAAAAAATGGTATGATGGAGAAAAATGGTTGAACATGATTTCCATGTTGTGAGCTTCTATTAGACAAGATTCATCTGAAGCTGAAGTAAAGTTGCCTTAAATATCAAGGGAGAGGCAATTTTAAACATGGAATATTTAATGGATAGAGAAGGGGAGTCCTCTTTACATGGAAACATACAGGAAAAATAAAGGGTGATTAGAGTCAATGGTGTTATTAATGATCCCCAAAGAAACATTCAATTCTCTTATTCTAGAATTTGGGTATCGCTTCAAACAAACAAGTTGATGCATATTCTCTCTTAACTCGAATTGAGCTCATATCAAGGGTTGTATAATTTGAAAATATTGGGGACATTAAAAGCACCATTATTCATCTTCATTGAGCCATTGATCCTAAAGACTCGTTGAATTCCATTATTTTCCCACACAAGATTTCTCCTCCCTATCTTCTCCAAAATGTGATTTTATTTTACCTTGAGATCTAACAATTTCTTTGCAAATCACTAATCAAATAGGGCCCTTATGGGTGGGTAGGGTATCAATGGACAAAGTTCCTATGTCCCCATCCAATGCTTAGATGGTCAATTAGAGTGCCTTAACAACCCGTGATTCGCTTGCCTCCCTTGAACATCATGGAAACCATGCAAAATTCACCTCCCTTGTCACATTGTCTTGGCTCATTAACTCCCATGTGTTGTCTATATCCTTCCCACGTTGCTTTGTTGTTAAAGGTGATATTTTTCACACTTTGGTAGTCATGATAGTCCAGCTAGCCCATCAGTTTTCTCCATGGGCTTCATTCAATAAGGTATAAGTTGTTATGCAACTTGGTTCTCTCCTTTTGAGTTCATGGTTCCTCTGGCCCCTCCATGGACACCACCCTTGCATGCTCGTCTCACTATGGATTTCAATTTACCTCACCATTGCTCTCAATTTCTCTAGATTTGGCTCCCTTTGTAGTTGTCACCCTTGTTTGTTCTTGCCATTTCAGGCTCCCCTCATCTTTTCTCTTTGTTTCCATGGTTTCCTCTACACTTTGTGTTGGGATAACCCTACATAGCCTCCTAGCATTCAAGATGGCCAAATCTCTCTTGGAATATCAAATAATGGAAATTCGCTCCTCCTCTCAAGTTGCTTGCATATGCCTAACTAATCTTGAAGTTCATTTTAGCACAACGATGGAGGTGTTGATCCAACATTGAGAACTCATCAAATAGATACAAGATGAGGTTGATGTTATTCATGGTATGCTCATTGAGGTTCTTCACACATCCAATCCTCTAGTAACTCAAGTTTTCCTCCCATGAATGTAGAACACAAGGTGCTCCCTGACCTCAATGCCTTGATCCCTAATGGATTTTCTAGGAAACCTAATTTCACTAGAAACTCTCCTCCTACTAGTACATAGCATATGTATTGGTTCTTTTTTGGGTGGTAGGAATTTTCTTCGGCTTTATACTATAATAAATGTTATAGCATTCTTCAATATGCATATTCATGATAAACCAAAAAAGGATTTGGAGCCTACCACATAGGTTTGGTATTTTCTATCGATATGACGTAAATTTGCTTCTTTTTGGGTGGTAGGCATTTTCTTAGGCTTTATATGACAAGAAATGTTATAATGTTCTTCAATATGCTTATTCATGATAAGCCAAATAAGGATTTGGAGCCTACCACATAGGTTTGGCCTTTTCTATAGACATGGCGTAAATTTGGTATTCATGTAACATCCTTATAGGTGCATTTTTGCTAATTCAATATAAATCTCTCAATCCTTGTTTTTATATGTGCTAAATTTTGTGAGTGAATTTGGTTCCAACTTTCCTGTGTTGGATATAGATATTTTTAAATTAAGTTTTACTTTTAAAATCCTCCACAATCCCATATATTTTTTCTATTTTAGTATTAAAAACTCAAAACTTCAAAGATAAAAATACATAATTAAATCACATTTTCCATATATGTTCCTCCTCTACATTAGTAGTAAATAGACCATACTTCAAAAGGAACAAACATCCTATTAAGGCAATACAAAAGGATAAAAATAGTAAGTCAAGTGAACTAAAAAAAAAATGAGAACAATGACTCAACAAACAGGGAAACATTTGCAAAGCAAATAATCCTTTCCTTTTAAATTAGCAAAGGAAATTCAACATTTTAAATTTAAGGGTTATAACGCTCTATATATACAAGTGTATTTTGTATTATCTGTATTATTGTAACTATTGTTAATTAGATTTTGATCCACATATTTGTCATGGGGTTGTGCATTTTATAGTTATCTACACATTGCATGATCTTTTCATTATATATATATATACCACTTTTGTTTGTGGCTTAATATTTACGTTAAATAACAACCTTTCACAGTGGTTTTTGTTGAATATAATTCAATGTTAAATGACATTCACGGTTTGTGGGCTTTACGGCTTTTTTGTTATGTCAAGGCATACCTAGCCATTAGAAATCTTTGCGGCCCCGATGTTCGGGTTAACTAGTCAATGGTTTGCACAATCTTTTGTATGGTACAAACCTGTCTTCTAATTCTCTTACATGGACAACAAAATATCATCAAAATTAATTAATACGTCAACACATTTACAAATGCAATCATTGATTTGTTTTCATTCAACGTTAATAGGCGTGAATTAATTGCCTCTGCCACTCGTTCATTAAATGATAGCGAGAAAGCTTGTGGGCTTAGTGGCTTGTTGGTGTTTTCTAAGGTCATGGGATACCCCCACGACTTGGAGGAGCCACGAACAAAGACACTATCTTCATTTAACATCTTTATATTTAAAAGTATTCATAAGAAACTAAGCTAAATGGAACACAATAAGTTAAATATAGACCTATCTTCGCATTCTTTTATCTAGATAATAAATAATCATTAAAATTATATAATATGTCAACACATTTAAAAATCCAATCATCAGTTTTTTTACATTGGAATGTTAATTGGAGTGAATCAATTATTTGTCGCATGCTCATTAAATGACAACCACATCAAAACCTAAGCTAAATGCAACACTTGATTTTGCATACAAAAGCTAAATGAAACACTCGAAATAAGAATAGAGATTTAAGCTTCCCTCCACACACATTCCCCTTTGCACATGCTTGTCCCGCAAAACAATTTTTAATTATAGTAAGAACATACATCATCGTTATGACATTGTTTAATTCCATTCTAGTTCTCTTATTCATTATGAATACAAATCTCAATTAGTGATAATGTTGACCAAAATATTTTGGCATTCGTTCACATAAAATAAAATAAGATCGTTTTTCCTTGTCAATGCCAAGATGCTTAGAATTGTAGATTATATAATGTGGGTTTTTTAGTTTTAAAAAGTGCGTGGAGGTAGGAATACGTACAGAGGTGCGGAAGTGGGGATGTGTGTGGAAGGGGAATACAGGGAAGGGAAATTAATTGGTGTTATACTTTATGTTTAATTCCATGTCTTGTGAGTCGTGTTAGTCAGGAAACCATTGGACATTTTAAACAATTCATTATGAGATTGCCCTAGGGAATTAGTCATGCGGTTAATTGTGTTGAGTGTTCGACCAGGATGACTTGGTGATAATGCTCACAAAAATATCTTGTCATTCATTCACATGTTCCTCTTTACCCTGTTTGAGAGGTAGGGTGGGAACAATTTTTCTTCCACTGTAGAGACTACCATGATGGATTTTCTAGGGCCTTCATTGAGGGTTTTGATAGCCAGCAAGTCAATGTTGGGGGAATTTCCTTTCCTGTTATTGAGGAGGCAATCGCAGAAGCCACAAGCCTAACTTTGGATGGAGAATGAAGTTTTAAAAGCCATGTTTTGGCCGGAATCGATGTGTCATTTTTCTTGAGAGATGAATACAAAGACAGGTGTTGTCGTTCAAAGATCCAAAGATCTTGGTTGAGATGAATGGCGGTATCTCTTGCGCATCACATAATCCTAATTCACATGTGAGGGACCTTTCAACAGGGTAAAATTTTACCATTTCTGGTTCCTTGCCCACATCATAGGACAGGTCAGGATGAACACCCTTTATTTTATGTTAATGAGTTTGAAGCACATGTCTGCAAGGGTTAGGGAAAGACCCAATGTTTCTTCTCATTTTATATATCATAAGGGTTTAATTAAGTTGTTGATTGAAAACCATTTGAGAAAGGTCAAAGGACTTGGGAGCACTTTCTGTTTGGGGGAGGCTTTGTAGAAACTGTAAAACCAAAGAGAGGCATAAAGAAAGGAAGTAAGAAGAAAATTAAACAACCCCAAAGCCTAGAAGAAGGGACATCATCCATGCAAACCAAGAGTAAAAAAAAAATAGAACCTATTCTTCCTTTAATTCTTGAGTTAGCAAAGGCTTATGCAAGGAGAAGTGTGAGGTTGAGAAAGACTAAAGTTATCCCTTCTCCTAATGTACCTTTCCCTATAGAAACAGAGGTCGTTAAGCCAACAGAGAAGGTCAAGGGAAAAAACAGTGAACCTAAGACAAAGCAGACAAAGCCTGAAAAAGAACCCACCTTAGCCAATTTTTTAGAGGTGGAAAGGGGCCACATATAAGACCATGGAATAAACTGAGATTGAACATTAAGTTGAAGCAAAACCAAGAGTAAAAAAAAAGTAGAACCTACTCTTCCTTTAGTTCTTGAGTTAGAAAAGGCTTATACAAGGAGAAGTGTGAGGTTGAGAAAGACTAAAGTTATCCCTTCTCATAACGTACCTTTCCCCGTAGAAACAGAGGTCGTTAAGCCAACAGAGAAGGTCAAGGGAAAAAGCAGTGAACCTGAGACAAAGCAAACAAAGCCTGAAAAAGAACCCACCGTAGCCAAAAATTTTAGAGGTGGAAAGGGGCCACATACAAGACCATGGAATAAACTGAGATTGAACATTAAGTTGAAGCAAAACCCTAAGCTGGAAAAAGAGGTTATTGATGTAGAAAACACCCCAAAAAAAGACTTAATTATAAACATAGAGGAATCTACAAGTTCAAAGAAACCTAAGAAGACCAAAGGCTCAAAGAAAAAGGTTTCTACAGAGGCTCAAAGGACTAAGAAACAGAGAAAAAACTAATGTTGGCATCCTACTAGAAGCAGCTAGCACACTTAGCTAGTTGTTTAATGGCACAATTTTGATCACCAACTGTTCAAATGGAGTTTTGACTGGACGTCGATAACTAGCTTGTCAATGATTTTCACCATTAAAATTTTGATGAGAGTTGACAATTTCAGTGTTAACGCAATTGTGTATTGTTTCCTATAAAGCGTTGATAACCTAACTGCAAAAGATCTTGGTCCTTATCTCGATTTGAAAGAATATCAGTGAATTGGTCAATGCTCGTAGATGAGATAGGCCTGAAAGGAGGAGCTGCATAACATATACCATATTTAGCATGATGACGAGGCACAAGTTCCAAAAAATCTAGGCAGGATATCAGTCAAAGATTTTGACCCTATTTTATAGCCAAGATTCCAGCGGACTGTTATATCTTTAGATGCAGATATTTTTTAGATTATGTATTTTTTGTAGCAGCTAGAAACACCCTCCAAAATTTTGCCATTCCTTAGATTTTGGAGCCTCACTTTCCTTCACAAGAGTATACCTTGCACTGTTATTAGGTATGTGTGCTTTTATTGATGCTTATCTTTCAATTTTGGTTGTGTTCATATGCTTTTCCACTTAGCAATTTTTCTAAGTCACAATTTGACCTATTGCCTAAGTCTTGCACAACAGTTCTGGGCTTACCTCTAGAAACTGCGCAATTCTTGAAGCCAATCTTATCCTTGTTGATAAAAATTGTGTAGTCATGAATAAAAGCCCAACCTTGAACTCGGGAACTGCGTAGTCATGATAGGCAGCCCAACATTGAGCCCATAAACTACATAATCACTCACTAAGCTCAGAAACTGCGTAGTGCACTGAGTCGAGAGTTGTCGGTTACCCGAAACTGTGCAATCCTTCTCGGTGAGGTGCATGCCAAGTTTTCCCGGAAAAAGTAGAAAAGTGAAAAAAACATCCCTAAAATATAGGGATATATGTTTAGTAACCCAAAGGAAGCACACTTGTTATTTTTGGAAATTGTCGCCAAGTGTCACTTTTCCCTTGATTTGTGGCATACGCGTCATAAACCCTAATTTATCAAATATTTTTAATCGACACCCCTAGAGCTCATTCTCACATTCGATATTGGAGCTCTAGCATTCCCGAGGAGATCAAGGAACCTTTAGCACAATTGTCGTCACTTTTCCGAGTGAGTTTTGCATTTATCACTTTTAGTCGTTTTTTTGTCGTTTGGCTTGCACGAGTGTTTTTTTTTTTTTTTTTTTTTTTTTTAAAAATTTGCATGCATGCTTTGATTTTAACATGATTTAGCTTGTAGAAGTGTTGTTTTAATTTTTTGTTTGCCTTTCACAACTGCCACAATAGTTTTTTCATTTTTGCCCCGATGGTCTTCGTGCAACGACTCTCCTCACCGATCTCGTTCACTTCTCGTTTGTTTAGTTTTTGCACTTGATTAACTTTGTTTCATCAATAATTAGTCAGATTTTCACTCATGCCTTCACCATCTCTTAGATCTACTTGTTTTTCACACTCGCCCTGGGTAGATCTGCCTTTCCCTTGGCCAAAACCCACTTTGTCCAGTTGAGCATTGCACAATCTAGAGGCTAAAGCTTCAAGCTTGGCCTTTGGAATTGCACAATGTGCAGCAATGGTTGGCCTCACTATGCATTGCATGGTGCTAGGCCTCAGCCAACAACCTTGGCCACTGAGTCTGCGCAATGCATAGTCTCTCCAGGCTCATTTCCCAGGTTGAACTGCGCGTTGCACAGTTTCAAGCCATAGGCTTTATCATTGACTACTGGGACTACAAGTGTGTAGTTTCCTAAGCCAATCAAACCCTCTTCCCATAAAAAATTGTGCAATACTTCCTTTCAGTTTCCTGGTGTGCTGCGTGAACATGTCCTGAAAGTAGTTTTGCTTATAACTAACATTTTCTTGCCATCAATGTCTTTTCTGTCCCACAGGTACAACAGTTGTTGAGCAACTCTCTAGCAATCACTTTCACAATGGCATCAAAGAGAGTTTCCTCAAAGGAAACCATTGAAATCAGTACTGGGGAAGCAGTCGAGCAAGTCCAGGTCAACTTTCCAGTTTACTCGGACACTCAGTTGTTCATAGAGAAGGGATCTAAACTAACATGACAAGAGATTAAAGATGATTTCACAAAGGACTTTCAAACAAACTTAGAGGACCGACAGGTGTATCTCAACATCATGCAGTCATGTATTTACAAGGTTGCATGTAGGTATCGAGCCTTCCCATGTGCGTATGTGATTATTTGGGCTGTATTGAACATTAATGTAGAAACTATGACACTAAATAACACCAGTGAGGAGAATCTTGGTACATTCCTAACATCATACTTAAAATAGATGTATCATCAGCTTAAGCCAATGAAGAACATGGACTCATTGTTTTATGCCACCCACAACTACACAAACACGAGAGATATCATCAAGGGTTGGGTGAAGGAGCCAACCGAGTTTATACAAACACCCACCCACATGTAGAAGACAAGAGCACTAAGGAAAACCTATCAACTTTTGTTCATACTAGCTTTCAGAATCCATGGCCAATGAAACACAAAGACCTTTCCTGAGGGGTGGGATATCTTGTTAAATGAGGTAGTGAATGAGGGGAAGTCGTTTAACTAGTCATACCGATTGGCTCATTAGCTGAGAGTCAATGTGATGAAATCTCGCAATCCACCCAAGGGTGAACAAGCATGCTTCTACATGTATGCATACTTACTAGATGTAATATATGCGCAAAACCAATTCCTTGGCATGAACTGGACATGGACACTGAGAAACACTAGCCTACATATCTATTGCAAGCTACTTTCGGATTGAAGTCATTGCGGAGTCATGGAGCAGCTTACTGATCGCTTCATCATCCTGCTTTACGGGCTCATATTTCAGGAGGACCCATCTTGCATGTCACGAGTAGCTATGGAGGCGATATCATAGATTGTTTATTGGCTCTCCTTACCAGATGGCACATTGATCAAAGTATTTGGCAGACAGAAGCCACCACATCTTTTACCAAGATATGCCACCGATAAACTAGTCATGCAAGAGGTATCTTATCACCTCTCCACGGGATTTTCAGCAGCACTTCATAGGACGAAGAAGGAACCATGGTCAACTCTTCCTTTGTAAGTCAGATTATACAAGATCGAGAATCTCAAGATTGCAAATGTTGAAGGAAAAGCCATCGTCAAATTTGAGTTCAGCACAAAGAGTTACAATCTGTATGATCTAAGGGCGATTTGGAAAGTACATTGTGCAAGAGTGTACTTCAACTAGGTCAGCGAGATATATCAATGGCCGGAGGAGGAACCATGGAAGAATTGTTATAACTCCTCCCGACCTCTTAATCCAATCAATACGGCTGGGAATTCTCCAGTTTTTTCGTAGGCAGCAACAGTTCTGGAAGTAGCAGCAGCAACAAGTAGCGGTTTGGTGCATGACAAAGGAAAGAGGAAGGTAGAAGATAACACAAAAGAGGAGAAAATATGGAAAATGAAAGAAGATCCTCACTAAAAAAGTAGCTTTTGCGATCAAAGTGAAGAGGAAACAGAGGAAGAAAAGAGCAGAGCGAAGGAAGACAGAGAAGCAATCATTAGAGGAAGTTGTGTAGAGACTGCAAAGAGAAGAACAAGAGTTGAAGGAAGAGAGGGAGCATGTAGAGAACAAGAGGAGAGACAAAAGCAAGAAGAGGAAGAAGGGAAAGGTGCCATGGCAGAAGAGGTGACACCAATACAGGTTGAAGAACATGCATAGGATCAGTCGGAAGCACAAGGAGTGAGCGAAGAAATGCAAGAACAAGAGTTTGCTCATAGAGATTGAACAATTGATTGAACTCACAGACATGAAAGTGGGAGTGGAACCACTAAATGAAGATGTGGACTTCATGCCCAGTGCACCTCAACCCACTGCTCAAACTCCACCACGTCCAGCCACAGAGAAAGCACCAAGAGAGGAATGGGAGGTAATTCCCCTTGACAATGATCTGGTCATGGACGTGTATAATCTATCATTTGATGAGTTGCAAAAGAAAAGTGTACAAGTGCGAAGAAATCATTTCCCGGATGATCATGCGTCACCTCCGTTCATGAGAGAAAGGGTGATCGTGGCAGACATCAACAGGAATCCAAATTCCATTACTGATGCCAACTGGGCCTTCGCAGGAGTAGCCAGATATAATGCCCATTGTTTTGTTGCCAAGAACAAGTAGTTAGCATAGAACATACATGCACTTTAGTAAGAGAATGAATGACTTTGTGCAACAGTGCATAATGCACCGTCCACACAGGTATACCGCGAGGAGATAAGAACAATGATATTGGCTGAAGTATTCACACTTGGAGACATTATGCAGGATCTTTATGAGGAGTTGGTAACCATCCATAAGGCAGTTGCCCACCTGAATGACTTGCTACGAGAGAGCTAATATTATGTCAGGATCCTCAGGAATATATAAACTTCCATCACTTCCATGCATGAGTGGACAATGCGATACAAGGCAGCACCGCTTACATTGGTCAAGAAGATGAAGCTGTAGGCAAAGTTAGAGAAATCCATAGTTTGGATGTTAATCCAAAACAACAAGCAACCCGCCTCATTCATCATAAGCATTCAGGTTGTATATGGACGAATATACAACAACTTGGATGTCATGGTGAGAACCCACCAGATCCCATCAATTGGTACACTCACTAAGGCTAAACGCAAACAACAAGTCTGACAAGAGATTGACCAGTACCTAAAGCAACTGGAGTAGATGGCCACCTAGGAGAACATGGAGACCAAAAAACAAAATTTTCATACCTGCATTGGTGGCCCAGTTAAGATCAAAATGATGTTGTAACTGATTGAGGAAGAAGTGAAGACTGATTCCAAGAGATTGTACCCGGATGCACTGGAGGCAAGGGTCCCCTTCCAGCCTAAAACTATCTCACGGTTTGGGGAGACCATCGCACAATACCAAGATTGGTATGAGTACATGACCGAGAGACACCAAGTCTAAGATGCCTAGCTTGAGTTCACCCCGACACCAACATCATAGTATTTTGTCTTGTTAGGTTGTCAAGTTGTCTCTACCCTATTTTGTCTTATAAGGATATGAGTGGAAATTGTAATATTATTTATAATTATTATATGAGTGAAATTCCATGTGTCCATGATGGAATGTGAAGAGTCCTATGTAATGTGAGGAGTCATGAGGTCAGGAGTTCAAGAGTCACCAAGGGGTAATTCCAGGAGTCAAACCCCTTTGGTTATAAATACATCCTCATAACTCTTGTAAGGGGCTTTTGGGAGCCAAGCTTTTGGCTAGGCTTAGGCTTAGAAAAGGCTTGGGAGTTTTGTGTCATCCTTAGCTTCTTCGTAGCATAGAAGAAATATACTTATTTGGGAGGAGCAGGTGTTGTTGACTTCACGTTCCACTATTGGGGCAAGTGGTTCGTCATGTTGCATGTATGAATGGAACTTTCACTTGTAATATAGTCAGAGTCAACATGTCATTATGCATATATTATAATTGTAGTTGGACTAATCTGGTTATGTTTGCGATGCATGTTTTTTAACTTACGCATATGCTTAGGAACTATTTCCTTTGCATTTGTATGAATCTTGTTGAATGTGTGCTTATGTTTTAATCCATCACCTTTAGCTTGTGAACTATTCCACTTGTTAGCTTGTGTGATTTATTTTTAGCTCATGTGTTCCTTTCAAGTTGTGTACTATTATAGGCTTCCAAGGGGCACACTTCCTTTCCCCTTTGTCGTTAGAATCGCTCATGCATCGTATTGAATTTCCATAGGGTCACACACTTGCTTTAACCAAAGACACCGTACACCACTCTATGCGTTTTGCAATCTAAGGCATATCATTAAACACCCCACTGTTGGGAATCCTACTCCAAATGGTGTGAGTTCTAGTTGGGACTTCATATCGGGGAGATCCCCTGAATGTTGGCGGGTCCAACACTGTCGACAATATTATATTCGATTGTATTAGATATGTACTCTTTATTTTTAGAAGTTTGTAATTAAGTACATACTAGGAACTTGGTTTTAGTTTGTAAATTTTCTATAAATACAAAGCCTTTAAAGTGAACATGGGTTGAGTTTTTGGTTGAAAAAGATATTATACTTTGTATATTTTGGAATATATTAATGAAGAAAGCCTAAAGCTATATCAAAGATTCTTATGTTGGGTATTATGAATTTGTTTTCTCCAGTTTGATGTATTTCTCCTACATTTCCATGATGTATGATCTTCTAATGATTGAATGAAGAACATAAACATAATTCATTCATCGCAATGCTCTATTTATAGATTCAATTGTTTGCATTCTTCTTTCTAAAGCTAGTTTTAGAATTAATATATTTGATGCTCCTTCTCAGTGGATTGTTCCTCTCATATTCTACCTTTCATTACAACAAAATAATGATTCAAAGTTGCTCAAATACCTTGCCTTTGTTGATTGTTTTAGTGCGATCTCACATTAAGCCAAAATAGACTCCATCATCCAATGGTGCTTCTTTTTCCCCAAATTCCAACCAACACCAACAAGTTTTACATTAATATGGCCATAGATTGTTTAACATACCTGCTACCATTGTGACCTAGGGTAGTCGAGTTTGAGGAGAGATCCCCCTCCGGATTGAGGTGCTAGCTTCAATATCAAAGTGGTTAGAGGTTACTTTAGAGTTTCCCCCCCATAGTCAGGGTTTTCTCTAAGTAATAACACTTTGTACGCCCTTAAAAATTCCTCCAAGCTCTATCCTATGGGCTAAGTTGTACCATGGGGTCCACTCGTTGTAGCAAGAGCCAATAGGAATGCTCTTTGGGCTGAGTTGTTTCTGACATGCCCATGTCATCCTGACTCCCAATCATCTTGTTGAATCCCTATGTGTGCCGCTACAAATCCTCTGAGATCTTGTTAGTGGGATGATGTCATGCTAACATTACTCGAGCCACGTGGTACCTTCCAAGTCGTGAAATGTGTCACATGGAAATGGGCCTTTTGGGTGTCCAAAAATGCCAAATATGACTGCCACGTGTCCACCATTGATTGACCTATGTTGACGTCACTTGTGACCAATTAAATAATACCAACTGTCTTGTCGAAGGAGAGATAAAGGGTCCCCAAATTTTTGGTTTTGTGACCATTTTCTTTGTTAAAGTCTTTATAAAAAAAAACATGAGGTTCGACACGACTCCATTATGGTTTGTGGTATTTGGAGGAGTGGTCTCGAGGTGGATCTCCTTTGTTGATATACGTGATTTGCGGTATAGGAAACCACCTCCCATGGCCTCCAACCCTAACAAGACTAACGTCTAAAGTTTTATTGAAATTTCACCACATGTCCCGATGTTTATCTCCCTTTGTGAGCTCGCCCTCAACGGGATGAGCTATCAAAGTGGGGACCTCCCGCTGAAATCCTCATTGGTCAACTCTCTGATATCGTGTCATGGTGCTTGTCTCCTGATGCTTTCGCTTTGTAAGCCTTAAGTCTTGTCCGGGGCCATACCTCAAGGCTACCTCTGCTGAGACGACGTCATATGCTGGTGTCATCCTTCTTCATTCATCCTGGCGCTAATAATTGTGCACCATAACCATACCACTGGGGTAGCTTCATCAGGCTAGGCTGTCAAGTGGGCTCCTCCAATGCCCAATATAAATGCTTCTCATTGTGTTGATGTTAATTCCATGTATGCTTGGTCCACCTTTTGGTTGCTCTACTAACTTTATCGTTGAGTTTGGCTACGCATCAAAAGTGTCTCCAACCACCTCTTTAACTCTATTAACTTTGACTTGAGTTAAGCAAATTTGACCGGCTCTATATTTTGAGACAAGAGGCCATTTTCAGACTTCCACATACCATTGGAAACATCTCTATGAGCTCTTCCTATCGAAGTGGTTTTCACCTGCATCTGAGATGATCTACTACACAAGGACTGGCTCCAAAATCTCTATACCTTCTAATTTCCTTTGCCACCTTTTGTCATTGCCTTTATCAGTTGCAATGTTTTTTCCTTTGCCTTTGTCATCAATGACAACATATTTCCAATAGTCTCCCCCTTTAGCATTGATGGCAACACCAAATCAAACAAAATATCTTTAACAAACCTCGTGAAAATTCCATGTAATAAAAGTTAATAAAGGAAAAATAAAACCACAAATTATGGGACATTTATTCCTAGATGAATGTTGGGAAAAAACATCCTAGTGTGGGTGTGTTGAAATTTGCACCAAGAAATATTGAAAATGGCGCTGAGGAGGCTTCTAGTTTATTTTTCCCTTAATTAAACTAGAACTAAATTGTAATTCTACATCACGTGACAACTTATAAGTGTTAACTGAGTCAGGAAGACTTAGTTAGCTTAGTAAATTCGAGTTGGGGGTCAAAATGGAGGCATGTAGAGTTCCCTCTAAGTTTAGGGGGTCCAGTTGCAGTTTATTTTGAGTTGTAATTAATTAACTCAATTATTTGAGTTAAAATCAACTTAACTAGTTCTAACAGAGAGATGAGCTAGTGAGAGGTCCAGTGAATTAAATCTTATTTAATTCACATGCAGTGATCAATCAGATAACTGATAATTCACTATAAATAGTTGTTGCATGCCATTTCTAAGGAAGGCCCGGTTGAGATTGGAGTTAAAGGGAAGAAGACTATCAGTTGTATAATTAGAAAACTGTATAAGTCATGCATGAGGTCATTAGGAAGCCTTGGATGTATTGCACAATCTATTGATGGGAATTTCCTAATTAATAGGGGCTCAATTAGCCCATGAATGTGTGAGAAAGGCTAGTTAGGCAGAGGTAAGGAAGTGGTTAAATATTGGACCAAACTTGCCAGGATAAGTGTGAGGCAGTCAACATAGTGCAGAGGTTTCTCAGGAAGGGAAATAACATTGTATTGTTTCATGTTCTTGACTTTATGCAATATACAGATAATGGAGTTTTTAGCCGAGGCTTTCCCCAGATACATATTTGTGTTGTGCGATTGATATTCTTTCTCTTTCTTGTTCATGTGATTATGTGATCATAATTGGTTTTCGCAATTTGTAGAATGGATTAAGTATTTTGTTTTAGTACATTACAAGATCAATTGAATCTATTTAGATATTTCTACATGGCATCAGAGTCGAAATCATTATAGAAGAAAATAACCAAAGTTTATTTTGAACATTTTCAGATTTATTCTTCAGGACCAACAATAGATCAATATGTCTTTCTATGGACTGAGACTCAAATATGCCCTTGAGGGTAGTTCAAATTACATAGCATGGAAGGACATGATGGAGGCATTGTTTTTTTGTAAGTTAGGCTAAACTATATTAGATCATAAAAGAAACTTTACATAGGCATTGGGCTGAGATGGCAAGCGGTGCTTAGCCGATCTCAGCCTTGGTAGTTTTCAAAATAAAGAGGGTTTGGGGCTACCTCCTAGGAGGAAACAAACCCCTTAATAGATTCATACTGTCATGTTTTACAAAGAATTATGTAACACATATAAAAAAAAAAAAAAAAATAGCTATAGTATGTCCTGATTTGACAAAAAACAGAAATGAACCGTGCTACCGCACAGTCATGGTGTTCCTTCATCATCCTTTGTTGCGGGGTCCTCCTCCTCGATGAGGTTTCCATATTCACGCGCAATGGTTCCTCCTTAGCTGTAGGCTTGTGCGGAGGCTTCGGAGGGGCCGCGAAGATGATAGGAGCAACATGGTACTCTATATCTAAAACTCTGGTCCAGACTCCATTTGAATCTGCTGGCTCGTGAACAGGGAGCGACTCGGTTTTCCAAGGAGTGGGCATCTCAGTGTGCGCTATGGTAGATTTTAGGGGGCCTCTTTTGCCCCTAGGCTTCTCTAGAGTTAAGACATTCTCTTCTTGGGTGCAGTAAGGCATTTGACTAGCCTCCCTTTTGTGGCTACCTGACGAGGAACCTTCAATGGACTCCAGACGCTGGTCTTGGCCGTGGTGATAACGCCTCGAGAACACACCTCTATGGTTTCACCTGATGGCCTTTTGACGTCGTCACGGGGCCATGGAGAGGCTGTCGAGCAGAGAGAGGGATGCCAAGCCAAGAGCAGGGATATGCGCAGCTGGAGTGCGCGCAGTCGGTAGGGGGCACGCGGAAGGGAGAGGCACAGGAGGAGGGGCTTCCAACAGGGAGGCGCACAGCTAGGGGGCTCGCCACAGGGGGTGCGCAACAAGGAGAATCTCAGAGGGAGGAGCACGCATCAGGAGGGCGCGTGATAGGGGGCTCGTAACAGGGGGCCCGTAGCAGGGGGAGCGCGCAACAGGAAGGGCAAGGGCAGTGGAGGTGTGCGGGGGAAGCTGAAGCAGCAATGTGATGGTGAGGGGAATAACAACAATGGCTTTTGAGACTAGCTGGTGTAGCAATGAGATGGATGAATGAGGAACTTGTGTGCCTTTTAAAGACATATGGCACGAGCGTAGAGGCAGTGAGTGACAGTCCCAGTGTGACTGCATGTGATACAAAGTATGGCAAGAGGTCAGGTGAGGTAAAGCTCCGTTATGAATGATTGACGATTTGAGTGTCTGCATCATGTTAGAGCTGGCGTTGCAGGGCGGCGTCAGCCTGAGCATGGGAGGATCTGTCCTCGCACGATCTGGACGTGTCACCCACATCCGGGGAAGGATGGAGGCAATTTTGGAGGACAACGGGTAGAAGGAATTCATTGACATCGATATTCCAAATTGTTATGAAACCAACTCAAAAAATAGAAGAAAAGAGAGATCAACGCCTTAGAAATAAGCCACTTCAAGGGGGAAACCTCCTTTACATAACATAAATGAACAATTCTTGGATGATACAAATGACAAATCCTCCTTTCTATATATATGACTCCATGGGGTCACAATATAATCCTAGCTGACCTAACAATAATAATGTAAAGGCACAATAATAACAATATGGGGGTTACATGGGTACAACAATGACCATAAGGGGGCTACACTAACAACAATAAGGGACCACACTAGTAATATAGGGACCTAACATGCCTCTCTCCTTCAAAAAAGTGTTTTCCTCAACGCTTGAGTAGATCTGGATGCTTCTGTATAAAATTCTCATCCTCCCATGTAGAATCTTCAATGGGTAAATTCTTCCACTTGATGAGATACTATGAAATTGATCATTTTCGTAGCTGCCAAGTTCTTGTTTTCGGACTGCTTCAGGTTCCAATATGAGTTTTCCTTCCTCATCAAGTTCTGGAAATATTTTTTGAACTAGAAGTTTGTCACCTATAACCTTATTTAAGCATGAAAATATGGAAAACTGAATGCACTTGAGAAGAAGCAGGAAGCTCCAATTTGTATTCCATAGTATCAATCTTTTGTAACACCTTGTAAGGACCATAGTACTTTGGTGATAATTTTTTATCCTTCTTAGCTTTCTTGAGGCACATTTTTTTGTATGGTTGTAGCCGTAAAAATACCCAGTCTCCTACATCAAAACTTCTCTCGCTACGATGTTGATCTGTCTGTTGTTTAATTCGATTTTGTGCCAAATTTAGGTTATCATTTAAGAGTTGGAGAACTTGTTGTTGATGCTCGATGTGATATTCCACTTCTTGAACCTTGGATTTTTTCTCTTAAAGATGATGTGATGAATGGTGGATGATATCCATAAATTGCCATAAATGGGATCATTTTTGTTGCAGTATGGAAGGAAGTGTTATACCACCATTCAGACATACGTAACCACTTGACCCATTGTGTTTGTTTATCAGATACAAAACAATGAAGATATCCTTCAAAACATTTGTTCACTGTCTCAATTTTCCCATTGGATTGAGGATGATAAGATGAGCTATGAGCTAGTTGAGTACCCAAAAAAGAAAATAATTTTGTCCAAAAAATTCCAGTAAAAATGGGATCTCTGTCGTTTACAATAATCTTTAGGTTCCCATGTAGCTTTTGAATTGTTTCTATACATACAATAGCAATTGTAATTGCTTTGAATGGATGAGACAATGCACAAAATTGTGCATACTTGGTAATTCTATCAATTACCACCATGATGATACTCTTTCCTTTGGACTTAGGTAAACCTGCGATAAATTCCATTGAAATATCCTCCCAATGTTGACTTGGAAAGGATAAAGGTTGTAGAAGACTCGTGGTCTTAATTTTCTCCACTTTATTTTGCTGGAAAACCAAACATTCCGCCACAAACTTTTGAATATTAGATTTAAGGCCATCCCAAAAAAAATCTTTCTTCACCCTGTGGTAAGTTTTTAAAATTCCTGAGTGTCCTCCTAAGGGAGAAGTGTGCAATTCCAAAAGAATCTTTTGATTTAGTTGGGAATTATTACAAAGATATAAGCGATCTTTGTACCATAAGGAATCATTTTTCCAACTAAATGTATGAGATGTACTAGGATCTTGCTACAACTTTTGAATGGGTGTCCACACTTCTTCATCCTTTTTCCATTCATCCCTTGCTTCGGTTATCCAATCTGGTTGGATAATAGAAATGGCACAAAGTAATGCTTCCACCTCTTCATCCTTTCTTGAGAGTGCGTCTGCAACAACATTTAGCTTCCATTTTTTGTAGATGATTTCAAAGTCATGACCCAACATCTTTGTGACCCATTTTTGCTGCTCTTCTGAAGATAGTATTTGTTCCAAAAAGTATTTAAGACTATCAAGATCAGTTTTTACCTTGAAGTGTCTTCCCATTAGGTAAGGTCGCCATTTCTTTAGTGCATGTAGTATTGCCAACGTGAATGGCTTCTCCAATGAATCAGGTTCCCAAAGGAAAACCTCATGTTGGATGTTATCCTTTAAAGTCCTTATGAAGACATAAATCCTGTGTTCCTCTGGAATATCGACCACCCTTATATTCAATTTTGGAAGTCCTCAATGTGCTCCACCACTGAACCCTTTTGTTTGAGATTTATCAATTGGATAAAGAAGGTGTTTCTATTTGTATCCTCATAATGTGCTATCATTTCCTCCGTAAAAAATTGACCAAGTGACAATTTTTTTATGGGATCAAAGCCATCAATACCTACAAATGTATTTGTTCTAAATATAAAGTTGCAAGGCTTACCTTTTGTGTGTTTTGCACATTATTGAGATCAAAATATTGCTCCATCTGTAGTATCCATGTTACAGGATCCTTGCCATCAAACTTCCTCATATCTATCTTTGGAATATGGTGGGTCTTCGATCCAACATTAGAGTTCATGAAATCACGATTAACATGTATTTTTTTCTCATCATGAGTTTCCTCTATTATCTTTTTGCCATTAGGAATCATGTTTTGTATCAAATTTGTCAAACCTTCCATGTCTGCTTTTAGATCATTCCTCATGTCTTCCATGTTGCCTTTCATGTCTTCCATGCCATTCTTCAAACCATCCCTCTTAGCTTTCACATCTTTCTCCAAACCCTCCATATTCACACCGTTCTTCAAACCATCCATATTAGCTTCCGCTCCCTTCTTCAAACCATTAATTTTTTCTTCCACTCCTTTCTTCAAAACTTCCATTTCATTTTTTTTTGCTCTTTGCGAGAGCGAAATTTGGTGCACTTGCTCTTGTAATTTTGATATATCATGTTGCACTTCTTCATCTTCATGAGTCCAGTAGAGTATTATGAGGGCTTAATGGGTGTTGGATTATTTTTAGGGGGGCATTTTAGAACCTAATAATGATATCTATGCTTCAATATGCTCTTGGAATCATTTCAAACTGATTTTTCAAACAAAACTTATGCAATTTGAAAAAAATTCACACCTTTTTCTTGCTTTTGAGGAGCTTGATATTGAAACTGAATTATCTCTATGATTTCAGAACTTCAATATCTAAAATTATTTCATGTAGTATCCCTCTGAATCTTCCTTCGAATGCCACAGGTCTGACCTGATTTGGATTCTTCAAGACAAAGTTATGCCAAATCTCCCACAATGCCCTAATTATGGACTGATTCAATAGAGAGAACTTGTATGTCATGCCACGTGTCAATTTTTCTTGCTTCGGCTTTGAAATTGATACACAGGAAACTACAGTCTGTGTGTTTTCGGCCACTTTTTACAAAATTCAAATCTGATGCTCAGAGAGAGAGTTATGGTGATTTCCCCAAGGTCACCTTTTTTAGATGAAATTTGGGAGCTTGCAAAACCCATAAATTCCACATATCATATCTCCGAAACTATTGTGAACCAATATATGAAATTTTACAGAAATTTCCTCAGGATTTCAGCTTCGCATGGTAAAAATTTCAACTTTTGAAACTTCGTAGAAAAAAAATTATTGCAAAAATTCCATGATGACTTGTTTGGAGCAGCGAAACCCTAGAATCTGTAGAAATTTGCTGAATAATGATTAATTATCCACCGAGACTATCCTGGTCACATACTATTTGAACTTCATACACAACACATAATCTCTTCCACTCAACTCAACTTAGATCATCAAACATGCGGAAATAAAATCAAGCGATAACACATCAAATCATCATACACATTAACACAGTATGTATGGGGAAAGCTTATAGCTGAAAACCCCGCAGCTATTGTGTATATTATAATGGAGAAATCAAGTAACAAACTCAGTACAATACTCCTCACAAGTACTCAATACTTTCTCATACAGTTACTCACAATCTAGCTCAGTTTTGAACAGGTTACTGGTTCAAAACTCACCGCCAATTGCCTTGCCTCTATTGCGTGTTTCAATGCTATGGGATGGCCTCTTTATATAGATAAACCACCAGCCTGAACTGCGCAATCCTCATGAGCTTACTCCACCTATCTGTGTGTTGCAAATAGCAACAGTATAGTCACAACTGATAGCTAACTCCACCCTTTCATCTACCTCTTTCACTGGTCTCCACTGAATTGATCATACACTGTAGTGAACTGATGTGTTCTTGAGTTGAATAATGAGTTACTAATTAATTAATTAAATAATATTTAATTCACTCCACTCATAACTAATTGATTAGCTAATTAAACTAATCTCAACTAGTTCAACTAAAATAAACAGAACACAACTCCACTATCTGTCTCATTAACTCCTCCATACTTCTGCAACTAAAGTCCAACTAAAGTCAACCATGCATGATGCCATCAAACCCTTGGGAACCACGTGATTCCTCGCGCTCGGATGCGGGCCGCCTTGTCTCGGCGAAGTGCTCCAGAGAGTGAGCGCTGTTTATGGTCTAAATATTATTAAGGAGCCGTGTATTTGACTTCCTGGAAGAGGCTGCACAAGGAGAGGCGGTCACGATGAGCTTGGAAACCTCTTTGACCTCAAGAAATAGAGTCTATTCTGTTTGCAACATGACCACATACTTAAAATCTCAGCCCCAGAATCTGAACCATGCTCCATATGTCTAAAAAATAGACATAGTCTAAAAATAGATTTTTGCGCGGGGAATTTGCATAACACAGTTACTTGGTGAGCGGCTTGTTCATAAACTCCATCATCTTGCTGTATTTTCAACAGAATCCAAAGCTCTGAAACCAAATGTTATGAAACCAGCTCCAAAAGTAGAAGAAAAGAGAGATCAACACGTTATAAATAAGCCACTTCAAGGGGGAAACCTCCTTTACATTACATAAATGAACAATTCTTGGATGATACACATGACAAAACCTCATTTCTATATATAGGAGTCCATGAGGTTACAATATAATCCTAGCCGACCCAACAATAATAATGTAAGGGGACAATAATAACAATATGGGGGTTACAGGGGCAAAAAAATAACCATAAGGGGCTACAGTGACAACAATAAGGGACTACACTAGTAATATAGGGACCTAACACCAAGCCCGTAGCAGCAGATGCTCAAAATATTGATGCATGGAAGAATAATGTAGCAAAGGCGGGAAGGATTCTGTTAGAAGGAGTTCGAGATCATATTGTATCGAACCTCCATGGAAAGGAAACTCCATATGTTATGTGGAAGTCCTTAATAGATCTGTTTCAGAATAACAATGACCACAGGAAGCTGGCGATGAGGAAAAGCTCAGAAAGATCAAGATGGAGGAGGGCGAGACATTACCAAAATACTTGACAAAGTTCACTCAATGTCGAGATGAACTTGGAAGTGTTGGTGTGATGGTATCCCAAGATGATTTGGTGAGCATAGCACTTATAGGCCTTCCCAAAAGCTGGCACAGCTACCAAGATTCGATAAATGGGAGGGAGAAGTTACCAAAGCGAGAGTGATTGTGGTCCAACTTGGTGCAAGAAGAGATAAGGCGAAGCACTAGAGACGGGACCTCTTCTAAAGAAAAAGAATAAGATTTTGCATTAGTCGGAAAAGGCAAGCAAGCCAAGGGAAAGAAGTCCCAAGGTGAAGAGGGCAAGAGAGAATACTTGTCCAAGATCAAGTGTTTTCACTATCACGAGTACGAGCACTATGCCACGAAATGTCCACAGAAGGAAAGCAAGAAGGAGCGTGTAGTTGCAGCAGTAGGTGAAGCTCTAGCTTCACAGTTAGAGCTTGATTTTAGTCTCATTACATGCATGGAAAACACTGTAATGGGATGCATGTGGTATCTCAACAACGGTGCCTTGTTCCATATGACAGGGAATATAGACATCTTCAATGACTTGGAGGAGAAGGAACTCCAGCAGAACATAGAGTTTGGAGATGACGGGAGGTATACCACAACCAACATAGGTACAATTACCTTTCAGAGGGAGTCTAGCTCTCCTCTTATACTGATAGATGTTTTGATTATTCCAGGACTAAAAAAGAATATTGTTTCCATAATAGTATTGGAAGACCGTGGCTATGATGTGATATTTAGAAAAGGAAAGGTTTTCCTTAGACACATCTCCACGGGGCAGGTGAAACATATCGATGTGCGATTCAAGAACTTGTATGCTCTTGAGGTTGAAAATGCATGCAAATATTTGAGTAGCAAAGTAAAGGTTAGAGACTTAGTGGTTTATAGGGAGCATGAATTACCTCTCAACATGCAACCTCAGAAGTAGCCTCATCAAGTTGAGGAGAAACTACAATTGGAGAAGCAGAGAAGAGACCGAGTGGAGACATCCAATCAAGCAGAGACCTCCCATAGGGGGGAATTTTGAGCCAAGTGGGTAGAGGGAGCATATGCAACCATACCTCCAAGTGAGAGGTGGGGCAATGTGAAGTCATAATCCCAAGAGAGGATATTTGGGAAGGGTCCATTGAGATGTCTTGTCTCATGGATCATTACCTGGCTACAGGGGCCAGAGTACACAGTAGCAGGATGAATCAGTAGCAGTTGATGAAGTCAGATGTTAGAGTGACAGATGTTAGATACTATAGCGCAGATCAGAGTTGGCAGTAGTGCAGATAGCACAAATGCAAAGTCAGAAACAACGCAAAGTTTTCAGTAGATAGTGCAGTAGCTAGCAACAGTCAGAGAGTCTGGTGATAGATGCATCATACTAATTCAGTTTGGATGCTTTTTAAGTTTCAGAAGTTGTAGTAGTAAACAACACTATAGAAGTGTTGCATGCAGAACATTCCAAAGGTACAAGATCGAGATAGACTTGAATTCCTTTCTTGTTGAGAGGGAGTGTTGAAATTGGAAATAAGAAATATTGAAAATAGCACCCAGGAGGCTTCTAGTTTAATATTCCCTTAATTAAATTAGAAGTAAATTGTAATTCCACAATCACATGATAACTTGTATGTGTTAACTGAGTCAGGAAGACTTAGTTAGCTCAATCAATTCAAGTTGGGAGTCAAACTGGAGGCATGTAGAGTTCTATCTAAGTTTTAGGGGGTCCAGTTGCAATTTATTTTTATTTGTAATTAGATAACTCAATTATTTGAGTTAAAATCAGTTTAACTATTTCTAACTGAGAGATGAGCTAGTGAGAGGTCCAGTGAATTAAATCTAATTTAATTCACATGCAACGATCAATTAGATAATTGATAATTCGCTATAAATAGTTGTTGCATGTAAGTTCTAAGGAAGGCCTAGTTGAGATTGGAGTTAACGGGAAGAAGACTATCAGTTGTATAATTAGAAAATTTTACAGGTCATGCATGAGGTCATTAAGAAGCCTTGGATGTATTGCACAATATATTGATGGGATCTTCCTAATTAATAGGGGCTCAATTAGCCTAGGAATCCGTGAGAAAGGCTGGTCAGGAAGAGGCAAGAAAGTGGTTAAATATTGGACCAAACTTGCAAGGATCAGTGTGAGACAGTCAGTAGAGTGCAGAGGTTTCTCAGGAAGGGAAATAGTATTGTATTGTTTCATGCTCCTGAATTTATGCAATATACAGATAACAAGGTTTTTTGTTGAGGCTTTCCCTAGATACATCTTTGTGTTGTGCGATTGATATTATTTCTCTTTATTGTTCATGTGATTGTGCGATCATAATTGGCTTCCAAAATTCATAGAATTGATTTAGCATTTTGTTTTAGTAAATTACATGTGTTATCACAAAATCAGACCTAATAGGCTACTCATCAAACAAATCTTGTGAAGCTATTTCAAACCAATCTTTTTGTTGAAGCTTAGCCTCCTCAACCTGAGAGGGCTCTCTCAAGGGTTTATGATTTTTGATAAATATGTAGATGGCTAACTCTATATGAGATAAAAAAAGATAAATGATGTAAACTATTTGTAAATCGTATTAGCAATTGTACATTGGGCTTATGGAGTCATGATAGCTTCAGCAAAACCAAGATAATCTACCTAGCATGGAAGTTAAGGCATATCAGAGTTCAAGTCAAGGAATAAACATGTAGAACAGTAAAACACACAGTTAGCTTGTTTATCAAGGAAGTCAAAGCATCATTGATGAATTCTGAGTAACATAAGAAAACACCACTGCAATAGAATATTGGAAAGATGCCATTAGAACAAGAACATACAAGAATTCCTTATGAATCTCGAGTTGTCAAAGTAGAAATTCTCTATTAAGCTGAAAATAGTCACTTACATAAAACAAAATCTTTTTGCTAACAAATGTCCAACAACCCTTTCTATTTCGACTTCTTGATCTTCTATAGATCCTTTACATCATGAGATAAGCTTCCCCATAACTATGTACATCGAATTCCCATGCTTTGACACCTATTCTAACTATAAAACATGGTATTTATTACAAACACAACTGTAAAACTAACATAGAGTCCTATTACAAATATAATTAGAACTCTTTTGGTTCTACTCAAAACATATTTATCTAAACTTAAATACATCATTTTCCACCTATCATTCCACTCAGTCGAATCTTGATGATGAGTTTCAACTTGTTATAACCATAATGTTGATGATGTTAATTCCCTGTAATCTAGGAAACTGCTCCCCTGTTTTTAGGCTTAAGATCCCTTTAGTTTCTTGAGATATTATGACCACTTCCAACTGATAACTTCGAGACTAATTGATGTTGGGAACATGATTGACATATGTCCCAAGTCATCCCTTCATGTCAGCTGTGCGAAAGTAGCTTGAATTTCTCAAAACCATGAAAACAGACCTGCGCTACAAAAGCAGCATAGTTTCGTAGTGCGGTCTTTTTTACCATTTTACTTCAAAATTTAACTTCCTTTCCTTCAGATTTACTTTGATATTCACTTGATATATCTCCCTTAGGAATTTCAAATCAAAATTCTTGGTCTTCCCTCCAAAATTTGATAAGAAAAAGGGTGAAAAAGCTGCTACAGTAGTTTCGTAGCGCTTTTCACCCTTTTTGCACTACAAGCGCTACGAAACTATTGTGCAAGTAGTTTTAACCAAATTTTAACAAAATTTTAAAACAAAAAGGTACCACAGCTTCAGAAAATCATTGGCTTCATCAAAACCATCAGACATTTGAACTACAAACATAATCTTCACAAAATTTGATCCTCATTTTCCATTTAGAGTTTGTTTTAAATTTGTCATTTTGTACCTCTGCTCTTTAGTTCATCTTGAGACTGTTTTAACTGTAACTCCAAATCATTCACTTGGCTTCTTAGATTCCTATTACTTGCTATCAAATGAGTGTTGATCACTCTAACAAACCTTGCTTCTTTAATAGCTGGAACTGTCCATGTAAAGAACTGTTGGGCACTACTTGGGATCTCTGACCTAGCAACTGTGTTGAGATTGCAACAAGATGATGAGCTTAGTGGAAATAAGTCGCCTTCACTAAGTGGGCCCGCAGGCTATTTTTGGCGCAAAGTCTATTTTTAGACATATGGATCATGTTCTATGAGTTGCAGGATGCTATTTGTGGATGGTTGGTCAGGTCGGAAAAAATAGATGGACTTCTATTTTTAGACATACTGGGCGAAATCTATTTTTAGATTGCCAGTCTAAAAATAGATATGTCGAATATTATTAGCTCTTAATAATATTTGGACTCTAAACATTATCTTATCCTCTTGGAGCACTTCAGTTAAGTGCACAAATGTGGCACATGCAGCTGACAGAAGGAATTACGCTATTCCTGAGGGTTTAGTGGAGCTATTGCATGGAGACTTCAGTTAGAACTCAGGTGACAGAGTTTGGTGGAGTTGATTGAGGAGTTAGTGGAGTTGTATTCAGTTTAACTCAGTTAAACATAGTTGAGCTAGTTGTATCTAGTCTAACTGATTGATACACTAGTGAGAGTGGTGTGAATTAATTATTAATTAATTCACTAATTATTAATTAATTCACTAATCAACTAAAGAATACATCAGTTAACTTCAGTGCATGGACAGTTTCAGTGGAGACCAGTGGAGAGGTAGGTGAAAGAGCAAGTGTGACTATCAATTATGACCATACTGGTGCATGAGTTTGCACCACACATTGATGGAGATGCCAATGAGGATGGCGCAGTGCATACCAGAGGGATTCAAACTCAGATTGGGCCATTATTCATCTTGGATTACTTGCGATGAGCGGGGCTAATTGGACGATTGGAGCATGTGTTTTGCTAGATATAGCTTGATTAGTGTGTAGCAATTGGAGATTGTACTGAGAGCTTGTGAGGAGCTTTGTATAATGATTGTTACATGATCTCTATGACATATAATATACAGATAGTTGGGGGTTTTCAGATTTAATATTTCCCATAAAATATTGTGTTCATATGTGTGATTGTTTATGGTTTTAATGTGCGCGTGCGATTGTTTTTATTTCCGCAATTAATGATCAATGGTAGAAGAGATTTTGTATTGTGCATGAAGTTAAAATAGTGTGTGATTAGGAGAATCTCGGTGCGATCATTTATGATTATTCAAATTTCTACATGGTATCGGAGCGATATTGATCATTGGAGCAATTGCAAGACATTGAAGCGGTTGAGTTTTGTGCTGGTGGAATTCAAATTTGCAGCAGTGTTTTCTTGGTGTTGAAGTTGAGATGTCTTTCAACGGATTGCGATTAGAGTATGCCCTTGATGTCAGCTCGAATTATATTGCATGGAAGGACAGGATGGAGGCGGTGCTGGATGACAATGGGTTGAAGGAGTTCATAGATGCAGAAGTTCCAAAGCCTACTTCTACTGATGCTATCGTACTTGACACATGGCAAAAGAAGACAGCAAAGTGTCGAAGGATTCTGTTGGAGGGCGTGAAGGATCACATAGTGTCCAACCTTCATGGTAAGGCTTCTCCATTCTTGACATGGAAAGCCTTGACAGATTTATTCCAAAGCAAGAGCGACCAGAGGAAGTTGGAGCTCAAGGATAAACTCAGAAACATAAAGATGGAGAAAGGCGACAGTATGCCCAAGTACCTCACGAAGTTCACCCAATGCAGGGATGAGGTGAGAGTGTGGGGGTGACGTAGATGATCGAGGACTTAGTGAGCTTGGCTCTCCTTGGGCTTAGAGAGAGTTGGCATTCCTATCGGGACTATATCAATGGTTGGGAGGGAATTTCCGAGATGGGGCTTGACTTTGAGCGGATCTTGTGCAAGAGGAGATGAGGCGGAGTACCAGGGCAGGATCTCATGGTGTCAGAGCTACGATGAAGAGAATTGCGCTTTGGCTGCCAAAGCAAAAGAAGAGCAAAGCTTCTCATTAAATTAGAAGGCAAGAAGTGGGACATGTCCAAGGTGAAGTGCTTTCACTGTCACCAACACGGACATTACGCCACTAATTGTCCACAGAAGAAGAAAAATAAGCAGGCTGCTGGATTTGCAGCTGGAGAGGCCTTAGCCTCACAGTTTGAGCTGGATTTTTCACTGATCGCATGCTTGGTCTCAAGTATGATGGGATTAGTGTGGTTTCTTGACAGTGGTGCGTCTTTTCACATGACAGGAGATCGAGATTTGTTTACTGATCTGGATGAGAAAGATATTGGAGTGCACATCGAGATGGGCGATGATGGTAGATACAGTGTGACCGGTATCGATACCATTTCCTTTGAGAGGGAGTCTGGTAAACCCTTCAGATTGAAGGAAGTGATGCATGTTCCAGGATTGAAGAAGAATATTATCTCTGTGGCGATGTTAGAAGACAAGGGATATGATGTTGTCTTTAGCGAGGAAAAGGCTTTCCTGCGCAGTAAGGCAACTGGTGAGACCCGGAGGATAGGGGTTCGAGTTAAGAACCTTTATCAATTGTAGGTAGATGGCTGCGCAGCAATGGCAGGCAAGGCAGAAGGAGTGGTGAGCCAGGATGATGGCGAGTTGTGGCACCGGAGATTGGGCCACCTTCACCATGGAGCTTTGAAGATACTGCAGTAGATTTCTACTGGGCTTCCTAAAGGCACTCTTGCGCAGTCAGATCAGTGCAAGGGGTGTACCTTGGGAAAATTTGTGAAAGCCACTTTTCATGAGAAGGATAGTCGCGCCACGACGATCCTTGAGAGAATTCACACAGACGTGTGTGGACCTTTCTTAGTAGCTTCGACAACAAAGCACATGTATTATGTGATATTTGTTGATGATTTTTCTTGTAAGTGTTGGATCTTCTTCATGCAGAAGAAGAGCGAGACATACTCAAAGTTCTGTGAGTTCAAGGCACTGGTTGAGAAAGAATCAGGGAAGCAGGTGAAGGCTCTTAGGAGCGACAATGGTGGTGAATTCATCTCTAGCGAATTCAAGGACTTTTGCAGCGCAGAAGGAATTCAAAGAGAGCTCATAGCACCTCATAACCCACAACAGAACGAGGTTGCTGAGCAGGAGAACATAACGACCGTGGGTGCTGCACGAGCGATGTTGCATGATCAGGGCCTACCCATTCACTTGTGGGCGGAGACATGCAATACTGCAGTATATGTGCATAACCGTTGTCCTCACAAGATACTTCGCATGAGTACACCCGAGGAGGCGTTTTCTGGTAAGAAGCCTAATATTTCCCATTTGAGGATTTTTAGTTCACCTGTTTACATTCATGTGACGAAGGATGCCAGGAAGAAGTTGTAGCCGACCACAGAGGTTGGGATATTTGTGGGGTACACTGATACTCCCCACAACTATCGTGTTTATTTTCCAAACAATCGCAAGACTGTTGTGCGACGGGATATCAAATTTCATGAGGAGAAAGCCATGAAGTGTTCGCTTGAGAGGGAGCCACACTTGCATGCAGATGAGGAGCTATTAGTTCCTAAGGATGAGTCTCGGAGATCCCTGAAGACCACAGATGAGGTTCATGGAGTGGAAGAGACCACTCATCGGCGCGACCATCGAGAGGGCGGAAGCGCACTACGGAAGGTGAGCCGGCGGCTCGAAGATACGAAGAAGGTTGTGGAACACCTACAACACGGCGTAAAACGAAACCGATCCACGATCGAAGCTGCTGGATACATGGCTCTTGTGAGAGAGTGTGTCGTGGCTGAGAGCCATCCTCTTTCTAGGAAGGCATGGAGGATCCCGCATGGGTAGATGCCATGGTGGAGAGAAGTATGATTCGATTGTCGAGAACTGGTGCATGGGAGAATTGTCCGGCGGGAACATCCAAAAGCCAAAGTTAAAGGATGGATCTACAAAGTGAAGCGAGGTAGGTACGACGGGGTGGAGAAGTAGGAAGCCAGATTTGTTGCCGAGGCTTTTCACGCAGTTGAGATCGATTGTAAAGGAGACCTTTGCACATTGCGAGTATTCTTCCATACGGACGATTCTTTCTCTCTCAGCACAGATGGGTTGGCACATTAATCAGATGGATGTGAAGACTGCGTTCCTCAATGGAGTCATTGAGGAGCAGGTGTACATAGAGAAACCCGAAGGTTTTGAGATATTTAGCAGCGAGTCACATGTGTACAGGCTTAAGAGAGCGTTGTATGGGTTGAAACAAGCACCTCATGCTTGGTACACACGGATAGATATTTATTTCACCGGACTTGGATTCTCCAAGAGTGAGGCGGATCCTAACCTATACCAGATTTTGGTGGAGGGTAAGTTTCTGATCATTGTAATTTATGTAGATGATTTGATTTTGATAGGTGATGAACTGTTGATACACTCCTGCAAGGATGATCTTGCAAAGGATTTTGAGATGAAGGACTTGGGCCTCCTTCATTATTTCCTGGGATTGGAAATTTGGCGGCGCTTACGATTGTAATTGTTTGTTTCTCGGGGTAAGTATGCTCGGGAGATATTGGAGAAGTTCAACATGCATGGCTGCAAGCCTGTTGATACTCCTCTTCCTGGAGGTTGGAGGAAGGAGGATGCTACTTCAGCGGAGGTAGTGGATGCCACTGTTTATCGACAGTTGGTGGGGTCGCTTATGTATCTGGTCGATACACGACCCGACATATGCTATCTTGTGTGAGCTTTCTACAAGCTATGGTTAAGCCTACCAAGCTCTCTTTGGAAGAAACGGAGACAAGCATGTATTGAGATATCTCGAGGCACATCGGGATAGGATTACTGATACAGAATTGTGAGTCGGATGAGGAGGTGAAGCTATGTGGCTTCCACCAGAGATGCGGTTAGGCGAGGCAACGAACGAAAGAGCACATCGGAGGGATTTTCGATGCTCGATTCGACAACGGTTTCTTGTTACAATGACGAGAGATCCGTGGCACTCAGTTCAGTAGAGGCCGAGTATATGGCAGCAAGTTTGGCTGCATGCGAGGCTATATGGATGGGGAAGATCCTGGTCGAGTTGTTCGGTTCACACTTAGAGCCTATCGTGATTTATTGTGATAATCAGAGTTGCATCAAACTCTCGATTAATCCAGTATTTCACGATAGATCTAAACACATTGACATCCGGTATCATCATATCAGAGATTGTGTGCAGCGGAAGATCATGTTACTTTCATACATTCCTACGGAGGATCGGGATGCAGATATTCTGACGAAGGCGCTCACTAGGAGAAAATTCGAATACCATCGAGACAGGATCAAGGTGGCAGATAATCCATATCTTGTTGAGAGGGAGTGTTGAGATTGAAACAAGATGATGAGCTTAGTGGAAAGAAGTCGCCTTCACTAAGTGGGCCCGCAGGCTATTTTTGGCATAAAGTCTACTTTTAGACATATGGATCATGTTCTATGAGTTGCAGGATGCTATTTGTGGATGTTTGGTCAAGTCAAAAAAAATAGATGGACTTCTATTTTTAGACATACTGGGCGGAATCTATTTTTAGATTTCCAGTCTAAAAATAGATATGTCGAATATTAATGGCTCTTAATAATATTTGGACTCTAAACATTATCTTATCCTCTTGGAGCACTTCGATTAAGTGCACGGATGTGACACATGCGGTGACAGGAAGGAATTACGCTATTCTGAGGGTTTAGTGGAGCTATTGCATGGAGACTTGATTTAGAACTCGGTGACGAGTTTGGTGGAGTTGATTGAGAGTTAGTGGAGTTGTATTCGATTTAACTCGGTTTAAACATGGTTGAGATAGTTGTATATAGTCTAGCGGTTGATACACTAGTGAGGTGGTGTGAATTAATTATTAATTAATTCACTAATTATTAACTCATAAATCAGCTAAAGAATACCTTGATTAACTTCAGTGCATGGACAGTTTCAGTGGAGACCAGTGAAGAGGTAGGTGAAAGAGCAAGTGTGACTATCAATTGTGACCATACTAGTGCATGATTTTGCACCACACATTGATGGAGATGCCAATGAGGATTGCGTAGTTCATACCAGAGGGATTCGAACTCAGATTGGGCCATTATTCATCTTGGATTTCGCAGTAGAGGCAGGCTAACAGGTGGAGCATATTGGAGCATGTGTTTTGTTAGATCTGAGCTTGTGTAGTGTGTAACAATTAGAGATTGTACTGAGAGCTTGTGAGGAGTCTGTACAATGATTTTTACATGATATCTATCATTATAATATGCATATATTTGGGGGTTTTCAGCTTTAAGCTTTCCCATAAATACTGTGTTTATATGTGTGATTATTTATGGTTTTAATGTGCGCATGCGATTTTTTATATTTCCGCAATTAATGATCAATAGTAGAAGAGGTTATGTATTATGCATGAAGCTCAAATAGTGTGTGATCAGGATAATCTCGGTGAATAATTTAATAGTTATTCAAATTTCTACAAACTGTTTGACCTTCCCAAACAACCTTCAACCTCTTGAATTATGTCTTTTCAATTTTGTGCTGTCTTGCCCTCTTTCTCATCATTTTCATTTCTTGATTTTCTAGCTTCAACCTTTCTTCCGGTAGTTGACACTCTGACATGTGTTCTTTTCCCTTCTCTATCTTGTTGACTGCATGCTCTACTATATGAGATGAGAGATCAATCACCTTTTTAGGGGCTTTGGCTGCTTCAATAGTTACTTGGGTATCTTTACTGCTTTCTTGGAGTTTCTTTTCATGTTTGGTTAGAGGTTTCCTAGCTTGAAAAACAAAAGCTGCATCCTCACCTTCAAAATTCAATTTCTTTGTTGATTTGATTTTTCTATGTTTAGGATCATTCACTTCAATGAAATATGCCTGCACAATGGGTGATTCTTCTATGTCTATTGCATGCAGTATATCATCCAAGTTGCCTTTCATCATTGGATTGTCCTCTGCCATTGAAAAAACTGCTTTTCCCTTTGATGCTGATACTTGACTTCTTGTTTTTCTCTGGCTCTCCTGCTAACTGGCCACTTGTTTCTGTTTTGTTTCTTTGACCTTTTCTACTTTTTGTTTTGTAGGTGATGGGTTTTTTGCAACAAGCACTGATGCTTTCTTAATTCTTACTTCAAAATGTTTCCTTGGTTTCAATCTTTACAAACCTCTTAGCTTTGGTGACCACTGGCTGACTGGATTTTGCTACTAGTGGTGAAGGATTTCCCTTGATCTTAGGGTTTCCAGCTGGAGTGAGGGCTTCCATTTCAAATCCACTCATAAATAAAAAGGAAGACCAATCTCTATTTATTTTCTGTAGCTCATTTAAAACCAGTAACTTAATCAAACCATGATGAAACAAAGATGTTTCACAACCATCAGATTTAGCTTGGACTTTGTCAGGCGTTTTGGAAAGGCTTCCATGAAAGAAAAATGGTAAATCTAATGATATCATTCTTGTGAAATGAAACAACAATTTAAAATGATAAGTATAGACTTTATGGTACCTGCCTTCACATGTGAAATATCTTTGGATGTTGAATAACAAATTTGCATAGTTATCCTTGATACAACTCCTGGGTATTGCATTGTTCATGTCCATGTCTACAAATTCATGTTTCATAAAATCCTTGCATGGCTCCATGTAAAATCTAAAACCTTTAAACCAAGATTGTTTTCTTCTTGGTATATCTGCCACAACAGTTATGATCTCAGGTGTTACTGGCATGTTTATCCTTCCAACTTTGGTAGTGGTTCCACTGAAATGTAGAGCAAACTCTTTGGACACTTGAGTGTGGCAACCCTGTAGATTTTCACAAAATTTGAGACATCCAGCCCTTCTAAAAGCCTCCATCACCATTTGATCCTCCATAACAGCATTTGCATTCTCAGGTTCGTATCTTAGACAATGTCCCCCTCTCTGGATCTTCTTTTCTTCTACCATGTTTCCTGTAGAAAACCTGTTTGTTTCTCTAAAACCTGTAAAGCAGCCTCTCTTGACCAAATGAACAACCTCGCTTGATTTGATGAGATTTGTCTTTTGATAGAACAACCATAAAATCTTCCTCACTGTTTCAGAGCTTGGACATCATATGTGAAGGTGAATGAAACATGAATGATTCAATTAGGCAAAAAATTCGAATTAGAGATGTCACTTCATGACCAAATGATGTTTAATTGATACCTTATCATGAATATGATGACTGTAGGACAAGTGGGTACAACAAATCTGTTAACTAACTGACTCACCATACTCCTATAATGTCATTCCCCGACTGAAACTAACAAATCCCGGCTTATTTGACATGATAGCTACGAAACCGCGCTTTTGTAGCGCTCATAGTGTAAATTTTTCAATTTGCGCTATGAAAGTAGCAGTGCTTTCGTAGTGCAAAGCTCATTTTTTGAACTAACGGAGCTACGAAACTGTGGATTTGTAGCTAATTGCAGAAAATCAACCTAAAACCTACTTAGATGTCCCTTAAATGAAAAATGTGAAATTTTTAACTATGGAATGAACCTAAAAAGAATTTTTGAATTTTGATTGTGAACACTAACCTCCAGAACTATGACATACCCTTTACCATACTAAAAATGACTTCAAAATTATTTAGATTCATGGTCAAAATAGATTTGACATGCCATGTTTTTATTTTTTTATTTATTTTTATTTAGTGATAACAGTGGCTCCACTTGGGATAGTGTGCCCCTGTGGTACACTAAGAACCAATAGTTCCAGTGCTGCTATCCATTTTTCTTGATCAAAACAGTAAAAACCTTGAAATTTCCAAGCTTCCTCCTCAAGCTCTAATGGCCTTCACCTCAGGCTCAAGCTTGCTGATCTTGCTTTTCATTATTAGTAGAAAAAAATATAAAATGAAATATATACAATGACATGAATAATCCATTAGATTTTAGGAAGAATAATGCTTCAAAAACCTGCTATTGACAAGTCCTACAGCATATGGTTTTCCATCTATCTCCTGCAGTATGTAAGTATTGTTTCCATGGAAAGCAGCTACCTTGAAAGGACCTTTCCATAAATTCTCAAACTTACCATGTTTGACTTTTTCTTCAATTCTGGCCTCCCATTTCAGCACTTCATCTTGAATTTGAAAATTCTCTTCCTTGATCTTCTTATCAAATGTCTTCTTGATTCTGTTTTGAGATTTTTGATTGCTATCATAAACCTCATTCCTTTTCTCTTGTAGAGCTATCAGCTGATTAATTTTTCTCTGGATTGTATTTGGTTCATCTTCTAGCCCTTGAATCAACTTCATAACAGGTACTCCTAGTGATGTAGGAAAAATAGCCTCAGCGCCATATACCAATTCATATGGTGAAGTTCTGATTGACCTCTTTGTACATATCCTATCAACCCATAATGCATATTTCAGTTTCAAATGCCAAGCCTTCTTATTTTCCTGCAACACCCTTTTAACGATCCTCACAATACTCTTGTTAGAAGATTCAACAAGGCCATTTCCTTGCGGATAATATGTCGTAGAATGCCCAAGAGTAATATGATATTGATGACAGAAATTGATCAACTTCTTAGACTTGAATGCTTGTGCATTATCAATTATAATCTTCATGGGGCAGCCAAATCTAGACAAGATATTGTTTTCTAAGAAATAAATAATCATAGAATCATTTGCTTACCTAGTTGGGATTGCTTCAATCCATTTGGTGAAGTGATCAGTCGTTGTAAGAATCCAACGATGCTGACCTGAAGATGATGGATGAATCTCCCTGATAAAATCTAGTCCCCACTGCTGGAATGGCGCTTCTACATAAATAGGCATCAAAGCTAAGGGTAAAAATTTCTTCTTACCCTCGAAAATCTGCCATTCATGGCAGACAACAACCCTCTTGTATACATCCTTAAACATTGTTGGCCAATAAAACCCCGCTCTCAGAATTTTGTTCACTGTCGCCTTCCAATAATGGTGACCTCCACAATCTCCTTCATGAAATTCCTCAATAACTTTATTAGCCTCCTCTTCCAACAAGCAATTTAACAAAATTCCACCAGTATCCTTCCAAAATAGATTTCTGTCAAATATAAAGTATCTCAAAGATTTCAGTTTAACAAACCTTGCTTTGGATTTTGTCAAATGAACAGGTGCTTGAGGGTGCTGTAGGACAAAGACAACTTCCTTGTACCAATTTGAGGTGATATATTTTTCTTCAATAGGAACTAGTTCCTCATCTTCATCTGAAATTTCTGATATTTCTGCAATCCAATTTAAATCAAGACAGTCAAAGTTTGACTATGCCATCAGCTTCGCCAAGCCTTGCCCTTTGACCAATTTTGTCGGTTTAATTTCAATATCATATTCTAACAACTTGGAAATCCATTTCCCCCTTTTACCATTAGGATAGGCTTGAGTGAGGATGTCTTTTAGAACAATATTAGGAACAAATGCCACAATATGAGAATGTAGAATATAAATTCTGAAATCTTTGACAGCCTTTACCAAAGCATAATCTTGCTTTTCTAAGATATTATACTTTAGCTCAGCATTGACTAATGTCCTACTAAAGAAAGAAATCGGCTGTTCAATACCTTGCTGTCCCTTTTGTAGCAGAACTCTGGCGGTAGTGTTCTCTGATGCAAGGGTAAAAACCAGAAATTCCTTGGAAAAATCAGGATTGATCAATACTGGTGCCTGTGTGAGTGCTCTTTTGATCTCTTCAAATGAATTTCTTGCCTTTGCTGTCCACTTAATATCAATTCCCTTCTTCAACATCCTTGTTATATCCTTCACAATCTCAGCAAAATTAGGAATAAATCGCCTTACAAAATTAACTTTTCCAAGGAAAGATTGAATCTCCTTCCTACTTCTTGGCAAATCCACCCTCTGAATTGCATTGACCCTGCTTGGATCAATATTAATCCCATCTTTAGAAATGATATGCCCAAGTAATTTACCTGAAGTTAAAGCAAAAATACTTTTGGTGGGATTTAGAGAGATGCCGAACCTTCTACATTTCAGCAGAATTCTTTCCAAGTGTTTCAAGTGATCTTCTTCCTTCCTTGAAAAGACTGTTATGTCGTCAAGATACTGTTGTACTGTACAACAACCCTCCCCATTTTTAAACTTTTTAGAATAAATTCCATTTAGAAATAAGTCCCCTTTTTATCTTTCTTTCTAGATAGAAATAAAAGATTTAGAAAAAATCCGATCATTTTTATTAGAAATAAAAGATTCGTTGATAAAAAGATACATTGCATATTTTTTTTACAAAGTGTACAAACCTTAAAAAAAAACTTTTTGATCCGATGAGACACAAAGATTTTAATCATATCAAAAATATTATATAAAGTCTTTATATTTAACAATATTTGATATGTATAGTAATCGCAAATCAGAAAATCGGAGAATTCTTTAAATTCTATTTTCGCTTTGTAAAACTTCGATGCGATGGAACTCAATCGCAATCGCATTTTGGATAAACTTTAAAGTGTTATGTTTGTTTTGCATACTTCCGATGCGATGATTTTCATCGCAATCACATTTCGGAGAATTAAAACATTATGTTCATTTGGCTGAAAGACTCCGACGCGGTGGACCCCACCTCAATCGCAATCGGATTATCGGAGAAACTCTTAAATGATTCATTTCATTTGAAAATCCCCGATGCGATCTTCACAATCGGAATTTGGTATAAGTCTTATTTCATTTTCCTTTTAAAGGAATCGCGATGCGAATACAACTTAAATATTCATATATTATTATTCATCATGTTCCAAATATTTAAAAGGTAATATATTTACACTTATTTCGAATTATGCCAATCTCTTATTGTACGTTACCATTAATTTAAAAATCAAACAAATAATAACGATTTGTTTTGTTATTGAATGCATGAATGTGACTCCCTAGAGGGCATTTAAGTTTTAACCACGGATATAATAAATGGAAATCAACGAATAAATCCTTTTGTATAGTTGTTTTCATTATTGCGTTTTCACCTTGGCTGAAAGCTTTTTCTTTGTTACAGAATAATCGAAAACGTCCAATTCTTTCATTCGTAGAATGAGGGAAACACTGCCCGATACTAAAATGTGGAAAATATCCAGAAAATCAAAAGCCGCCATCGCTGCAAAAGCTCCTATGTTTACTATGCCGCCTAAAGAGAAACCAACAAAGCTTAAGCTGGTTACAGATACCTCATGCCAGGGACTTGGTAAGATGACATGGGAAAATATATACAACTTACTTGAAAAGGAAAACCCTAAAGTTGTTGAAGCTAAGGCTACAGTTCCTGACCAAGACGACTCAGACTCTGATTCTGAAAATCTTCTTAGTGCATTAGCAAACTCATTTCTGCATCGAGTTTCAGCTCGGGCAAATATCTTTCCATATTATGATGTTATTCGGTGGGTAATTGATAATGTGGCTATCAAAGACAAAACCTTTGTTTCAGCTTCTGGAGCAATATTCGGGTCATTCAAACCAGAGGACATTAAAGCAATGTACCACCTTCTAGACCCACAAAAAATTTAAAACAAAGATTTCATCAAGGAATTTGCTGCGAATCATGAAAATTAGTCAGAACCAATTAAAGAGTGGAGAAGGGTTCCTGAAAAGCAAAAACACGAAGCATAAGGTATGTACTCTGTGGAGTCTCTTTTTCCTCCATACTGTTATGCCGCAACAAAGATGTGTAGATTATTTGGAAATGATAACTCGGCTAGGTTTTCCATTCAAATGGTGCCATTAATACATTCTGCTGTTAGTTCCGAAATAATGGATTGGGCTCTCATTATTTCTGATAAGATAGCCAACAAAATTCTTGAGTATAGGAAAGACAGAAATTCAAGAATTTCCACTCCTTTTTATTTTTGTGCTTATATCCTAGATGCCCTTTGTTTCAATTTTGAATTCCCCTTATTAGGATGGAAATGGACCCCTAAAGATTATGTTCCAATTCATATATATCACAAGTTCTTATGGAAGGGGCATTTCGAAAGCCATGTTTACAGAGTCTGTCACGGTTTTCTTATTCCGATTTATCAAACCATTTTTGGTCGATTCCCTCCTAGGCTTTCCGACAAACCTAAATTTGATTTGTTCTCAATTGGAGATTGGTTCGGAGAGGAAAAATTCACGTATATCAAAGTTTTCGGAAGTATTGTAGAACCACACATCCTTCCTTTGTATGTTCCAGACAAACTGTTAGCACAGGAAATTTCTTATCAGTTGACAATAGAAGGCATGTCTAGAACTTTGAAGAACAACAAGAAGCTTAAGTGGCCTACTTTTCCTTTTAAATGTGGTGACTATACTCTCAATAATTTTTTCCATGCTGAAAAAGAAGTTGGTAAGCTAACCAATCTCAAGCTTTCAACAATCCCAGGGAGGAAATATGATCCTAGGAAGGTGGCATATGACTTTACTACTTCTGTTTCAATTGCTCGGTTCGAACATGAACCAGATATGTTTGATGATTTATTTGTTTCTATAGATAAAATGTCTCAAGTTTTTGATTTGGCCAAGTCGAAACTTTAGGCCGAAGAAATGAATACATTTTTGTTATTTAGAAGTCAGAGGTTACTCAAATTTCCTTTGGATCAGTTAAGAGTTTCTATATAGGAATATGAATCACAACAGAAAGAAACAAGGAATACATCTGGCAAAGAAGTAACATGAACTAATCCTGTTTTACAAAAGGAAGATATTAGTAGCAAAGGTTACACTGAAAAGACATAAACATTTGCTAAAATTGATGTACAACAGTCTTTGGCCCAGGCAAGAAAAGAAAGCACAGGTACTGATGCCAATGTGCATACTGAAAAGGGAGGCACAGACAATAAGAATACTGAATAGGCACCAAAAAGAGATATAAACAATAATCCAAATTCTCAACTTGGAGGAGAGGAAGCTGCTAAAGAAGTAGTTGAAGCTACTAAACTTATTGTTTCTCCTCATTTGCTGAGCCAATATGAGCAATTTTCCCAACAAATAGGACAAAAGAATAATCCCCAAGTTAATGATCTGAAAGACTAGGATATAGAAATCATCCCTGAAAATCCCATAGGTGAAATCATGTTGAAGATAGAATAAATCCCTCCTCTGGATATATTTTACAGTCCTAAACATAGGGCTGTTGTGAGAAAATAGAGAAAAAAGAGGAGAACTGATCAAGATGCACTTTTGACATCGCAAGTGGAATTTATGAATATTGTTTATAAGAATGCTGAGGTGAATCCATTTGAGGATCTCACCAAATTATCCCAATATACAGGTGCCTATAGTGCTTCTACTATAGACAAGGCCTCTGAAGTTACACAATTAATGAAACAAAAGGATGTGCAAATAGCCATGTTAGAAGAACAGGTTACAGAGAACCAGCAGAAAATCATTCAGTTAGAACAACGATTGCAGGATGGAGAGCTCAAATCTAAACAATTAGAAGAGTAGCTTGCTGTTGAAAAGGAAAAGATTGATCAACAGAATTTAGAAAAGCGATAGCAGCTAAATCAAGAAATAGCAAAATTACAGGCTCTTTTACAAAATGAGAAGACTTCAAAGATTGAGCAAGAGAAGATGTTTCAGTCTAAATTAGACAAGTTTAAGAATTATCCTAATTTGGATTAATTAAAAAAATGAAGCCCTGGAGACAAACAATTTATTGTCTCAGCAATTAAATGAATTTTGTCTAAAGGTTGCAGAAGTAGAATCCCTATGTGAATTAACATCTTCCTTGGTGGATGAAGGAGTCAGTCTTAAAATTGAATTTGATGAAGCTGATGAAAAGATATCTGAATTTCTTTTATGGCAAGACTCAGAATCAGGAAGAAAAGAAAATCTTCCCAAGATTATGGAGAGACATAAAGAAATTGTTTTTGCAGAATGGGAACAACGTTTAATCAAAGCAGAAAGAGCTACATCCAGAGCTAAAAGCATGATGAACAATGTAACACAACTGGTGAATGATAACCTATATGCAATCAATTTAATTTCATATTGTACCCCTAGCCAATTACCTAGGTTAAAATAAACTGATCACAGATGGAAACAAGAGATAATTAATAAAAATCAACAAATTGGTCAACTACAAGGAATATCATGGGATACAATGTGGACCTATCTTATCAAGCCGCATAGTCAGCAAATAGCAATAAAATTTCTTTCAAATGCCATCGATTGCATCATTCTTGAATTCTCTGATGCCACATATACAGGGCGGTTGCACTCAAAGCTTAGTCATCCAGAAGAAGTGAAGGAAATGCTCAAAATCTGCCATCTGGGCACATCAAACGCATCAGATAATCAATGAGTCGGTTCACCTCAAAATCACATTTATGTTCTAGATTTTTTGATTTAGATATATTGTAGGAATAGTTTTAGTTATTTTTTTAAGTGCCTATTTAAACCCCTTTCATGCATTTAGAAAGGGGTCCTGAATTTGTAATATTTTGACTTGGAGATTACATTTCTGTACTCCATTGACTCTTATATTTTTATAAAGGATCACATCTGGTGATTCTGTGTGAAATTGTCTTTAAGAATTGCATTTTTGTATCTTGGAGTTGATCTTGCATTGAAGTTTCTAGATTTGGATATCAGGTTGCATTGGAAAGTATCAATATGGATATGGTATTTCTATCTATTCACTGTTAGTTTTCTTATGTTATGTGATATTCTCTTTTAATTTGCTATCGTTTATGTGTATTCGCTTTACAATATTTCTTTATACATATCATTTCTTAGTGTGTAGAAATATTTATCTTTTATAGTGTATGGAAACGATATATAATGATGAATGCAATATGTTATTATAACTATATTTAATTTCTTAAACATAGTTATATTTATTTGTTACTGCATATTTCAATTAAGCTATAATACATTTTCATGATTATTGGTTAATTGAAACAATTTAAACTTGTATTCACATTTGATGCCCAGGTTAGTTTTAGAATTATCTTATCAGTTTTAAGTTAGTTTAAATAGTTTCATTTCAGTCATTTAGTCCCGTTTTCCCTTCATTCAATCATTCCATTACCAACCCATTTAAATTACTAGGAAACTGGTCCTATAAATCCAGTGAAAGCCACCATACCAAACGGAAAAGGAGCTGTCCTAAGGTCCCGACCAGGTGGTTATCCCCCAATGTTTTAAGCAGCGATTTTCAAGGGTTCAACATTTTTGGTGCTAGAAGGAGGGCCAAAGCTATGAATGGAAGATAAATCCAAATCCGAAAGCCATTCTAAGAGCACAACACCCTCATCACCTTCAATTTCTTCCACATCTCAAATGACTAGAGAAGAAATTGATAAAAGCATTCAAATACCCACTACCAAGGTCTCACATCAATCAGATAATCCGCCTCCTGAATCCCCTGAAGTTGAAGCTTTAGTCCATAAAATTCAAGGATTCTCATTATCATTAGAAGAATCGGAATTATCTGAAGGTAGTGTCACCTCGCAGTTTGTTTCTTCCAGACCTCTCACTGGGTCACAGAGTGAAAAAACTTGGGATTTCCCCAAAAGAGTTTCCTATACCTAGTAGAGTCAAAACAAGAAAATTTCCATTGGAAACAGAAAGTGGTACTAGTTCTTCATCTCAAATTCAATCATCTGTTTCCCAAGCTCCAAATCAGAAAAGTGCAATAGCCTCATCATCATCTGCTCAAACTACATCTGTTCAAACATCAATTGTCTCTTCCAGTACTTCAACTGTTACTACTCATACATCAGTTATCACTTCTAGTTCTTCTACCATCATCACAACAATGGCACAAAGACCATGGACTAGACTGGGAGCTGTAAATATGGCTGCACCTTTGCATGATCTACCTGATAATCCTAAAAAATGGCTGCTAAATTTTAGTCCAGATACTGGTATACAAGCGGAAGAACATATCAATAACTTTATGCTTGCTATAAATTTAAATCAAGTAGAGCATGAAGATGTTGTAGTCATATTATTTTCCTATACCTTGCAAGGGACAACAAGATCCTGGTACTTTTCTTTACCTTTAGATTCGATCCCAAGTTGGGACATGTTTGAAGAGCAATTTTTAACTAAATATGGATATGATAGATCAATTGCTACCCTAATCAACGATCTCTCCAATTTAAAGACCCAACCCAAGGAACCCATTAAAGATTTTAACTCTCGATTCAATAAACTCTTGAATAAGATCCCTACAACATCTAAACCTAGTGAACAGGTTAGAAGTGAATGGTATATTAATGCTTTTCCCTCAAACATAGCAATTTTCGTAGATAGAGCTGCAAAACTGACTTTAGCTGAGAATATGAAAGAAGCTATTTCAGTTGAAAAACGAATGATTGCTCTAGATAAGAAAAATGCTATTGAGGAAAGAAAATCAAAGAAAGTCACTTTTAAAGATGATTCCAAGAAAAAGACACCAAGAGATCCATATGACATGGAGGGTCTACAGAAAGTCCTTAAAACCATGTCTAATGAGATGGTTGAAATCAAAAAGCAAGTAGCAGAGACTTATACAAAGAGACCATTTAGAAATTTCAAGAGAAATCAAGCTGAATCAAAACCTCCCAATGTAATCTCTAATGCAGAATCAGAAGACAAAGAGGAGGAAGATACTCCTCTAGTGTCAGATGAAGAAGATGAAATGGAAGAAATAGCTGAACTAAATGGAATGTGGGATTTCATTCTCCCTAATTCGGATAGTGAAATGGAACAAGAAGCTATGCCTGTGAGTACAAGAAGCAAATCTACATCGGAACCTGTTCAAACTGTTCCAAAGAAGAAAACTACAATTCCGAGTACCAAAGACAAAACCCCTGCAAACAGAGCTTCTCCCTTACCCACTTAGAATCAGCCATCATCTCCCAATCCTCCTACAACATCATCTAAGACTCTAGTGGTATCCGATCCAATGGATTATAATATTGTTGAGGACATGAAAAAGACTAAAGAGAATATTTCATTACATGAACTCAACAAACTTAAACATCAACAAAAGCTATTATTAAAAGAGTTAAATGCTACACCTATTGCTCCTCTACCAAGCGGTCTAGTAGCTAAAGCAGCTAAAGGGACTGGTAAGCCACCAGACAAAGTAGATGCAACAGACACTGTTCTTATTGGAGAAAGATCAAATTCTCAGACACCTCCATTTCTGTTGACTTATGAAATCTACAATAAGAATTTGCATAATTGTTTAATTGATTCTAGAGCATCCTCTAATATAATGCCTTCTTCAGTCTGTGCTAAATTGAATATCGAACCTCGGAAGTCTGTTGTTCACATTATACAATTGGATCGCTCTAAAGTTCAAGTTATTGGAGAAATAAATTCAGTTACCATCAAACTAGCTTCCGATCCTAGGATTGTCCAAAGAATTGATATTCTAATTGCAGATATTCCTGAATTCTATGGGTTAGTCCTGAGCAGAGACTGGTCTGTGAAACTTAATGACTATTTCTCAACCGATTTTTCACATATGTGGCTTCCCTACAAAGGGAAACCAAATCAAATAAAAATCGAGCGAGAAAAACATATGACGCACACTGTAACTGAATTTGAACAACCAAACGAACCTGTAGATTTCAACAATAATATTCTTGGAGGTTATTCTGCTGAGTCATTTCTTGGAAATTTTACTGCACCACAATCACCTTTTTCTGTAAATACTTTTGTTTCTCAAATTGAAAATTTTTCGCAATCTGATTCTTCTAGAATTGTTAATATTTCTGATTCATTTGTAGATAAACCTATAGATAGAACTTTATTTTGGTCATTATATTTTGATGGATCAAAATCTAGTGATGGAGCAGGAGCAGGATGCATCCTAATTGATCCAGAAGGAGAGAAAACCATGCTATCATGTAGATTAGAATTTGAGTGCACTAATAATACTGCTGAATATGAAGCCTTGATTCAAGGGCTTTATAAGGCCATAGGGTTAAATGTAAAATACTTGAAAGTGTATGGAGACTCTGAAATTGTCATAAGACAAGTAAGGAATACCATCCATTGTCTTTCAGGACATCTCAAACATTATCAAACTCTAGTACAGGACCTTACAACTCAATTTATAGCATTTAATATCTCTTCTATTCCTAGAAATCAAAACACATCAGCTGACCAGTTAGCTAATGTTGCATCCAAACTCCTCCCTGCTGAAGATTGTAGTCCTGATATATTTTTAGTAGAATTGATTTTTCGCCCATCTGTCCCAGATAATATTACTAACTGGAGAGTATTCTACCATGATCAAGATATTTTGAATTTCTTAACTTATGAGAAATCATATGATGAACAAATTATTGAAGAAGACAATCATGACCTGCAAATTACTTCAAGAAATAATGAAAATCTGATTCCTAAATCTGTTGTTAAACTTGAGGATCTTTATGATATTAAAGACATATTCAAGAAAGTTACTAATGCTAAATTTCAAAGTTCAACTTTGAAGTTTGAATTAGTTAATCTTGACTTTGATTCTAAACCTCAGAATGTTAATCTAGGACTTAATTTAACTCCAGAAGAAAGATCTTCTTTTACTAAACTTTTGAGTAAATATAAAAATGTCTTCGCTTGGAGTTATGAGGATTTAAAGACTTATGATACTTCTGTAATTCAACACACAATTCCAATGTTATCTGATGTTAAGCCTGTTCAACAGAAGTTAAGAAAGATTCATCCAAATATTGAGGATCAAATCAAAACAGAACTCAACAAACTTTTGGAAGCCAAAATCATTTTTCCTGTAAGGCATTCCAATTGGGTTTCCAACATGGTACCTGTCAGGAAGAAAAATGGCGATATTAGAATCTGTATTGATTTCAGGAATTTAAACAAGGCATGTCAAAAAGACAATTTCCCATTGCCAACCATGGAGCAAATTCTCCAAAAGGTCGCTGGTTCTGAACTCATGTCTTTCCTTGATGGGTTTTAAGGCTATAATCAAATTTTAGTACATCCAGATGATAAGTTGAAAACCACTTTCAAAACCAAATGGGGAACCTATGCTTATCAGAAAATGCCTTTTGTTTTAGTAAATGCAGGAGCTACTTTCCAGAGAGCCATGGACATAACATTTAAGGGTCTGATTAATAGATCAGTTGTTATTTATCTTGATGACATAATAGTTTATTCAAAGAAGAGATCCAATCATCTACATGATATGAAACAAATATTTGAAAGATGTAGAAGGTTTGGTATTTCCTTAAACCCAAAGAAATCCTTCTTTGCTCTCGATGAAGGGAAAATCTTAAGGTTTGTTGTGTCAAAAGATGGTATATATATCGATCCTGGCAGAGTTAAAGAAATTGCTGATATTTTTTTACCTCATAATAAAAAGTCCATGCAATCATTTTTAGGTCAGATTAATTTTGTAAAAAGATTCATTCCAGATTTTTCTCAAATTGTTTTACCTATGCAGAATATGATTAGGAAAAATTCAGTATTCAAATGGGGATATAAAGAAAAAGAAGCCTTTGATGCAATCAAGAAGGCAATCATTGATGCCCCTGCATTGAATACTCCCAATTTGTCCAAAGATTTTATTCTGTATACTTTGGCAATCGAAACATCCTATGCTGCTGTTTTAACACAGCTCAATGATCAACAAATTGAAGCACCGATTTCATTCTTCAGCTCAAATTTGCAAGGAGTTGAGTTGAATTATTCTGATATAGAAAAATAGGCCTTCGTTGTATTTAAGTCAATTAAACATTTTAGGCCTTTTATCTTAAAAACACACACAATGGTTATTGTCCCATTCTCTGCAGTGAGACAATTATTAATTCAAAGAGAAGTAGGAGAAAAAAGGGCTAATTGGGTGTCAGCTTTGCAAGAATATGATATTGATATTAAACCAACAAAGATTGTTAGAGGTCAAGGTTTTTGTAGATTATTAGCAGGAGCTCATAGCATACCAGAAAATCAAGATCCAGAAAATGCTGTTCAAGTAAGTCAGATAAGTATTATAGATTCTGAATCTCAGTATGCTGATTTGATATTTTACTTGAAAAATGGGTATGCTCCTTATAATCTCAGCTACAAGAATAAACGTGATTTAAGATTGAAGGCTACTAAATATGAAATCATTGATGATGTATTATTCATAAAGAATTATGATTCAATCCTATTAAGATGTCTTGAAAAGACTGAAGCAAAAAAGGTATTGCAGGAATTACATGATGGACCAACAGGAGGTCATTTTGGAGGTAATACCACAGCTCACAAAATCATCCATGCTGGATATTATTGGCCTACCCTTTTCAAAGATACAAATGATTATGTGAGGAAGTGCAAGATTTGCCAAAATTATAGTGGAAGACAAAGGAAGTCAACTTTTCCTTTGCAGCCAGTAAACATTGAGCAACCATTTGAGCAATGGGGGCTTGATATTATTGGTGAGATAGTACCTCATTCTTCCAAACAACAAAAGTACATCCTCACAGCAACAGATTACTTCACAAAGTGGGTAGAAGCAATTCCTCTAAAGGTAGCCAACTCTGATGCAATTATTGATTTCATCGACCAATTCATCATACACAACCACTATATTGTCCTTTTCTTCTGAAAAAGAAATGTCCATTGCCCTCTGAAAGGTAGCTCCAACATTCATGAGACCAAATGGCATCTTGGCGTACATAAAAGTACCCCATGGTGTAGTAAAGGCTGCTTTTTCCTGATCATAAGGATGCACAAGGATCTGATTATAACTTGAAAAACCATCATGCATAGACATTCTCTGAGAACCAACAATAGTTTGCAAAATTTGATCCATCTTTGGGAGAGGATAATTATCCTTCAAGGAGGCTCTATTCAGATTTCTGAATTCAATACATATTCTGATTTCCCCACTTTTCTTCCTAACCGAAACCAAATTTGCAAGCCAATTTGAAAATCTGATTGGGACTATGATTTTGGCATCAAAAAGTTTTTTAACCTCTTTCTCAATCAAAGGCATGAGAAGTGGGTTGATCCTCCTTAACTTCTGCTTGAAAGGTCTTTCATTTTCTTTTATGGGAATAGTGTGCTAAATAATGGCAGGATCATATTCTTTCAAATCAACATAGTTCCAAGCAAAGACATCTATGAATCTCTTCATCATTTCAACATATTTAAACTTCATATCAGCTGAAAGAAATTTTGAAAGTTTAATCATTTTGGGCATAGCTATAGCACCAAGGTTACAACTCTCAACTTTTGCATCATCAGCTTGCATCTTGGGAGATTTTAAAACATCATTCTGATCAAATTTTTTTTCTAGAGGTATGAGTCCCTTTGGTACGAAATTATTCTTTAATTGCAGAGCTTCAGAATTCCCTTTAGATTCAATTAACATGTTCTGCTGATCTACTTGTACATTTTCAAATTCTTCTTTCATCTCAATAAAAATTTTCACCTGCTAATCACCCTAAAAAACTTGCCAATGAGTAATATTATCAAGAATGGCTAGCCTATGGCAGACTTCAACTTCATATTTTTCTGTGGAATGCAAAGGAATAATGAAAAGGCTTGCAGAGTCAACAAAAGAATCAACAATGGAGTTTTGTTCTCTAGTTTTGACAGTGAATGAATAAGCGTGAAAGTTTTCTAACATTTCCAAAACCAAACTCCTATATGCTCTCATCCTTGTGTCCTTTTTTTGATAAACACCCTCAATCTGTTTATGACTAATTCTGAATCTCCAAAAATAGAAATATTTTGAGCATTCATTCTTTTCAACACTTCTAGACCCAAAATCAAGGATTCATATTCGACCATGTTATTCGTGAAATCAAAGTTCAGTTCATAGGAAAAGAACTTACTTTCATCACTTTGGATTTCTAATCCAGATCCCTGCTCCTGCTCCTTCTTTGCCTACTGACCCATCAAAATACAATGACCACCAACCTTCTTCCTCTTTATTTCTGACTTGCTGACCTTTCGCTTGTTGATTTTCAGACTGTTGAATTTCAGAACTCTGATTTTTTGCTTTCTTTTCTTCTTCAGCTTCATTAGTCAATTAATTGAAAAGAATAGTAGAACCAAGCTCAGTATCAAGGGCATAAATTGGAAATTTTTTGGGTTTATCTTTGCTACTCACCATGTAAGCCATCCTTGTCTCTCGATATAATCTTCTTTGCTCCCCAAAAATTAGAGTGGTAGCATAAGTAAGATCCATATGCATTGTACCCTTAATTTTTGCTGCCCATGATCTTGACAACAACATACCAAACTTCGGTGGAATGTCAGCTACAACAATGTCCATGACTACAATCTTAGCAGGAAATTGCGTCAGACCAACAACAAAATCCTTGATTAGACCAATGCATTGAACTCTTTTTGAATCAAAAGAAAACAAATATTTGTATTGCCTAGATATTTCTAACCCCATTCTTTCCATGATTACTTTGGGCATAAGATTGTGAGAAGCTCCTAAATCTAACATAGCATTGTGCAATGTCATGTTGTGAATGCTAAGACTCACATAAAAAGGAGGAACTTCCTCATTCTGTTCATCTTCTAGTCTTGGGCCCAAATATATGGTCGGATGATCTTCTAATACATTCAAGATATCAGCAGTTCCAGGTTGTGAGTTTAGCATTTTAACAATCTTGCTTCTATATTCATCTACCTTGATAATTTCACCAAAAGGGACTGATATTTTTATCTTAGAAATTTCATTCTCAAGATTGAAAACAAAAACAGATTTTTCAGCTTCTTTGGTAGGAAGGACAGCAGGTATATATTTCTTACCGTCAACGACCTTAGGAGCTTCCTTCTTGCCATCGGCAACCTTAGGTGCATCCTTCTTAGGTTGTGTCTTGTTTGCAATGATAGGTACATTCCTATTTCTGAGATTATATTGTTTCTGCATCTCAAAAATGGCATGTTGATACCCCTTTAGATAGTCCGATGTTTCTTCTTCATGATTATTTTGATCTAATTGATCATGTTCTTCCTTGGTCAAGAAAATTCCTGACATTTATTCATCAAAACAATGAATATAATCCTCAGGCTCTTCAGGGTCATCTTCTTCATCAACCAAATTCTTCTGAAAAGAAGGTCTCGTTGGAGGATCAGGCTACTGATTTCTATTCTCCCTTGTTATTTGCTGATTTTGAGGTCTCCTGAACTGAGGGTTTCTAAATTGAGGTTCATGTTATGCAGGAGGAGCAGAGGTATTGCCAAGGGCTAATCTATCCATCAATTTTTCCATTGTTTTCATCATTGAATCCAGTTTGTCTTAAGAGGTAGAAGATGAAGGTTTTTCTTCTTCTTTCAACTTACCCTTATCCATTTTTGACTTTTTAGCTGGTATTAAATTAACCTCCACCTTCACAACATCATTTTGCATTTCAGCAAGTGTAGGAGATTCCCTTTCTCTCATTAGTATGGAAAACTCATAGTCGAAAGCTTCAACATACCTCATTTGAGCTAAAGATTCTGGTGGTTTCAAATGAGCAGGAATAGAATCTAACACTTTAGTAAACCTTTTTGAAAATTTTTGGACAATTTCATCAACAACTCTTTTCAAAGTACTATATTCAGTAAGAGCTTGTATTGGATTAGTTCTATTTCCCCATTTTCTTAGGAAAAAATCTTCAAATTCATTCCAATTATGAATAATTCCGGGGGTAAGAGCTTTATACCATGTCCTAACCTCACCAGTAAAACTCTAAGCGAACAATCTCAATTTAACATCTTCATGATCAACCTCCTCCCTATCTATAAAGTCATTAAGTTGATCTACGTGATCCTCTGCTGTAATTTCTTCATCACTTCCCCATGTTTTAATTCTAGCAGCATATTTACTTGGGAGGTCATGTAAGACAAAAGAAAGGACAAGAGGGGCGTATCTAGAAGGCGCAACAGGTGGATTTCCAACCATGGTCAGAGGTATTGAGGTAATTTTAGGAAAGGCAGAAACAATAGATGATAAACTGCTATGAGGAGGACTGCTTGGTCTTTGTAGACTACTAACAATTGAGCTCCAGTTGGGAAGAGGTAAACCAACTTTACTTTTCAATAATACTTCGAAAGGATCAAGCTCCTTTAATTTGTCTAGAGACTCTCTTTCCAACAACAATTTTGAAGTGACAGCTTCCCAGAATTCCTCTTTTTCTTCTTGTGTTACTAGAGCTGAGGTGTCAATTCCTCTCTTATGTAAGTCTAAGATAATTTCAATTAGTTTCTTTTCATTTTCTGATCTAAACAAAACCTCATACTTTTATCATCAACTCTTTTGTATTCAGGACTTCTTGATATTTCAGAGGACAAGGATTTGAAATGAGATGGAGTACTTGATATTTCAGAGATGCCTTGACTGCCTCTTGAAATGGTGTTTGGATTGTCCACGATAGTAGGTGGATCTGGGTCAGGATTAATCCTCGTGTATCTCCTTCTCGAAGCCACCTTTGAACATATAAACTTTAAATGGAGTCACCAAGGTAGATGCAACCTCGAAAAGCTTCCTGAGCTCCTGCTACCTTCAGAATTTTAGCTTCAAAATCTCGGGAAAGTATAGTCTTCAGGCTCCCGACAGACACACCAAAATGTTATCACAAAATCAAACCTAATAGGCTGCTCATCAAACCAATATTGTGCAACTATTTCAAACCAATCTTTTGGTTGAGGCTTAGCCTCCTCAACCTGAGAGGGCTCTCTCAAAGGTTTATGATTTTTGATAAAAATGTAGATGGCTAACTCTATATGAGATAAAAATAGATAAATGATGTAAACTGGTTGTAAATCACATTATCAGGTGTACATTGGGCTTATGGAGTCATGATAGCTTCAGCAAAACCAAGATAATCTATATCAGAGTTCAAGTCAAGGAATAAACACGTAGAACAGTAAAACACACAGTCAACTTGTTTATGAAGGAATTCAAAGCATCATTGATGAATTCTGAGTAACATAATCAAACACCACTACAACAGAATATTGGAAAGATTCCATTGGAACAAGAACATACAATAACTCCTTATGAATCTTGAGTTGTCAAAGTATAAATTCTCTATTAGGCTGAAAACAGTCACTTACATAAAACAAAGTCTTTTTGCTAACAAATGTCCAACAACCCTTTCTATTTTGACTTCTTGATCTTTTATAGATCCTTTACATCAAGAGATAAGCTTCTCCATAACTAGATACATCAAATTCCCATGCTTTGACACCTATTCTAACTATAAAGCATGGTATATATTACAAACACAACTGTAAAACTAACATAGAGTCCTATTACAAATAGAATTAGAACTCTTTTGGTTCTACTCAAAAAAACTTTATCTAAACTTAAATACATCATTTTCCACCTATCATTCCACTCAGTCGAATCCTGATGATGAGTTTCAACTTGTTATAACCATAATGTTGATGATGTTAATTCCCTGTAATCTAGGAAACTGCTCCCCTGTTTTTAGGCTTAGGATACCTTTAGTTTCTTGAGATATTTTGACCACTTCCAATTGATAACTTCGAGGCTAATTGATGTTTGGAACATGATTGAAATATGTCCCAAGTTATCCCTTCATGTCAACTTTGTGAAACCACCTTGAATTTCTCAAAACCATGAAAACAGACCTGCACTACGAAAGCAACACAGTTTCGTAGCGCGGTATTTTTTACCATTTTCCTTCAATTTTAACTTCCTTTCCTTCAGATTTACTTTGATATTCACTTGATATATCTCCATTAGGAATTTAAAATCAAAATTCTTGGTCTTCCCTCCAAAATTTGATAAGAAAAAGGGTGAAAAAGCTGCTACAACAGTTTCGTAGCGCTTTTTACCCTTTTTGCACTACAAGCGCTACGAAACTGCTGTGCAAGCAGTTTTAACTAGATTTTCACAAAATTTTAAAACAAAAAGGTACCACATCTTCATAAAATCATTGGCTTCATCAAAACCATCAGACATTTGAACTAAAAACATAATCTTCACAAAATTTGATCCTCATTTTACATTTAGAGTTTGTTTTAAATTTGTCATTTTGTACCTCTGCTCTTTAGTTCATCTTGAGACTGTTTTAACTGTAACTCCAAATCCTTCAATTGGCTTCTTAGCTTCCTATTACTTGCTTTGAAATGAGTTTTGATCACTTTAACAAACCTTGCTTCTTTAATAGCTGGAACTGTCCATGTAAAGAACTGCTGGGCATTGCTTGGGATCTCTGAGCTAGCAATTGTTTGACCTTCCCAAACAACCTTCAACCTCTTGAATTCTGTCTTTTTAATGCTGTGCTGTCTTGCCCTCTTTCTCATAATTTCCATTTCTTGATTTTCTAGCTTCAACCTTTCTTCTAGCAGTTGACACTCTGACATGTGTTCTTTTCCCTTCTCTACCTTGTTGACTGCATGCTCTACTATAGGAGATGAGAGATCAATCACCTTTTTAGGGGCTTTGGCTGCTTCAATAGTTACTTGGGTATCTTTACTGCTTTCTTGGAGTTTCTTTTCATGTCCGGTTAGAGGTTTCCTAGCTTGAAAAACAAAAGCAGAATTCTCACCTTCAAAATCCAATTTCTTTGCTGATTTGATTTTTCTCTGTTTAGGATCTCACTTCAATGAAATCTGCCTGCACAATGGGTGATTATTCTATGTCTATTGCATGCAATATATCATCCAAGTTGCCTTTCATCATTGGATTGTCCTCTGCCATTGAAACAAATTCTTTTCCCTTTGATGCTGATACTTGACTTCTTGTTTTTCTCTGGCTCTCCTGCTTACTGGCCACCTGTTTCTGTTTTGTTTCTTTGACCTTTTCTACTTTCTGTTTTGCAAGTGATGGGGTTTTTACAACAAGAACTGATGCTTTCTTAATTCTATCTTCAACCTGTTTCCTTGGTTTCAATCTTTACAAACCTCTTAGCTTTGGTAACCACTGGCTGACTGGATTATGCTACTGGTGGTGAAGGATTTCCCTTGATCTTAGGGTTTCTAGCTGGAGTCAGGGCTTCCATTTCAAATCCCCTCATAAATAAAAAGGAAGACCAATCTCTATTTATTTTCTGTAGCTCATTTAAAACCAGTAACTTAATCAAACCATGATGAAACAGAGATGTTTCACAGCCATCAGATTTAGCTTGGAATTTGTCAGCCATTTTGGAAAGGCTTCTATGCAAGAAAAATGGTAAATATAATGATATCATTCCTGTGAAATGCAACAACAGTTTAAAATGATAAGTATAGACTTTATGGTACTTGCCTTCACATGTGAAATATCTTTGGATGTTTAATAGCAGCTTTGCACAGTTATCCTTGATACAACTCCTGGGTATTGCATTGTTCAAGTTCATGTCTACAAATTCAGGTTTCATAAACTCCTTGCATGGCTCCATGTCAAACCTAAAACCTTTAAACCAAGATTGCTGTCCCCTTGGTATCTCTGTCACAACAGCTATGATCTTAGGTGTTACTTGCATGTTTATAATCCCAACTTTGGTAGTGGTTCCACTGAAATGTAGAGCAAACTCTTTGGACACTTGAGTGTGTCAACCCTGTAGCTTTTCACAAAATTTGAGACAGCCAGCCTTGCTAAAAGCCTCAATCACCATTTGATCCTCCATAACAACAATTGCATTCTCAGGTTCATATATTAAACAATGTCCCCCTCTGGGGATCTTCTTTTCTTCTGCCATGTTTCCTGTAGAAAACTTGTTTGTTTCTCTAAAACTTGTAAAGCAACCTCTCTTGACTAGATGAACAACCTTGCTTGATTTGATGAATCAACCTCACTTGATTTGATCCGACATCGTATGTGAAAGTTATGCAAGTTTGAAGTTTTCAGTAAACTGCAAAAAACTGAGTTGACCAAGTTTGACTTTCAAATTTTGAAAAATTAAAAAAAGAATATTCCTCAAAATATTCCCTGGAATATTCCTAGAATATTCCATTCGAGCCAATCATTTTGTGACAAGTGGCAATCATGTATTGGTTACTGGATTGACTTTTGGATTCACGGGCCAATAGAAAGCTGCCACGTGGCAAGCCTGGAGGCTGCCACGTGGTCCATAACAGGGCTTGTAAAATTGTTTGTGGCCGACGGGATTGAACCCGCGACCTCTCGTGCACAGAGCCCGCGTCTTACCGCTAGGCCACATGGGAGTTTTTAACATATATCAGAGTTTATGTGTATTTGAAGTTTACATTGGTTTTCTTTGGGCGGCAAAAGGGGCCAACCCCCATACACCATAGGATCGGGCGATATAACCGTGGCAAAGGCCTTGACCTTGCGGATCCAACGGTTAAACGGTTAACAAACGTTTGTATGTGATCGCCTTTCCACCCCCCCAATGTAACGTTAAATTTCAGTATGGGTGGGTTTTGAAACTTGATTCTGGCGGTTAATACGTCCATGTGGCCACATCCATAAACATTATATGCCACAGCTACGGTTGCCGCAAACTACTCCTCCAGCGGTCTGGGCGGCAGTCCCATGTGACCCCGCCCACTCAACATTTATTTTAACTGTTTGTGGTTCTGCAAAAATTGGGACGCATTCCACTAATTTCGTTGAGTTGTCCATTTTGGCGGGGCTATCTGCAGTTTCTCCACATTTGGTGGAGCTTGTTTAGGGAAGATTGGGCATAAATTTGTTTTGGTCATAACTTCTCCAATATTGGACCAAATGGGATGAAATGTTGGTCAAATTTGGGTATTCTCAACATTCTGGAGTGTTTGGGATAGGTTCTAGAGGCAGTAGAGGTGTTCTACAGCCATTTTTGCTTCAAGAAATGTTGGAGAGCCATTAGGGCCATTGGGGAAATGGAGCTGTATTGAGTTGTACCTCACTGTTTGAGGTGAAAAAAAAACCATTTTCAGCTATTTTCCACCTTTTGAACCTAATGGAAGAGGTTTCAGAACTGTTTGAAGAATTTCAGAGCCCAAAAATCTTCAGGGAAGCTTGGAGATCCATCAGGGTCATTGGGGAAATGGAGCTGTATTGAGTTGTACCTCAGTGTTTGAGGTGAACCAAAAACCATTTTCAACTATTTTCAACATTTTGAACCTAATGGAAGAGGATTCAGAACTATTTGAGGACTTCTACAGCCCGAAAAGCTTCAGAGGAGTTCAAAGAGCCATCAGGGCCTTGTTGAGGAAGGCACTGTAATTGTTAATTTTTCACTGTTTAATGAATATGGAAAAGCATTTTTAGCATTTCATGTCTTCTGATTCTGTATTTACAGTCAGATTTGCCTATTGAGGAACTTTTAAACTTGTATTAGCATTTTGGAGCATTTTAATACAAGAGGACAAGCCAATTTGGGAGGCTTGGTCCAGTAGACGTAGCCCAGGAGGGGTGAACTGCTCACCAAATATCTGAGTCATGTTATGATGAAGTTATTTTGATGTGTATTTCTGATTTAATATGTTAAACAACAAACTTAAATAACATTCCCTCACACATAAACTCAGAAACAATTACCAAATACACTTTGTTTAACTTGAAAGACATGGATAATTTTGCACATATTTAATTAAATGGAAATGGATACTTTGCACAACATTTACAACATTTACAAATACTTCCATTTTCAGATCAATGACAAAATGATGTTTAATTTATACCTTATCATGAATATGATGACTGTAGGACAAGTGGGTACAACAAATCTGTTAACTAACTGACTCACCATACTCCTATCATGTCATTCCCCAACTGAAACTGACAAATCCCGGCTTATTTGACACGATAGCTACAAAAACGCGCTTTCGTAGCGCTCACAGTGTAAATTTTGCAATTTGCACTACGAAAGTAGCAACAATTTCGTAGCGCAAAACTCATTTTTTGAACTAACGACGCTACGAAACTGTGGATTTGTAGCTAATTGCAGAAAATCAACCTAAAACCTACATAGATGTCCCTTAAATGAAAAATGTGAACTTTTTAACTATGGAATGAACCTAAAAAGAGTTTTTGAATTTTGATTGTGAACACTAACCTCCAAAACTATGACATACCCTTGACCATACTAAAAATGACTTCAAAACTATTTAGATTCATGGCAAAACAGATTTGACATGCCATGTTTAATTTTTATTTATTTATTTATTTATTTAGTGATAACAACACAGTCATTTGAATCTATATAAATATTTCTACAAGGTGCTCATTTCGGTTATTATGGCTAAGAAAATTGGCAAAGGTAATGACAAAGACTTTGGAAAGGAAAATTAGAATTTTATTTATGAAAATAATGGAAATTATGAGAAAAGGAAGGTGAAAGGTCACAGGTTGCATTTGAGGAGGAAAATGAAGGAAAATAACGAAAATGAAGAAAATAGAGGGCTCATTAATAAAAAGGCTTATGAGGATCAATTGGTACCGTTTGTCTGTTCAGTTTTGGAGCTCTCTCTTTATTCTCTCTCTCTCACACTCTAGTACACTTAGAGTTTTCTTGGAGCATTTCAGCATTGGATGAAGAAAGACAAAGAAGGCAAGAGGAAGAAAATATCAAGCAAGGAAGAGCAGGATCAAGCAGGTACAATGAGATTCTTTGCAGGTATTGATTTGCATGTGTGGCTTCCTTGCTAGGTCTGGCATGCATGGTGTTGCATGTGTGTTCTTGGTTCTCTTTTTTTCATCGGCATGGGTTTTTCTAGGCGTGACAATGTTTTTCAGCCTAGCCTTTCATTTACGGATAGGCTTGGTGTGATGGAGTTCTCATGTTTTGGTTGAGATGGATTATGAGATGGATTTGAAGTTGAGTGAGGTGGATCTATGAATGAAATAACATGTGTCCTAGTAACCCGTGAAATGGACCGTGGGTTGCGGTAAAGCTAGATAGTGTGTTGCCTCGGTGGGCCTAGGAATCCTCGACCAGTGAATGGAAGGATATATGGTAAATCCTAGAGGTAAGTGCTCTCCATCATGCCTAGGAATATCAAGATGGGATATATGGTAAATCCTGGAGAGTGGAGTATCAATTACGTTCTAGTGATCCCTGGATCAAACTGTGGACTGCGGTAAATCTTAGAGACTAGGAGACAGGAAAAATCCTCACGGTGTAGGTGGAGAAATCTGTTGGCATATATTCATGTTCTGGCCTAGTGATCTTGTGGAGATCATGGTAAATCCTGTTATTACATGTTCATTGTTTTGTCCTAGTGATCTGGTGTGGATTACGGTAAATCCTAGTTTCTGTTGATGAGGGTGAGGTGATTTAGCCTCGAGTAGTCCTGGTTGGTTCTTTCGGTTCGAGTCCCACATTCATGCTTGGAATATGGCACAAGGGTGATTGGGTTAAGAGAGATTTGGCTCAGCTAATCTATGGTTGGGTGGAACATGGTAGTCCCATACCGGGTTGGTTTTTGCATTCATTAATGAGAAGTTCTTTCCTTGGTATCTTATATGTAAAGGTATTGGTTTATATGTGCATTATATGGCTGATGTATCCTTGATATTTTTGTTGTTATTATGTTGGTTATAAGCATGTATTCTGACAATGATGATGTATGGATCTCCTCATGCTTTGATTTGTAAATGAATGAAAAATGTATCTATGACCTAATAGAGGATATTGCAGCTAATGATATAAGGGAATAATTATTCTTAGTGATTCTCAGGTAATTATGAGACCCTTATGCTCAGATATGTTATTTAGACCTGTGGATTACATTTTCATGACATGTTTGACGAAATGACAGTCATGGTTGGGGATGGTTAGGCCTAGTCCTGGTGTTAGTTTTTGGTTTGAAAGATTGTCCTTGTGTGATTTATGAATGCTGAGAGTTACAGGGATTTCTGGGTAGAGTTCTAGCCCCAGCCTTGAAATCTAGCCTTAAAATCTGCAGCCATTAGCACAACACTGGGTGAAAAAGTCCACAGCCGCACTGATGCAGGCTTATTTATGCCACTTGGAGATTCCAGTCGCATTGTTGCCCAGTCAAGGGAGCGACTGGGGGTTTGATTCTTGAAAAGGTTAGTGTGATGCAGGGGCTAGTCTTCTGGAAGGTTGGCATGGCTCCTAGGTGTCTTGTAGTAGGTTTATAAGGTCGGTGTAGTTGTGTTGTCATAGTTCCACTTCCTTAAGGTGACATGGGAGGTTGAATCAGATCATAGTAGCCTCTTCTCACATGTTTACCCTGGTTGTCCGGTTACTTGGGTATATATGGGAGGAGGGTGTTACAACATCCTTAACACAATATAAACAAATCCTTTAATTACTTCTTCCCCTGAGATGCACTTCTCTTGTCCTTAATGGTTTTTGTTGCTGATGGTATTACTGTTGTCTGATCTAGTTTGATTACCATCTATCACACCCTATTTCCTTTTTTTTTTTTATCACTATGAGTATCTTCCCCTTTGACATCAATGACATAGACACCATAATGCTCCCCCTATCACCATACTCCATTTGTCAACGATATTTTTTTTTCATGTTGATCCTATAGACCTGGAAGCTTCACCTTTATATGTTTAAAATGCAACAATTGTCTTTCTTCCTCTTTAAGGAAGAGCCAGTGGAGGGAGGAAAGAGGCACAACTCCCAATATTTGCCTCAAATACTCAAACTATTCTATAGAAAGTGGCTTAGTGAAGATATCAACAAAATTTTCTTTTATTGGAACATACTCCAACTTCACAATTTGATTTGCAATGTGCTCTATCAAGAATGATACTTGATTGGAATATTCTTTGTCTTGGAGTGAAAAACTGGATTCTTGGACATGCTTATGGAACTTGTGTTGTCACATATGATGGGGATCAACTGATCATAAAACATTTGTACATCCTGCAAAGTTTGCTACATCCAAATTAGTTGAGTGTAATAAGAAGCTGCTGCAATATATTCTGCTTCAGCTGTAGATAAGGAAATGGAAGCTTGCTTCTTGCTCAACCACGAGACTAGACATTCTCCACGAAAGAAAGCACCACCACTCGTGATATTTCAATCATCTACATCACCTACCCAATCAACATCAATATAAACAATAAATGGAAATTTTTTACCTCTAGGGCACCACAGTCCATAATCCATTGTTTCTATGAGATATATAAGAATTCTCTCGGTTGCAAGTAGATGACTTTGTCTGGGAGATTCTTGGGATCTTCCAACTATAACGATGATTTGCATGATATCTGGTCTTCAGGATGTTAAATATAAGAGGATACCTATAAGATATCTGCAAAGAGTCTAACCCACTAGTGGTGTCTCATCAATCTTGGTAAGTTTGCAACTTGTCACCATGAGAGCATTCTTCCATACCAAATTTCTTCATTGCATCTTTAATACTTGCCTTGAGAGATGAATATTCCTTTGGGGCTCTGCGTAATCTACATTCCAAGTAAATATGATAACTCTCGAATCCGACCTTCATATCAGCTACAAACTCACTGGTTAACAAATCTAAATCACTGGAAAAGATGGTATCATCAACATATACTACCACCACAATAATTTTTTCATCCTTTTCTTTGACATATAAGTTGTTGTCAACTGCACCTTTTGTAAATCCATGCTTGAGCAGGTAGTTGTCTAGCTTTGAATAACAAGGCCTAGGGGCTTGCTTGAGTTCGCAAACACAATCTAGTTTCTCTATCAGCTGAAAAACGTTTTGAATTCTCTATGTTTATTTCCTTTTGTAATTCTCCATTAAGAAAGGTAGATTTGACATCCATTTGATATATTTTAACTTTCTTAAAACAAGAATATGCCAGAAACATTCTTATCGCTTATAATATAGCAACATGAGCAAAGGTTTCATCAAAGTCTAGTCCCTATATTTGAGCATAGCCTTTGTATACCAATATATCCTTGTTTCTTACCACTTCTCCATGATCATTCAATTTATTCCTGAAAACCCACTTTGTGCCAATGACATTCTTATTAGAAAGCCTTGGAAGAAGTTCCCAAGTCTGATTTTTCTTTATTTGGTCAAATGCTTTATTCATTGCTTTTAAACAATATTTTTTTTACTGGTTTGTACAATATCCTTTGCTTCCTCTATGGACAATAGGGAAACATGTTCTTGTTTAGGGGGATTTAGCATTTTCCTTCTTATCTGCACACCAATATTTAATTAACCAACAATCTGATCAGTTGGGTGGTGTTTGTGTAGATACCTTGGGGGGTCTTTGGCTTGAGGACTGGGGGGTTCTTCATTGTATTATTTTTCAGAAGGTTCAATGTATTCTTCACTAATGATCACTGGTTCCACAATGTTGGATTTTACTAGTTGTTTCCCTTCTTGATCAACGCATTCATCCACCAATTTTTCATTAATGCAGTCAATGATCCTTTTGGTAATTTTATTATAGCATCTGTATCCTTTATTGTTATGTGAATATCCCAGAAAAATTCCTTCATTAGATTTGGCATCAGACTTCCCAATTTTCTCATCATTTCTCTTGATGTAGCATATGCTACTACAAACTCTGAAGTGTTTGACTAATGTAGGTTTGCCATACCAAAACTCATAAGGAGATTTTATCACTACTCTGTCTAAAATGTGCTTTATTGAGGGTCACTACTCTTGTATGAATAACTTCTGCCCAAAACCGTTACTGAAAATTTCATTCAGTCATCATTGCTTTGGCTAACTGTTGTATTGATACGTTTGCTCTCTCTGCTACACCATTTTTCTAGGGAGCCTATGCTATTGTAAATTTACTTTTGATGCGATTCTTTTTACAAAATTCATGAAATTATTTTGAAGTGAACTCACCTCCATTGTTTGACCTTATGCTTTTGATTTTGTAATCAGTTTCATTCTTAGCCATGGCTTTGAACTCTTTGAACTTCTCAAAAGCTTGATATTTCTATCTAAGGAAGGAAACCCACATTATCCTGCTGAAATCATCAATTATTAACATAAAATGTAATTTACGTGTGGGTGACTACGTTCTGGATGGCCACACACATCCATGTGTACCAGCTACAATGGCTTTGATGATGAGTTTTCTTTTGATTTGAATGTAACTTGAGTTTGATTTTCCAATTGGAAAGATTCACAAATTGTATTCTCTGGTTTTGAAAGCCTAGGTGTTATCATTGGAAAATTGGACAAGCAAAAAGACATTATAAAATGTCAAGCATAAGGATTTACATGGCTGAGAAACATTAGAGAATATGAAAAATTTAAAAATTTCTAAGGTCAAGAGGCAAAATGTCATATTCCGCACTAAAGACACATGCAAAATGCACTCCATGCACATTTTTCTTCGATAGGTGTGCTGGTTTGCACGACTTTCCCTCAAAAAGTTGTGCGGTCCTGAGCATGGCAGAAGTCACCATCCGGGACCACTTGACACACTTCAGGAGAAGATTCTCCACTTGAGGCCGCCCAAGGACATCCGCCTAGAGCCACCTTGAAACCTCAAGTGAGCACACAAAGGAATCAACCCCCACTCTTGGGTCACTATCCACAAGTGTATCAAGAGAGGGAAGAAGGATTTGAATTTGCCTATAAATTGCCACCATGAGAAGAAAAAAATGAGAACACATTGTTATGTTGGCCAAATTTCCCATGATCAAACCAACAGTGTGTGATCCAGAGAAGCAATAGAGTTAGAGGATTCAGTTGTTGGCCACCCAACAGCTCAAATTCCTTAGGAGAAGAGAGAGGCCTTGCAGAACCAGCTCAAGGGTAAAGCCCTCCTTGCATTGGGTATTAGAGCTCCATAGCTCAAAGGATCCTTTGTAAGTGTGTAACGTTATACCTCTTTTTTACTAATAGTGATCAATAAGAGGGGATTAGTCCACTGTTCATATTATTTTCTCGTTTGACTCATTTGAGCTTGTGTTTGTGTTTTATTGTAGTTGTGTTTCTTCTTCTTATTTTCAGCATACTATGTTCCATAAATTAGTGTGTTTTATATGTTAGCATGTTTCCACTAACCATCTAACAATTCTTTCTGCCTGTTACCATTTCTTGTAGGTTGCAACCATTCCTACCAAGCACCGATGTTTTAGTACACTCATGCACTAAACACACCAAAACGGGATTATCGACTCCACTTATTTTACCCTTTAGCTAAGTGGTTGTGTTTTTGCAGAGCCTTGTATCTGCTCAGGATTGCTGCTAGAACAACTCTCCTCCTCCTCATCATCTCTCATTCACCCACTGTGAAGAGTTGCAGTTCAGAAGTTTCAAAATTTTTTTATGTAGGAAAAATGCGCGTGTTTAGCACAGACAGACGCGTCGGTCCACGCGCGTTCAACTCAGACTTGCGCGCAGAGTCGCGTGTCTGTGTAGGAAAATTTCGCGTGGAAACCAATGAACCAATTTTTCATTAGTTTTCTTCAGTTTTTGCAAACTCTAAGGTGATTGGCAACCC